>PVJI01000050.1:0-453015 GCA_004026765.1 Micronycteris hirsuta
TTCATACAATAAAGGCTGGGTGGTGATGAACTTCTTGAACTTGACCTTATCTGCAAAGCACTTTCTCTGCCCTTCCATTCTAAATGAAATCTTTGCTGGATAGAGTATTCTTGGATGTAGGTCCTTGCCTTTCATGACTTGGAACACCTCTGTCCAGCCCCTTCTTGCCTGCAAGGTCTCCTTTGAGAAATCAGCTGATGGTCTTATGGGGATTCCTTTGTAGGTAACTGTCTCCTTTCCTCTTGCTGCTCCCAGGATCCTTTCCTTATTTGTGATCTTGGGTAACGTAATTATGATGTGTCTTGGTGTGTTCCTCTTTGGGTCCAACTTCTTTGGGACTCTCTGAGCTTCCTGGACTTCCCGAAAGTCTATTTCCGTCGCCAGCTTCAGGAAATTCTCCATCATTATGTGTTCAAATATTTTTTCAATTCCTTGGATTTCTTCTTCTCCTTCTGGCAGCCCTATGATCCGTATGTTGTGACGTTTACAGATGTCTTGGTGGGTTCTGGCCCCTCCTCCATTTTTTTGAATTCTTGTTGCTTCATCCTTTTCTGGTTGGATGTTTTTTTCTTTCTGCTGGTCCACTCCATTGAATTGAGTCCCAGTTTCCTTAACTCTGTTGGTTCCCTGCAGATCTCATTTGTTCAAGCAATTTCGTTAATTTTTCGTCGAATTCTGTTAGCATCCTTATTACAAGGGTTTTGAACTGTGCATCTGATAGGTTGGCTATCTCTTGGTTGGTTAGCTCTGGGGTTTTGATCTATTCCTTTCTTTGGGCCATTTTTCCCCCCCTCAGTGAGCCTTTTACTGTAAGGGGGGTGGAGTCTTGGGGATCCCCTGTGCAGGGAAGCTCCTGGTAGTTGGGCTGTGACGTAGCCTGTGGGGGCGGGACCTGAGCGCACAATGGCGCCTTCTCCACTCTCTGCACCCACACCGCCTCCTGCAAGCAATTCGGGCCCCTCTGCACTGGCTCTGGGGGTCGCTCCGGGGTCGCTGGACGGGCTGCACAGCTCCAATCCCCCGTGGGTCTCCCCAGCGAACTTTTCTGTGAGGCCAGGAGTTCCTCCTGCCGCGAACTACCACCCCCCCCCCAGGCGCTCTCACTCTGCACCGATGGGTCGCGCCCTGGTTTCTCTCCTGGTTTCTCTGCCCGTGAATGCAGACCTGCCAGGTCCACCAGTCTCGGCCCTGCTGGGTCCGGATGAGCCGGGCACAGACAGCGCTTCATTCGGGGCCCCCTTCTGGGTGTGCTGCAGCCACGCGGGAACCTCCCCTCCAACCGCGGTCCTGCCGTCTGCTCACCAGCTCGCCGCGGGGTCGCCGAGCGCTCTCCCTCCGCCCTGCTCCTCCCGGCTCACCAGACTGGATGAATGTATCTTCTGTAATTCCTGGGTTGTCGGACTTCCTCTCAATATGATTTTCTGTCAGATCTGGCTGTTTTTGGATGTGTAGATTTCTGATTTTTTTCCTTGTTTGGTTGTGCGAGGCGGTATGGTGCATTCACCTATGCCGATCTTAGGAAGTCCTTTTGCTTAAAGTTTTGTGAGGTTTTTTTTTTTAGGCTTTGGTGTTTATGTTCAAAAGTTTAAGGTCAAGATCTGCATATAATTTTGGTTTGAGAGATAAATGTAAAATTTTTGTTTTTATTCATGTACAGTGTCACATCCAAGGAAAACAGTATTATAAATACAAAACTCTATATTATTTGCTGTGGGGCTAGAACATTTGGACTCTGAGAATTAAAATGTCCATTTTGGTAGATGATACCTTCTTTGTGGTGCTTTGAAGCAGATGCTTGAGATTTCCTCAGTCCTGTAGCCTAATGTAAAGAGGTGAAGAGTTCTAGAATTATAATTAAAAAAAAAAAACAAAAAGAAAATGAGTATTCTGAACCAAAGTGGAGGAAAACATTGTTTTCCACTTAAGACAAATTAACTTGGGACAGATTAACAAAAAAAGTTTAGGGTAATCCTGAGCTCAGTAATACGGTGAAAGAGTAAAAGGATAGAATCTGAACTGAGTTTACTTTCGGCTTTCGGTGGGTTAATGGTTTTTTTAGATCAGAATATCTGGGTGTAGGTGATTGATCGCCTATTATTTTATGCAGTACTATTATCTCCCTATTAGCAGAGAGCACTTTCTATAAAATTTTTAAAAAATGTCTTATTTATTCTGGGAATACTGGGTGCTGTAGGCTTTAAAAATATATATCTTATTTATTTATTTTTAGAGAGAGGGAAAGGGAGGGAGAAAGAGAGGGAGAGAAACCTGACTTTTTGCATACCTCCAAATGGGTGCCTGGACTGCAACCCAGGCATGTACCCTGACCGGGAATGAACTCTGGTGACCTTTCAGTTTGGGGAATGAACTCTGGTGACCTTTCAGTTTGCAGGACAACACCCAATCCACTGAGCTATCAGGGCTATAAAGTGTTTTAAGATACATATATAGAGAGTCAGAATCTCTTTTTTAAATTGTTATTCTTTTACAGTTGTCCCAATTTTTCCCCCTTTGCCCTCCTCTGCCCACCCTACCCCACCCTCCCACAGTCAGTCCCTAGATAATCAGAATCTCTTTAAGTTCCAATTCTAGAGTTATTTTCTTGGTTAAACCATACTTATTTATATTATGTTCTAAAAAAGTATTTGTGGACTGGTCTAGAACCTAATATATTTTAAAAACATATTTCTATTAGAAAATGCACTCCGAACTTAATAAATGAAATATCATTATCATTCTATATTATTTTATTAGGTGATGTTTAGACAATTATAAATTAGGTGTCCTGCACTTTACAAATCTAGATCTATAGCTATAAAAGGAATGATTAGTGAGGAATCTGATGTTATTTGTGTGATTTACCTCTTTTCTTCCAGTTATATGTATTTTTCCAACATGAGTTAGTTGTAGTTCTAAAATTTTAAATTTGCCATTTCTGTCTGTCTTATAAAATGTTATTATCAAAAATTTTAAACATGCACAAAAGTTAAGAGAATAGTATAATGGACTGCCACAATTTATCTAACATTTAGGTTGAAAAATTACCAAGATTTTCTGTTACTTCACTCATGCTTTTTAAAAAATGCATTTATTTTCCTTTTTTGGCTCAAATTAAAAAAATTGGGCCCTGGTTGGTGTGACTCAGTGGATTGAGTGGCAGCCTGTGAACCAAAGGGTCACTGGTTCAATTCCCAGTCATGGCACATGCCTCAGTTGTGGGCCAGGCCTGCGGGGTAGGGGGTGGTTCGAGGGGCGGGGGAGGGGTCTGAGAGGAGACCACAAGGCGACCACACATTGATGTTTCTCTCCCTCTCTTTCTGCCTTCCTTCCCCTCTCTCTAAAAGTAAATTTAAAAAATTCTTAAAAAAAAAATTTGTCCCCTTTGATCCCAGGAGTACAGTATTAGATATATTATAATCCTTAGTTAATTGCATTTATCACTATTCATTGCGTAGTCCTTCTTAATTTAGTCATCAGGCTTAAAATTGCCTTTAATAATGAAATAAACACTTAGGGACCTATCCCCCAAAACAAAAAGCAAAGTCCTGCTTTGAAACTAACTTACATCTAACCGTCTCCCCAGTTCCATCCCCTGCCCCCGCCACCTGAAGTGATGGTTATTCTGAATCCTGTATTCACTAACGTCTTCTTTCCTTCTTATAGGGCAAACCCAATAGGGTTCATTAAGACTGTTGATAACTGATTGTTAAAGTGATAAATAACTCACATACTCTTGCCTCATTGAGTTGATCTACACAATTTGCTAAAAACTATATATTTCTGTTTTTGTTATTTTAAATTTTATAGCAACTGTATTGTGTTAAGTATATTTTATTAATGTATTGTGTTAAGTGTAACTTTTTGGAACTTAATTTTTTCACATTTTTATTATATTACTAATATAATGTATGTTGCTGGAGTTCTTTCATATTAACTGCATTATAATAATTCTCTGTGTAACTCTACCAAAGTTTGTTTATTCCCTTGCCTGTTGATGTGAATTTGAGTTGTCTCCTACTGCCTACTGTCTCCTAGTATTTTAAAGCAAATTCTAAACATTATGTTATATCAATCCTATATATATTTCTAAAGAATATTGACATTGTCTTACATAATTACAGTGCCATTGTCATATTAATAAAATTGATGATAGTTTTCTTAATACCCAGTCAGTTTAAATTTCCTCAGTTTAAAATGTTTTGTTTTGTTTAACATGTGCTGTGTTTGAAATAACTTTGAAAAGGTCCTCATTTAACATAACATTTGGTTTTATATCTCCTGGGTCTCTTAATCTAAAGCACTTCCCCATTCCTGTCTTTTTCCTTTCACATGCTGTTGACTTGTTGAAGAATCATAATGTGTCCTCCTATGAATGTCCCACATCCAGGATTTGTCTGTTTCCTTCCTGTTGGTGTTCATTTGTTCTGAAGCCTTGATTAAATTCATTTTCAACTACTTTTGGCCAGAATACTTCATAATTATGTTCTGAGTATTTCATATTTTATCACATCAAAGGCTCATGATATCTGTCCTACCTTTACAAATGCTAAGATTGATCAGTTCAGTTGTAACATTGTAAAGTTCCCTTTTAACCTCTCAGTGATTGATGATTCTTCCAGAATGAGTTATCTGTTTTGAGATTATAATATAGTGATTTCTAATTCTACCATTTTTTCTGTGTCTTTTTAATATAATTTTTAATTTTTTATTTTAAAGATTTTATTTATTTTTAGATCAAGGGGAAGGAAGGGAGAAGAGAGAGAGAGAGAGAGAGAAATATCAATGTGTGGTTGCCTCTCATGTGGCCTCCACTGAAGACCTGGCCCACAACCCAGGCTTGTGCCCTGACTGGGAATTGAACTGGTGACCCTTAGGTTCCCAGCCTGTGCTCAATCCACTGAGCTACACCAGCCAGGGATTTTCTGTGTCTTTTTTAACTAGAATTATTCTGTGAAGAATTTTCCCTGATTAACTAAAGTTATTTGTATTTGAATACCTTGAAATATAGTTAGAACAGGAATAAATGCTTAATTATTTCTCTTCAGTTCTAATTTTCAGAGTCAGGAATTGGTGTCCAATTACCTTCAGTGGTGATTCATGAGTTATGGACTTTTGGGGGAGGGGTGTGACTTTTTCATTTTAAGTATTCATTTGACCTCATGGGTCTTCATATATTCAGTTTGTTTCAGTTGTAGTTATCATTCATTTTGCTTATGTTAACCAGTGGATCCCCTTCGTGTTGGCTTTTGAGTCCTTTTGCCATGACATCAGTAGTAGTCTTATTTAGCTTCCTTGCTTTTGGCAGAATAAGGTGTTTGAGGCTTATCGTACACATTTTCTACCCCAGACCTGGAATTAGTCATTCCTCCAAGAAGCCCTGGTTTCTTTTAGTGGAGAATGATATTTTAAGACTACAATCTGGGCTTCAGAGTACTTATTGCTGTTGGACTCTCAGTGCCTCTAGGTTTTGTTGGTGGGTAGTATTAGAAAATACTTATTTTTAAAAGAAAGAGATCATTGATTCATATTAACATTTTAAATTCAGATTGAGGATTGCATACTAGGTTTCTTTGTTTTTATACCTGTGTCTCTTTTCACTTACACTGAAAGCCTTAGTTCCTAACATCAGTAACTTGATTATATATTTGTTTTATCCTGATGCAGATGTTCATTAGTAATATTATTATCTCGATGTGCATTAAAATAGTAATATGAAGTGATTTTATAGATCATAGTAATATCACAATACCTATATTATTGCTAATAATAAGACTACTTAGTGGCAGTTAGGATTTTTGTAGTTCTTTATCTTTATATTTCCACTAAGGATGTATAGTCAAAATACTGTGTTCCAGAGTCACTTGAAATAATTATAGTTATGCCAACAACTTGATACCAGTTAGACTTTATTTGTTTCAGGTTTTTCTAATTTTAATTTTTAAAAAATGTAAAACATTTACATGATTCCAGAGTCAAACTATGTAACTGTATGTATGCAGAGCACTTTCACTCCTTTCCTGTCTAGGTATCCAGGTCCTTCTCTTCCCTTATGGGGTGGCATTGTGGTTATTCTTCCAGTGTTGTTGGTTGTTTTTTTTCCCCAAATAAAAGCAAAAAATATGTCCACAAACTCATATTTCTTTCCTCTTATTACACAAAAATTAGCATACTGTAGATACTGTTACATACATTTTTTTTTTTACATTTAATTTTGAGATCATTACATAAGTGGATATAGTGATTTCCGTAGTCCTTGTTATGGTATGAGATATTTCATTGTATGTATCATCTTATTCAAACAGTGCCCTATCGATGGACATTTTGTCTGTCTTTGTCTTTTGCCATTATAAGTAGTGCTGCAATGAATAGCTCTGTAACTAAGTTATTTAGTGTTTTTGACAGTGTATTTTGGGATAGGTTTCTGGACATGGGATTGCTAAAGACTAAATGCATGTGTAGTTTTTCTAGATATTGTCAGTTTCCTTTTCCTCGCTGTGTACCATTTTGCATTCCCATTGCCTGTACACCTGAGTGTATTATGAGACTTGGAATTTTGCCAATCTGATAGTTGATAAGTGGTTTCTATACTATGCAGTTTTAGTTTGCATTTCTCTTAGTTTGAATTGTGAGCCTATTCCCATATGTATAAAGACCTAGACCATTTTTAATTTCTTTTGTGACTGTTCATATAATTTATTATATTCCCATCAAATTGTTAGATTTTTTTCCCTGAAAATAGATTTAAGAGCTTATTATGTTAGAGATAGCTTTTGTGATTTAGTGTTGACCACTTTTAATTTAGGTGATTGGTTAAAAGAGTATCCTATTGGTGACCATGAAATGCACAGGGCGATTTAAGATTCTGAACTCCCATGGGAAGACCTAGGCTTTCAGTTCATGGGTAGTGTTCATTTTGATACACTTTTAGGAACTGTTTTCTTAGTGATACTATTAAATTGTTCTTAAAATTAACAATCACATAGGCATTACCTTTTAATTAGGAGGCATAGAATTCAGGCAGAAAACTTTAGAGGTAGAAAACTTAATCCTGTTTAAGTCTGTTTCTAATACTGTTTGGATACTTGTTGAAAAGTAAGAATATAAATTTCAGATTTTGAGGGATTATTAAAATAACTTCTGCAGTATCTGGTACACTGTAAGTTTTGTTGAGATAGTTGTTATCGCTTTATTATTCTTCAGCTCTGGGGTATCTGAAAAATTGTCTGCTTTGTACTGTAGACTAAAGTGATAAAAGTCTGAGATAATAGCCTCGGAGACTTAAAAAATAATTCATGGCATGTTGATGATAAATTTCTTTTCATACATTGCATTAGTCATACATGAGCAGCTTTTCTTTTTAAAGTAATGCAGTCCTAAAACAATGAAATGTTTTTTTGCTGACAACTAGTTATTTTTTATGTGATTTCCAATGTAAAAATGAGGTATTCTATTTTTCTAGAAGAACCTAACAAGACATGTGACAGCAGTAACACTAGTGCTACCACTCCCTCCATTCAGCCTAATCTGGAAAACAGTAACAGCAGCAGTGAACTAAACTCTTCTCAGAGTGAATCTGCTAAGGCAGCTGATGATCCTGAAAATGGAGAAAGAGAGTCTCTTACACCTGTCTCTATTCAAGAAGAGATAGGTAAGAATACACTTCATACATTAAAGCAAGCTTTTGATTTTTTTTTTAATTTTTAATTTTTTTAAATGAAGGTTTGATGGGGTGGGAAGATTTAGATTTTCTTTTCCTTTTTTTTCCCCTTTTTTTAAGCACAAGTAGCACTTGCATTCATTGTTTTTGTTTTCAAAAATGCAAAAAGCACAGAGGAAAAATCGATCTTTTTCACACACCCTTCTCCCCAAAGGTAACCCCATCAACAGTTTGGTGTGCAACTTTTTTATCTTTCTCCATGCAGTTTCATTAATGTATGTGTGCTTACAAAAAGTTTTTAAAAAAATTTAAACAGGATCATTTTGCATGTATTGTTCTGCATCTTGTTTTTATTCACTCAGTAATAGATGTAGTGTATCTTTTCATGTTATAAATTGTTCATTCTTTTTTAACTGCTGCATGGTACTCCATAGTATGGATGAACCATATTCATTTACTAGTTCTTCAGTAATGGACATTTAGACTGTTAACAATTTTTTGTTTGTTTGTTTGTTTTGTTTTGTTTTTAAGATTTTATTTATTTTTAGACAGAAGGGAAGGGCGGGAGAAAGGGAGAGAAACATCAATGTGTGGTTGCCTCTCACGTGGCCCCACTGGGGACCTGGCCTGCAACCCAGGCATGTGCCCTGACTGGGAATCGAACCAGCGATCCTTTGGTTCGCAGCCCATGCTCAATCCACTGAGCTACATCAGCCAGGGCTGTTAACAGTTTTTTTATTATTATATTTAGTGATGATTTTTAACATCCTCAACATTATCTTTGTGTTCTATATGTTTCGTAGTATAGAAACAGTAAGTAGAATTGCTGGGTCAAATGGTTAGACTCATTTTAAAGTAGTGATGGCTACTGCCTCATTGCACATTAAAAGTGATTTATGCCAATAATTTACATACATATTTATCTCTTCATACTGTGAACTAAAGTCAGCCTCATCAATCTCTTACATTTCTGACAATGGTGAAGTATTTTGTTTTAAAATTTGCAGATCCCTGCTTACTAATTCATATGTTTGTTAAACTTTTCTGTGAGTTGCTTCTTCATATAATTTGCTAAATTTTTTCCTGCTGTGTTTGGATATTTTTCCTTAATGAGTTTTAAGAATGCTTTATAAAGTATCATGGGTATTAATCTTTGATTTTACATATATAGTTATGTAGTCATTGCTTATTTTTAACTCTTTCTGTTATCTTTTACAGAAATTTTTACACATTTACGTAGTTAAATTTATCACTGTTTTTCTTTAGGGTTTCTCTGGATTTTTGTGTCTTACTAAGGAAGATTATCTCTATCCCAACATTGTACATATATTTCAGTAATTTTGCATAATACTTCTATAACTTTGTTTTTAATCCTTCTAAAGTATAATTTCGTGTATGGTATGAGGAGATCTGTTTTAATTAGCACTGTTTCAATTGCAAGTGACCAGATCAGCTTAAACTAACTTAAGTGAGAAGGGAATGTAATTGCTCATGTAATGAGGAAGTCCAAGGCACCATCAGGTACAACTGGACCCTTGGGTACCAACACTCTTCCTGTCTTTTTCTCTTCCACTCTCACCTTTGGATCTTCATGTTTGTGTGTTAACTCCATTCTCTCCTAATAACAGACAGACTTTTTCCAAGTGGCAGGGAAGGTGGCATTAGCAGTTTGTGTTCATATCTTTTCAAGGCCTGTGACCCAAAGGCACCGCCAATACTGCTCCAAAACAAAGCCCTTGAGGAAGGAATATGAGTGACCTATCTTGGACATATTGTTCCCACCCTGGTGGCCAGGGCAGGCAAGGTATTAATGATTGATGGCTCCAGGAAAAGTATACGATTGGAGTGGTATAAGAATGGTTTCCAAAGAAAAAGGGTGCTGTAAAGATAGAAAACAGTAAATAACCACAGTTTTACACTTTGGTAGCTTGGCACAAACTTGTGTACTCAAATTCAAAAATGCTTCTCCCTGACGTAATGCAAAGATCTTATCCACGAATGAAACTTTTTTCAAAAACTTGTTACCCAAAATTATATCTGGTAATTGTAATTGTATCTAGAATTTCTATTTCTGTGTTATCTGTTATTTTTTATTAGGTCTGGAAGTGGCGTATCTTGTTCCTAAAATCCATGAGCCAAATTATGGATTTAACTACCTTTAACACTTCATTATCCTGGTAGCAGAGAGCATCTGATAGATCTATCTGCCATTGGTTTTCTGGGAGGATGGCTGTGGGTGAGAAGTGAGAAGCATATGGGGAAGATATCCCTTTTGGAGGCTGTTCTGCTTTAGCAGCCTAGTTCTGGCTGGCTGTTGTCAGGGATGGATTGCTGAGGATTGCTGTGGGTTTGAATAATCATACGTTCTAGCTTGACAGGTTTTGGAATTTTCCCTGGCAATGGCGCTCCCTTATAGATGGCCTGGATTTCCCAGCTAGTACCTAATGCCCAGAAATGTAGTTCAGGGTCCCTGAAGGTAAACAACCTCTACTAGCCTTCAGGTGAGTAAAGTCTGTCCGGGCTTCTGCCTCCTCATATTAAACAAGGAGCTGCAGAGGCTGGTGTAAAGCAGCTTCGTACTCTGCCTCCAGGAAATGTCACAGTGATCCACTCCTTTATGACTTTTGGGCAAGGGGTATTAGATAAGGACCTCCACTTCCAGCCTGGTTTCCTTCCAAGTCTTACCCTTAGAGATGAATTTTCTGTCTCCTTTCCCTTATCTGCACTGAATTTAGCAAGTGACAAAGAATTGACATTCAGGCAGTATTGGATTGTTGACTCTAAATTGAAGCACTTTTCTTTTTTTTTTTTTTTTAAGAATTTTATTTATTTATTTTTAGAGAGGGGAAGGGAGGGAGAAAGAGAGAGAGAGAGAGAGAAACATCAGTGTGTGGTTGCCTCTCACATGGCCCTCACTGGGGACCTGGCCCACAAACCAGGCATGTACTCTGACTGGGAATTGAACCTGCGACCCTTTGGTTCACAGCCTGTGCTCAATCCACTGAGCTACGCCAGCCAGGTGAAGCGTGGCTTTTTAAAAGCTCTGTGCCATCCCCTTCTGATTTTTAGGAAGTCCAGCCTAGACCAAACAATGTCTAAAAAGTCTTTATTGTAGGACTTTATAGATGGTCCATCTTAAGATGGAGCCGCCATAGTTCAACATCTTGGCATAAACTTTCAGCATGGGTAGGTCTGGGACCCAAGAGAAAATTATTGATAGTGCACCCAGCTGCTTTGCTACCAAACATTGCAGGTTACTAGTTTTCTAGCCTGGGGCGGCAAAGGGTACCCAGTACCCCTGCTGTATCTTGATTTAGTAAGTGCCATATTTTGGGATCAAAATCTTTAAATACTCTGTTGGATTGTTAAGAATTTATTGATTATAGGTGCCAGAAATTCACCAGACTCATTCAAAACAAAAACAAAAAAGGAATTTTATTGGCTCATACAGTTGGGAAGTTCAGAAGTAATGACAGCATCAGGTGCATTATTGGCCCCAGTAATAAATGAAAGGAGGTTATCACTGGTCTTCCCCTCGTGTTCAACACTCCCTGCCCCCCATCGCCACGAGCCTATGATTGTCTCTTATTATTGGAAGTTTTTTTCTCCATAGTGTGGGGTAAAAGTAGCCGACATTTAATTTATGCCCTTTGTGCTCACTGATACCCTTCTCCGTCTCCAAATTTTCTAAAGCGAGACCATTCCTCCATCTCCAGATTTTCAAAATTGTGATAGGATGCAGAATGGTTTGGGCCACATAACCAGTTCTGGGACAGTCAGTGAGGCCAACCAGTGATGTGTTCTGTCTGGCTAAGCTGGGTGATGTTGCTCACCCTAGAAGGCAAGACACTTATTTGTAGTCCTTGCAAAATCATATGATTGTAGTGGGGGGAAAGCATATCCCAAACAGAAAGAAGGGGTGTTGAATACATAAAATTAACAAATGTTTACTGAATTGTTTTAATTTTTATATTTTTCATAATGGATAGCCAGTTTTCCCAGTCCAGTTTTTATTTTTTTCTTAAAATGCCTTCTTTATGATATAAAGTACAGTAAGTTTTCTGTTTGGTTTTTCATTTGCCAATGCCACACTGTCTTAATTTTATAAGCTTTAAATTTTTAAAAAAGAAAAGTGAGATCTGTGCAGCTGTATGACCAGTGAAAGTTAGATAGTGATGCACTCATTTCAGAATGTATAGACATTTTTCAGCCAAAGTGAGATTCGTGGGAAAGCAGAAATTGCTTCTTGGCAGTTAAATCTGCCACCTTAAGAAATTAAGTTACTATGAAAATGTGAGCGGTCTTTATTTTATTTAAAAAAACTAATTTTGTTGATTTTTACATGTATAATTATTTGCATATACAGATAATTATCTAGAATCTTTAGGAGAAAATTCACTTGACATATATATTTATAAGCTTTCATTCACTAGGTATTTAAACAGAATTTCAATGGGAATCTTTTAAAAATTATAGTCTTTATTTTTTATACAGAAATTCACATATACTACATAGGCAACATTTTATTAGTGTGCATTTTGAGTTACTGTGTTTGTTACTTGTAAATTTATAGCAGCTCTTCCTGTTTTCTAGTAGGTGAGCTTTGAAACAGATAATGTGGCATTTTTGAATTTCCTATAAAATAATAAATGACTCATAGTCAAGTTCTGACATAACTTTCTTTTAAGTAAAACCTGTAAGAATTAATACATTTGCTTTGGCTCTTAAAGGACTCTTTCTGTTTACTTCTGGATCTTAGACGTGTACCAGATAGAGTTTTGGATAAAGTGATATTATATATAATTTACTTACTACTAGCACTCACTTTTGGCTTTTCATTTGATAACAGGTGATTTCAAATCGGAAAAGTCTAACGGGGAAATAAGTGAGTCTCCTGGAGGTGGACGAGGAACATCTGGTTCAACGCGAATTATCACCAGATTACGGAATCCAGACAGCAAACTTAGTCAGCTAAAGAGCCAACAGGTGGCAGCCGCAGCCCACGAAGCAAATAAATTATTTAAGGAGGGTAAAGAGGTGTGTTCTTTCTGCTTAAAAAAAACTTCTAAAGTGTAAAATATATTTTTTTTACCATGTCTTAGAAATAGGCGTGGGAAGTTTGTAGACCTCCTTTTGAACTATATTTTCCCCACTTCCAGGAGTATATTGGCTAACAAGAACCAAAGTGTGCGGTTTATATTATCGTTACATACAGTTGTGTACCTGAATTCCATCTGTGCATAGAAATGCTATAAATGGGTGGTATGCTTTCTTTGTAATTAGTTGAATTGTATGTAATTCTAGAGAGAGAGAGAATTTCTTTTTTCACGTATGGTTATGAGTAGGCTATTTGTGGGCATTATTAAAAAGCTGTAGATGATTTAGTGCTCAGATCCTTCTGGAGTCATTTTAGGTGAACCTGCAGCTAAAGATAGGGCTCACCCCTTCTGGGCAGAGTGCAGTGCATAGAAGAGCACAGCATCCCAGCTGTGGTTATGAATAAAAAGATTACAGTTGGAACTCAGTATTTCTTCCCTACCAACTAGCCATACTGACAGAAAAATGTCCACAACTTTTGTCTCTCAGTTGAGAATTATTTGCAGGGTAGATAAGTGAGGATATACATTGTTCTTTTCTTAACATCATAGGGATTGTTTTAGAGCAGTGGCTTTCAAACTTTTTTGCTTTCACCCTCGGTAAGACATTTTTCATAGCAGCCCAGTACAGACACAGTTTCCTGGAATAGTATTTTACCTTACTATATGGGAAGCATTCTTTTATTTTCTCTCCTATTGTATTATATTTCCTTTTTTAAACAAGTTGAATAAGTCCCACTGTTGATTTCATAGTCCACTAAAGGTATGGGGTCAATTCTTTGAAAATACTATTTTAGATTATCCTTGAGCTCTTATACTAGAGCTAAAATTGATAAAAGGAGCAGAAGAAAAGGTATTTTGGGGGGAATAGTACATGTAATGCTCTAACCTTTTCCCCTAATCTGTATATTGTAGGCTTCAAATAATGATTGGTGAGTGATTTACACACGTAGTTTTGTGTGTCTATTTGAGATACATGAAAGTACTTAATGTCTGACATATAATAGGCACTTAATAGAAGTTAGTTTTCTTTCTTTTTGCAGGCGTATCTTAGTTATTTAATTATAAACAATTAGCTTTAGTTTTAAATTTCAAAAGTTCAGTCATAAGATATCTTAACTGATTTAGAATGATAAATTACAAATTATTGACAATTGATCAAATTTGCATATTTGATATGAGCAATAGTCTTTTTTTTTCTTGGTCAGGTACTGGTAGTTAACTCTCAAGGAGAAATTTCACGGTTGAGCACCAAAAAGGAAGTGGTCATGAAAGGAAATATCAACAATTATTTTAAGTTGGGTCAAGAAGGGAAGTATCGTGTCTACCACAATCAATATTCCACCAATTCATTTGCTTTGAATAAGCACCAGCACAGAGAAGATCATGATAAGAGAAGGCATCTTGCACATAAATTCTGTCTGACTCCAGCAGGAGAGTTCAAATGGAATGGTTCTGTCCACGGGTCCAAAGTTCTTACAATATCTACTCTGAGACTGACTATTACTCAACTGGAAAATAATATCCCTTCATCTTTTCTTCATCCCAATTGGGCTTCACACAGGTAAAGGCAACTAAGGTTCATTTATTGCTTTGAATATAATAAATTTACAAAATGATCATTGCAGGTAAGTACTTTAAGTGGTCATTACTGATGAATTGAGTGAAGTCAGTGTAGTCAGCAAAACATGGAGTACATTAGCGATGTGAGTGTATTTCTAAGTTATTGAACTAACACTAACATTTGGGAGATTTCTGGAAAGCCGACTCTTTAGTCCTAGAATCAAGTGGAGACCAAACAAAGTAATAGAACACTGTGGAAATTTTAAGAAGTTAGGATTCCTTTTAATGGTCAAAATTTATGGTTCTGTCAAGTAGAAGATTCTAGTAGCAATATATTTATACCTGCTTAGCCTAGAAACATACGCCCTGTAAGATGGAGGCATCATAAATTACAACTCTTGTGCTTGTAACTCTGGATCAATAAAGTGAAATTTTTTTTTTTCCTTCTGAAATATAGGGCAAATTGGATCAAGGCAGTTCAGATGTGTAGCAAACCCAGAGAATTTGCGCTGGCGTTAGCTATTTTGGAGTGTGCCGTTAAACCAGTCGTGATGCTACCGATATGGCGGGAGTCTTTAGGACATACCAGGTAAGTGAACTTTGAGCTTTGTGAATGGCGTATTAGACTCATTTTTGGAAATTTAGTCTATTGAGAATGAAACTTAATGCATTTTTAAAAGGCCATATTAAAGACTTAATTTTTCTTGGCCTCATTTTCCTCCTGTATAAGATGTAAACATGAGTGAATATTAGTTCTAATTTATGAGATAAGATTGTAATGAAGATCAAAGTTGATCAAGTATATTAAAATTAATATTTTCCACAGTAAAAAGCATTTTATTGATTAGAAAGCACTCATATTTTTAAAATATTTATTCTAGAATGTTTCAGGTACTGTGCTAGGCATCTGATTTTTTTAGAGTTGAGTGTCTAGCCAAAAATTATGTAGTTCCTGTGTAGATCAAGAACGGTCTAACTTCAGCAGATGGTTAAAAAAATAGATAAATTTTGTGCCCTGAATCTCCTTTTTAGATCTCGGGATTTGGGTTTTGAAACTTCAGTTCATCTTTAAGATGTTAGCACTACAAAACTAATACAAACTTACAGTAAAAATGTAAATAATTCAGTGTGAAAAGTAAGAATCATTGTACTTATAGGGCTCATGTCAAAGGTATAGCTGCCATTTTTAAAGTATGAATATAGCTTTGTGTTACTTTCAACATCTGTGTTCTATTTTATAATGAAAAGTTTTTTTTTAAAGAGAAGTTAATTTATACCTACTAAACATTTTTCATTTGCTAAGGATTGCCCTCAGTTTTCTTCGGTGTTTCCCCATATCAATCTTAAGGATACTTTTTTTCCTTTGTTTTCATCCTCCTATTTTGAATGTAACTGCTACTACCAGTAGAGGCGTCCACAAATGGAATGGACTTAATTCTGCCTAAGATAACAAAATTGGGATTAACCTGAGGTGCTACAGACTGCATCCCTGCAGAGGAGACCTAAATGGGTGGCATACCTTTATTCTACTCCTTTGGCTTTCATTTATCAGGGTAAAGGAGAGAGTCAGAAGCAATTGTGAGGCAATACTTAGTATTTCTCAGGGTGGGGGGAGGGGAGAAGGGGACTAAATGGTAATGGAGAAAGATACGGTAAAAAAATCATAAAAAATAAATAAAATATTTTTCATTTGACTTAAAAAAATACTCTATTTCGGTTCCTTCTTGCATTTAACTCCAGACTTGCACCAAACTGTTCTGTCCCAACATTCCTATTCAGTAGTCATCCTGAAACTTATGGACTAGACAGCCATATCTCTGATGACAGAGATAAACATTTTGAGAAGTAAAGCTAATCCTAATGTTGCTAAATAAAATTCTTGATATTCAAACATAACTTAAAATGACTAAATTTATACCTTTTATATGTTTGTTTCTGAATATTAAACATTGTAATGAGGATGGAATTCAATTAAAAAAGAAATCAATCTGGCCCTGGCTGGTGTGTCTCGTTTGGAGCATTGTCCCATACACCAAAATGTTGTGGGTTCGATTCCTGGTTGGGGCACATACCTAGGTTGTAGGTTCAATCCTCTGTCGGGTTGGGTACAGAAGGCAACTAATTGGTGTTTCTCACATCTTCCTCCCTCCCTCCCTCCCACTCTCTCTAACAGCAATGAAAAAATGTTCTCAGGTGAGGATAAAAAATATATTTTTTTCAAATCAATGTATTTTTTTCTTATTGTCTGTCATTTTGACTGGTCTTCCAAACAGGTTACTTAGAGTTACAAAATTATATCATGAATTGTATTGATGTGACATATGTGATAAAATATATGAAAGAACTTTTTTTAATATGATGAGGTATAATAAAGTAGGTAACAGTTTTTAAAAAAAATTAGAGACCATGATTCAAGAAAATTAGAAGTTAATTGGACTTCCGTTTCTGGCAAAATTATGGTCAAATACCTCTAGGTGACAAACTTCTAAGAAAACATCTAGAAAAAACTCCTAAGAAAATACTTAGACATTCAACCAAATATTTTATTTATAAAATGTTTATTGTGGTATTCAGTAATAAAGCATTAAGAACAATCTAAATATCTAAGAGTTTCAGAATATATTTAAAATAATGGTAAACTAGAATTTTTTTGAGAAAGTTATAGTTATTTTTAATTTTTCATTTTCACCTGAGGACATGCTTACTGATTTTAGAGAGAGGGAAAGGGAGGGAGAGAGCGGGGGAAAGAAACATCAAACAGCTGCCTCTTACAAGCACCCAACTGGGGCTGAACCTGCAATCTAGGCATGTGGCCTGACCAGGAATCAAACCAGTGTCCTTTTGGTTTATGGGACAACACTCCAACCAACTGAGCCACACCAGCCAGGGCAAGAAAATTCTAATCTTTATTGAAAAGCATTCAAGAATTCCTAAAAAAATTGAAATACATTTCACGTTTACGATAGGAAGATTCAGTGTCTTGACAGTGTCAGTTTTCCTCGTGTTAATATATAAATTAATTTCAATAACTGATAATTATAGTTGAGCTTTCTGTAGAATTTACAATATAATTAGAAAATTTATATGGAAAGGGGCAATAATAGAAAAGATAGGATTAGGTAGGACTTGGCCTGCCAGGTAACAGAACTTATTTGCTAGCTATAATAATAGTGTGTTATAGATGCAGAGATAAATAAACAGACCAGTGGTACAGAATGAACAGTCCAGAAGGTGACCAAATCCACACATACGGTCTATAGCTGTCCGCTGGGTGTGCAGGCATTGGTTTTCCTGGGTGGTGCATGCCACAGTCAGCCCCCACCTGTGTTCTACCTGGGTCCACCCTGTTTGAGCTAGAAAGCAATTCTGCAGATGGCTCCTAGCTGGACTTGTATGTTCCCAGGCGAGCCATGCTGTGAACTGAGGCTGGCGGCTGCTAGTGCTGGGCCTGGAGCCACTTAGCAAGGGGTATAAGGACTGTGGGTTCACTGAGGCCATGTGTTGCTTGTTTGAGAGGATTAAAGAAGTTGTGAAACAGCCAAGACCAGCCATTCATATGGAAAATCCACTGTTAACAACTTGAGTCGCCTGTAAGTTGAGTGGAACAGAGCTTCAGGACATCTCCACAGCAGGCAAACAGTGTTAGCCAGGTTGTTAGAGTCTTAGATATGGCATTCGCCTGATTGGTGTGTGGCTTTGTGGAAGGAGGGCTCAGAAAAGGGACAGTGGCCTCTGTGCACCTTTCTGTCAGGAAGAAAGCTGTCCCTTAGCTCTTGCCTTGATGCCAGACACTTCATTTCCTCCCTGTGTGCCACTGGTGCCCTTCAAGCTGCTATCCTGATGCGGGAGCTCAGAAGGAGTGAGTCTGAGTAAGTCTGTGTGTGGGCTCTTTCAAAGGATCTCCTTGGGACTTGAGCAGTTTCTTCTACCAACTTACTCCCCACTGGTTTTTGCGGCTAGAAGTTATGGGGATTTATCTTCTTGGTACTGGAACCCTGGGCAGGGGGACCTGATGTTGGACTGGGACTCTTCACTCCTCTTCCCTCCAGAATTTTTACCCACCACACGTGGGTGTGGGACCAGCCTGTTCCACATCTCTGCCCCTCCTACCAGTCTGTATGGATGTGGTTTCTTTAATACCATGGTTGTCAGACTTCATTCAGTTCGATTTCTGATGGTGCTGAGTGTTGGTTATTCTGTAGTTTAGTTGTAATTTTGATGTGGTTGTGTTAGGAGCTGAGCCATGTTTACCTACACCTCCATTTTGACTGGAAGTTCCCAAAATATAATTTTTATAATGTTTTGTAGAGGTGAAAATTTCTTAACAACCCCTCAATGCTCATAATCTGGCATGTTTAAATTGTGGTGTAGATCTATAATGGACTATTAGACAGCGTGGAAAAACAAATTAGGGCAACAAGTGCCAGTAAGATTGAATCTTGTAAATATACCACTGAGTGAAAACAATTCTTTCCCTAAAAATACATGGAGTGATTCCATTTATGTAAAATTTAACAACATGTATGCTAATGTAATGTTATAATATTGTTAAAGGATATGGACTTGGTCGTATAAGTTTAAAGCAGAGAAGGGCTGTATGCATTGAAACTTAAGAAATATGCTTCAAAATAAATAGAAGATGGTCAAAGAAAAAAAATTATAATGAAAACTAGAACAGATTTTGAGCTGAAAGTTCATGAGAATATAATTTGGGGGATGTTACTAAAGACTACCCAGGGGAAATTGGTAGCCTCCAACATTATGTTAGAAAAGAAAAACTACAAATAATTAGCTAGATATAAATGTCAAGACATCAACCCAAAGAAAGGAAATGTTAAAGAATATCAAATATTAAATCTTTGATGAAATAGAAATAGAAAACAGACATACTGTAGATACTATTATAATTTACAAACCTCTGATGAGATTATCAGGTAGGAATAAAAAGGAGAAAGCGTAAATAACCAATATCAAGGATGGAAAATGGGACATACCCACCAGTATTTGTGATTCTCTCACCGGTACTAGGGATTTACAGCATCCCAGAGCCCTCTAATGTAGTATTCAGGCTTCCTACATCCACAGAGAAAGGGAGCCAGTGGGCTCCTACTTTTCGGTAGAAGAGTTGGGGGAGGAGGAGCCCCATTGATCTCAATCATTGGACTGAGTAGGAGGCCATAGGCCACACTCTTTTGTTCAGGCAGGAAAAGGATTTCTGTTTTAGTTTAAAGGCTATTACTGGAGATGGGCAGGATCAAATGACTTCATAAGGAAGTTACTCAAATTTCCGGAAACAGATGATTCTATTTAAAAACTCTTCCACAAAATAGAAAAAGAAGGAAATCTCACAGATTATTTCTGTTATTATAAAAACTGTTATAAAACTTGATAAATAGAAATAGACAAATAGATAAATATAACATTATAGCTTTATCTCCTTTATTAATATTCACCATTGATGAATAATTAAGAGCAAATAGATGTGCATTCAAGAAATCTTAAAACATTTGCAATATATTTAGGAGTAAGTTCAAAGAGTAATAAACCATAGCTAAATTGGCTTTCCCTAGGCTTAAAAGACATGTCCATTCTTAGGAGATTATTAATACCATGCTATTTTCCTGGCTGGCGTAGCTCAGTGGATTGAGCTCAGGCTGCGAACTAAAGGGTCGCCAGTTCGATTCCCAGTCAGGGCACATGCCTGGGTTGCAGGCCATGTCCCCAGAGAGGGCCATGTGAGAGGCAACCATACATTGCTGTTTCTCTCCCTCTCTTTCTACCTACCTTCCCTTCTCTCTAAAAAATAAATAAAATCTTAAAAAAAAAAATCATACTATTTTAAGACATCAAAGATAGAAAACAATCATCTCATTAGATGCCAAGGCATTTGTTAATTAACATGATAAAAGCTTATTATTAGTCCCTTAAGAAATACTTAGTAAATAGGAATAGTCTTTTATTTTTTTATAAAACCATATTTCAAACCAAACCACCGTGCATGTTGATGAAGTTCTTCAGTCATTCCCATCAACACTTAGGTGGTACAAAACAAAGATGTCAGGTATCACTGCTATCTCTTAACCTTTCTTAAAATTATTAGCCAAGGCATTTTGTCAAGGTAAGTAAAAGATATATTGGCAGACATGGGGACAGTTATTATGCAGTTGATCTAATTATATACTTATAAAAAACCTGAGGAAATTGACTTGAAAAACTATCAGAAACAATATGAAAATGAAGTAAGGTGGCCACCATACAGAATGATAGGTTTTATGTATACGGACAGTGACCATGTGGAAAATGCAGTGGGAGTTCTGATTAAAAATAACAAATTGAATAAACACATTTAAGTTTGCTCCCTGCTGAACTCCGCCAAAACTATTACAGAGGGATTTTTTTTTTTAAGCATAAACCCACAGGTACAAGGGGAAAAAGAGAGACTACAGCACCAGTAAAACTGTAGAAGCAATAATGCAGGTAGACAAATGGTAATGTACCCAAGAAGGGGGAAAACTGAGAATTGTCACAGTTTACACCACAGACTCCCCAGAAGGCCCAGAAACAGGAAGTACAGCACAGTCCTCTTCAGGTCCTGCTTCTGCAGTACCTGTTTACACACAGTCTGCCAGATCCTCCGAGTGTGGTGAGCCCAGGGTATTCCAGGCCTTGGTCGTGACCTTGCCCTCAGATTTCACCAGAGAAGGTTCTCGTAAACTTGTAAATTTTGACCCAGAGACAAGTTTATTTTTTTTCCAGTAACCTTCTTTTAATAATGACAACATTACGCTTCTGCTCACATAGCTAGTTTTATTCTTGTTCCTGAGTTTTCAGAAGCCAAACTTTATAGTAGTTGGGATAAACACATGGATGGTAAAGCCCTAAAGAAAAGTCAAGATAATGACTACCTGGGGGTCAGACACACTAGCTTCCAATGTTTCCGTTATTGATAAAGTTCTGTTTCTTAATTTTATTACATTTTATATATTTCTATAAGTCATAATGAAAGAAAAGATCTCAATAACAAAAACCTTCTACAAGGAATACATTTAACAAGAAATATTCAGGATCATGTAAAGAAATCATTAAAATTTTACTAAAGATATAAAAGGATACTTTGAGTAAATAAAAAGCTGTATGTTTAGATGTGTTTATTACATTTTCTAAAGATGTGTATTATATTTAATCTATCAAAATTAATATTTATTTGCATTGTGAATAGGATTTTTCCTCCATGGGCAGGGAAGCTTGACCAAAATTATACTAATATTTCATCTAGAAAATTTAATGTTCAGGAAGAGGGAAGTAGGTGTTACCAAAAAAGGGAATTGGTATTAGAACATACTTTGAAACTTCAGTAATCAAAATAATTCATACTGCAGAGGAAGTAGAGTAATAGAACCAAACTTAGAGAATCTTAGAAATGGACCTGAACACACATGCCAGTCTAGCTGTGATAGCATCGCATGCCTGGGAAGGAAAGAGGACAGGGGGCATGTTTGAAGAAAATTTCAACTAGCTCTCGGCCTCAGCAAAAACATTCAAATAAATGATTAAAAAAAAACTTAAAATAAAACCAAAACCTTAATAAGAAATCATGAATTAATTTATGTCTTTGTTGTGATACTTTCTTTTTAAACAGATATAAAATCCAGATGCCATAGAGGAAAAAAGTGGATATGTGTATGTATTTAAAATTCTGAGTGGAGAAATAATAATGTAATCAAACTCAAAAAAACAGATGACAAACTGAGGAAAAATACTTGCACCACAAATGGAAAATTTCCTTAATTGACAAAGACCTTTTATAAATGAAAAGGACTAATAATAGTCCAGTACAGACAAGAAAAAGGATTTGAACAGGCATTTTGCAGAAAAATAAATACGAAAGGCCAGTGAACATTAAAAAATGGTTACTTCTCTCATAATTAAAGAAATGTAAATCAAAACAATGGGATAGTATTTCTTATCTCTCAATTGGGCTATTAACTTAGAAGTGTGGTACTAACTTGAGTGAAGGTGTGGGACAGTAGTGGCAATGTAAAGTGTACAGTTCTGAAGAGCAATATGACACTGTCAACATTTTAAGTGCAAGAACCTTTGGGCTTAGCCATCCCAGCCCTGGGGAACATTGACTGATACTCCCCAACTTAACCAAAAAAGACAGAAAATATTGCTTATGGTAGCTTTGTAATAGCAAACACGTACAACAAAACCCCGGGTACCACGTGTAGATCAGGAGTGGAGTTGAAGCTTAGTCCATACTCCTGCTCTGGGTGTCAGTTGATCCCCAGAGATGTGGAGGGAACACCTACAGCTGGAGGTTGCACAGTCCTGGCCTGATGGAGCTTCCTTCTTGGGGCCTCCAGACTGGCATCAGTAGCCAGGCTTTCTGCCCAGCCAAGAGGAACTGAACTTTGGAGCTCTTTGGTTGATGCCATTTCTCATAGGGATTGTTTTGATGGCATTGACAACAGTAGAATTTACTCTGGCTTAGCCAACATCACAGATCAGCGACAGAACCACCTCACTGGCCAGGCTTCCCGAGCAAAGTTAAGGCTTTGGTGATGAAAATGGACCTGTTTCCCACATGAACACTAAGAGCACAAGCTGAGTGTCAATCCCAGCCATGAGCCCCTAGAGTGTTACTGCACTGTTATTCTCCCCACACTGTGCCATCCCTGGCCACTGTCAGTGACGATGGACCAGTTACTGTGCTGGACCTGACCTTGTAGAGGTGTTTAAAGCTAAGCCCACAGAAATTCTGTTGAGAGGTACTGCATGGTCTTCAGTCACTCTCTCCTTACTGTGGTGGACTGGGACTGTCAGGGTATCCACGGTGCTCTGCCTGCAGAGCTTGTCCCACTTCCTGGTTCCGAGAGTGGTGGCAAATCAATGGTATTTGAGTCTGTGAGTTAGTCCCTGGTGAGAATCCTCTCCCTTTCCTCTCCCATCAGCTGTGAGCTGTAGGAGTGTTTGCTGTACTAGTTATGTGCAGTTAGTTAACATTGAGTTCTGTCACTCTACCAGGAGGCTAGATTCTGGAGTCCTATAGTCATAGGGTCACAAAGCTTTCTTGAAGGTGGAGATAGATAAGGGAGTGTTTGGTGGAGGGAAGGAGATAAAAGAGAATTACAGCTTACTGGTACCTCTCACAGCTTACTGGTACCTCCTCCTTCCCCAAGTTGACAGAAGATCTCTATTCTTTCCATATAGTTGTGCATGCAAAATTGGCTACTACTGGGTAGAATGTAATTTTTAAAAAAACCCTCTACCATTAGAGCTTTCAAAGAGACAGGAGCTTCTTTCTCTTTAGATCTTGGTCAATGTCCCTGTTTTAGGGACATTACCTGTTTAGATATTCATAAACATACACTCTATAAAACACCTTAATGAGAGCTTCGCCAAAGGCCTGCCCAGCCACTTACTGCTTGGTGCAATGATAATCAGTTTTCCAACCTGAAAAAAGAGTGTGGCTTACATCCTAAGCCTAATGATGATGCCTAATCAGTGTGGTTCTTCCTTCCCAGCCCTTCCTTTTACCTGTGCCCAAAACAGGAAACGTGGGCCCCTTCCTTTGTATGTAGGAAGCCTGAATTCTATGTTAGTGGATCATATGACGGTTTTTAAGATCCCCAGTGCTAGATAGAATCAGAAATATTGGTTGATAAAAGTTTTTGGATTTGTGGATCTTAGTTGTGGCAGGGGATAAAGTATTCCTTTTAATAGGGAACTGATTTAATAAGTTATAGTATATCTATGCAGTGGTATATTATTTAATTCTTAAAAAGATCTGTATCTTCTAGTATGGAGAGATCTCCAAGTGCAATTATTCACTGATTAAAAACCAGATAATTTTGTTTGTAATATAGTACCTTTTATGTAAATATAATGTTGGTATATGCATGAAATATTTCAGGAGTAAGTCACAAATGAGTATTTCTTATGGGATGCAAAGCAAATTTTGTTTTTGCCTTTCTGTACTGTTTGATTTTTTCCTATTATGTAATTGTGTGTCTACCTACTGTTCTGAGTTGGGGTTGTCTGGGTTGGATGGGGGTTATATTTAACTATTCTTTGTTTTTGTCTTCCTAATTTTCAGAACTTTTTTTTATATTGTTTGCTTTTCAAAGTTACATATAATTCTGTCTTTCAATTCTTATATTCTTAGGTTACACAGGATGACAGCAATTGAAAGAGAAGAAAAAGAGAAAGTCAAAAAAAAGGAAAAGAAACAAGAAGAGGAAGAAACGATGCAACAAGCCACATGGGTAAAATATACATTTCCAGTTAAACATCAGGTAATTTTACTTATATTCTATTAAAGTAGTGTTAGCCAATTCTGAGACTTTGTTCTGCAACTTTGAGTATTTAATTATTTGTTTCACTTTTGACACAATCCCTTAACATAGTAGGAATGAAGTCATCTTTCTGGCAATTTTATAAGCATAGTTTTGTTTTAGTAGAATATACTAGACCAATTTGTTGAAATTGTCATGAAGCTGTAAAATTGTGTTACATTTTTTAATGTCAGAAAGGAAAATTAAGGTTTTTAATAAATCTTTGATTCTTGGTAAGAATAAAATTGATTGGTACATTTAATTTACCTGTCTGTTAATTTTGTTTGGTAAAAATGTATAAAACCATGTGTACTTTATAAGCATTCTCATTCTTGCTTAATCAGAATGTCTTTATTTACATCAGGTGTGGAAACAAAAAGGCGAGGAATACAGAGTAACAGGATATGGTGGTTGGAGCTGGATTAGTAAAACTCATGTTTATAGGTTTGTTCCTAAATTGCCAGGCAATACTAATGTGAATTACAGAAAGTCATTAGAAGAAAGTAAGTAATTAAAGTTATTTATCCTGCGTGATTGTTTCTGACTTTTATTATTTCTTATAGATTTATAGTAGTATATTGACCATATTTTGGATAAGACTTTTTCTGCAATTTTTAACAGAATTTTCAAAATTACTAATGTAGTTTATTATAAACTTTGTACATTTTAAAATTACCTTTATTGAAAGGATTTTGATATCTAGGATTTCAGTTGATGAAAGATGACAGGATAGAATAGAACTTGTTTTTTTGTTTTTTTATTTATTTATTTTTATTTTTTAAGATTTTATTTATTTTTAGACAGAAGGGAAGGGAGGGAGAAAGAGAGGTAGAGAAACATTGATGTGTGGTTGCCTCTCACGTGGCCCCCACCACGGACCTGGCCTGCAACCCAGGCATGTGCCCTGACTGGGAATTGAACCGCGACCCTTTAGTTCGCAGCCCGCGCTCAATCCACTGAGCTAAGCCAGCCAGAGCTGTTTTTTGTTTTTGTTTGGTTTTGTTTTTAAGAAAAAAGACCTCAGCCACCTAATTGTTTTTTCTGAAATCTTAAATTCAGTATTATTTGCCTTCTTGAAGAACCATACGTCTGTTAACCTCAGCATTGTAGGCAGCACATGACAAAACCAGAAAGGGAGTGATAGAGACTTCCAGAGCACTGTCACATAAATGAGGTGGTAACTCCGTTTATGCTACTGGGTAATAATTTCAGAATTACAGAACTCTAGAGGTGAACTGACACTTTAAGAAACCTTGTATAATGATGCCCTGGCTGGTGTAGTTCAGTGGATTGAGCGTGGGCTGCGAACCAAAGGGTTGCCAGTTCGATTCCCAGTCAGGGCACATGCCTGGGTTGCAGGCCAGGTCCCCAGTGAGGGCTACGTGAGAGGCAACCGCACATTGGTGTTTCTTTCCCTCTCTTTCTCCCTCCCTTACCTTCTGTCTACTAATGAATAAATAAAATCTTTAAAAAAAAAAAAGAAAGAAAGAAACCTTGTATAATGAAACTCATGTTACAGGAGCAGATTATTTCATGAAGATGTTAAGCAACATACTGAAGTTCATAATAGATAGAAAGTGATACAGTTGAAATCCATGTCTCCTGGCTTCCCTTGGCCTTTTGCATTCTACCATGCAGTTTCTCCTGTGTTGTAATACAGTTTGTTAATGTATGGTGTGATATGTTCTTTTCTATATAGCCTATGCCATAGTGTCAATTAAGTACTATGTACATATCTACATATTTAGCTAACTGATTAGGCTTTTTTGTGAATGGTTGTAGTGAAACCTGGACTGGCTGATTTTTGAAACTGTTAATTTGGGGAAATTATCACTGGGTTATCTTTTAACAGAAAAAAAATGTATTTTATAAGGTTTATGGGAATTTATTGTAGGGACGAGAAGAGTCTTGAACATAGCAGATGCTCAATGAATATTTATATTTTATTACCAATCTATTATTGTCTGATAATATTCAGGCTAAATGTCCATTATAGTAAGTTCCAAAAGGTGGTTACATATTTTTATCACCATTTTGTTGCTCTAGTTACTCCTGTAGCACTTAGAATTGTGGAGAGCTTTTGTCTTAATTGTATCTGACCTGGTTTGACCTGTGTAATAAAGTCCAGATTATCAATATCACAGTATTTAGGCTTTTGCAAATTTTTTTTATATCCATTTTCCTAGCATAGGATTTTCCATTGTCCAAATGCTGAGCCTTAACAGTCAGGTACCAGTTGGCCTTCTAACATCTTTTGAGCCTTTCCTTCTGGGTGGCAGCAAGGAAAAAAGCAGCAGTACATATTGTTACCTTAACTACAAAGTAGAAATCACAGTGGAGGCAACAATATATTTTTACATTAATTATATAAATCAGTATAAAATATACTGTTTATGATCTTAGAACTCTAGATCCCTGTAATAATGGCTAATCTCGAATGATCATATGATAGATGCCCAGATGTGTTGAAAAACAGAAGTGTAGTACAGGGAACACTTGACTTAGCACCAGAAGACCAGAGTGTTTGACTTGTTTGGCTTCTGTGTGTTTATCTCTAATGTTACTCTCTTCTAACTCGGACTGTATGCATTTGTTTTGCACACTATTTTATCAAGTTCAGTAATGGGTATGTATTGATATAGTTTATGTCAAGAAGTCTTTAGTGGGGGAAAAACCCAAACATTTTATAGTTATCTGTTTTAAATATCAGGATTCTGCCCTGGCTGATGTGGCTCAGTGGACTGAGTGCCGGCCTGCAAACCAAAGGGTCACTGGTTGGATTCTCAGTTAGGGCACTTGCCTGGATTTCTGGCCAGGTCCCCAGTAGGGGACACACGAGAGGCACCCACACAGTGGTGATCTCTCCCTCTCTATCTCCGTCCCTTGACCTCTCTAAAAATAAATAAATAAAATCTAAAAAAAAGTCAGGATTCTTATAACTTATGGATGATGCTGCCATTGTCATATAAAGCTCTTTTGAGTAACTTGAAACCATTGAAAAATATTTCCCAGCTGTTTTACAGTAACTATAGAAACATTGACTGTGGAAGGTATCAGTTTAGTTTTTTCCTTATTCTTTTGTTTCCTGTGGAGTCCAGATATATCCCATCACCCTTTGTGTGATGCTCTTCTTCTCTCACAACTTTTCTGCTGTCTTGACAGGTACTGAGTGATTTTTTGGGGAGGGAGAGGGTTTTGGGGTTTTTTGTTTTTGTTTTTTTTTTTGCATTCTTTTCCCTTCCCTCATTCAGACCTTCCTGGAAAGAGTCATTTATTTAAATGAAAAGATAGGTACATCTTGCTAAGTCCTTGAGATATTTGAGTTCAAGTGAGGAAGAAAATAAAAGTTAGAAAATGCTTCTAAGGCCAAAGAATATTCATCCAGACAATAGTTCTGTTCTATGTTCTGTTCTAATAGCTCTGTTCTGTTTTTATTTTCTTATGGGAAATTCGAGACTACACAAAAGAGAATGATAATACAATCCAGTTCCCATGTAACCATCATTCAACTTCAACAATTTCACATTCCGTCACTCTTCTTTCAATTGTCTCTGCCCACATTTTTCCTGGGCTTTTCCCCCCTGTATTTAGAGAAAATCCCAAAAATCATGTTACTTTCCAAAAGTAGTTCATTATGCAACTCTGACTAAATTGAACATTTTCTATAGCCATCATGGCATTATCACATTCAGTAAATTAACAGCAGCTAACATATTAGTCATTTGACTCTCAGTTCATGTTCCCATCACCCCATTTGTCTCAGAGATGCCTTTTTACTCTTGGCAGTAAATTAGGTCCAAATAAGGCCACACATTGCATTTGAATATTTCTCTTGTCTTTTTTTCTGTGACACACACCTAAGTATATTTTACCTGGAATCCATGGATAAACTTCAAGGTTATCCAAGAATCCATTGAAACTTATTACAAAAGTTTGTATATGTACTTTGTTTTCTTAGTGGATCAGCGCATTTATCCAATTCTAATATGGTTCTGTAACATACTATATGTGAGAAACCACTGATCCAGACAGGTTGAAGTAGCCTCATATGTGAAAGCTTCTAAAGCACATAGAAAATGCAGTCATTCCTTTTATGCTTTAGGTCACCCAAACATATGAAAGTGTATATAGAACCTTCAGCTTTTTTAAAAACATTTTATTGATGGATAATATATATACAGGAAATGAGTCATAGGTGTACATCAGGATGGATTTTCATGGACTGAACACACTCAGAGACACGGAACGTGACAGCACCCAGACCCTCGCATTCTCTTCCTTAAACACCTCCCTACCATATCTAACAACTTTATTTGGCCAGTTTTTGTTCTTTATACTTTGCCCATTTTAAAATGATTTTTATTTTTCAATTACTGTTGGCATACATTATTATATTAGTTTCAGGTATACACCCCACTGATTAGACATCATAATACCTACTAAGTGATCATCCCGGTAAGTCTCACGCCCATCGGACACCGTATATAGTTGTTAGAATATTATCGATTATATTCCATATGCTGTATTTTATGTTCCCGTGACTACTCTGTAACAACCAGTCTGTACTTCTTAATACTTTCACCTGTTTCACTCATTTCCCCAACCTCATTCCCATATGGCAACTGTCAAAGTGTTCTCTGAATCTATGAGTCTGTTTCTGTTCTTGGTTTATTTCGTTTTTTTAGATTTGATTGTTGACAGAGATATATTTATTGCCATTTTATTGTTCATACTTCTTTTTTCTTCTTAAAGAAGACCCTTTAACATACCTATCTATAATACTGGTTAGGTGGTGATAAACTCCTTTAGCATTGTCTTATCTTTGTCAACTTTTTTTGGAGGGGAGGGTCAACTTATTTTTTATTGTTTAAAGATTTTATTTATTTTTAGAGAGAGGGGAAGGGAAGGAGAAAGAGAGGGAGAGAAACATCAATGTGTGGTTGCCTCTCATGCACTCCCTACTGGGGAGCTGGCCCGCAACCCTGGCATGTGCCCCTGCTGCAAATCAAACTGGCGACCCTTTAGCCTTCACTCAGTCCACTGAGCTACAGCAGCCAGGGCTCAACTTTTTTTTTTTTTTTAATAAAAATTAATGAAGTATATATTGCTAGAAAATATTTGATATTTTATACTAAACTAGATGTGTTAAATTGCTAATACGCAAATATTTGTAGTTACTGTATTGTTGATTCTTTTTAGCCAAAACTAATATGAATGAAAATATGGATGAATCAGATAGAAGAAAAAGCCCACGAAGTCCAAAAAAAATAAAAACAGAGCCTGATCCTGAGAAAGATGAGGTAAAAGATTCAGATGCAGCAAAAGGAGCAGACCAAGATGAAATGGACATTTCCAAGATTGCTGAGCCGAAGGACCAAGGTGAGGAGGGTCAAGTGTGGAGGGTTTCCGGGGGCGATAAGAGTGCCCTGGATCTAGTTCACAGATCAGGAAAGTTACTGTGTTGTCTCTTTTTGATAGTAGCTTTGTTGAAACATAATCCTTATTTAAAGGATTAAATACACCCATTTAAAGTGTGTGATTTGGTGGTTTTTTGTATTTCACAGTTTTCAACCATCACCACAATCAATTTTAGAAGATTTTCATCACCCCCAAGAAACTCGTATCTATTAGCATTCCTAGTCCTCCCTAAATTTCCCTCCCCAGCTCAGCAATTTACTTTCTGTCTCTGTGGATTTGCCTATTTTTACATTCCATATAAATGGAATCATGTAATAATATGTGGTATTTGTGACTGGCTTCTTTCCCATAGCCTAATGTTTTCAGGGTTCATTCATGTTGTAGCCTGTGTCAGTATTCCTTCAGTTTTTAAAATGTTTGAATATTACTTGATTATATGGATATGCCACATTTTATTTATTCATTCATCAGTTGACGAATATTTGGGTCTTTTCTACTATTTGGCTCTTAATGAGTAATGCTGATGTGAACATTTGTGTACAAGTTTATGTGGACATTAAGTTGCTGGGTCATGAAATAACTCTACATCCAACCTTTTCAGGAACTTATGTTTTGTGAAAAATAATTCTTTAAAAACTAGATAAGCTAGATAATACATGAGCCTTAAGATATTTTATAAGTGTAAAATTCTCTATACAAAATCTTGCATGAATTACTGGCATATGCAACAGCTCTCATATATTAAGTAATTTTTCATTGTGGCATTCCATCGTTTTTACCTATTAAGAATCTGAACATTTAAACTTTTGAAACATACTTTTTTAACCTCTTATAAAATCGAGCCCTGTCTGTTAACATGTTTTAATCATGTCAAGAACTTTGAATTATATAGCTATTTATATTTGGTTTTGGGTGAAAATTGATAGTTTTTTAAATAAAAATTTCAGACTAAAAGTACCACTTATATAAATGTCTTTGTTTCACAGATGTGAAAGAAGTTTTAGACTCTGACAATGATAAAGCCTTTAAGGAAGAACCAATGGAAATAGATGATGATATGAAAACAGAGTCACTTATAAATTGTCAGGAAAGTTCTCAAGTAGATGTGGTCAATGTCAGTGAGGGTTTCTATCTAAGGACTAGTTATAAAAAGAAAATTAAATCATCCAAACTAGATGGACTTCTTGAAAGGAGAATTAAACAGTTTACACTTGAAGAAAAACAGCAACTCGAAAAAATGAAGTTGGAAGGTGGAATTAAGGGCACAGGAAAGACTTCTGCAAGTTCCTTGAAAAGTCCATCTGAGTCACCAGTAATAACAAAAGCAAAAGAAGGGTGTTATAGTGACTTGCTTAGACAAGAACGAAGCCCTAATGCAAGTAGTGGTAAATCTGAAGACTTTGTTCGGGGGTGTTCGCAGAGTGATTCCTCAGTTCTGGGAATCAGTGATCCTGATTGTACAGCAGGCAAACTTTATCCGAAAGATCAAATGTTAGATGACATCTCCATTCAGAGCCCAGAGACGAACTGTCAGAAACAAAATTCTGTTGGAAATGACATAGATGAGAGTCTCTCTGAACCAACTAGTAAAGGCTTGGAACCCAGTAAGATTAAAACAAAGGGAAGTGATTTTCTTACAGATGACTCTAAACTAGGCTGTGCAGATGAAATTGGTACTTTGATCTCTAAGAACAAAAAACCACTCACACAGGAGAATAATGATACCATTGTTTCTCCTTCCCAAAGCCCTTTACTTCCTTCAGTATCTAGAAGTACTGATGATAGAGATATCCCATCTCTGTCAAAAACAGTGGACTTTCAAGGGAAAACGGGATGTGACTTTGAATATAATAGCACTTTGGAAAATAGTTCTGATACTATGTCTATTCAAGACAGCAGTGAAGAAGATATGATTGTTCAGAATAGCAATGACAGTATTTCTGAGCAGTTCATAACTCAAGAACAAGGCTTGGAACCATTGAAGTGTGAGTTTGTTTCAGATAAGTCCACTGGAAACTGTGATGACAGGCTGCAGGGTAAGGTAACTGAAGCAAATGGTAAAAAACCAAGTCAAGAACAGAAATTAGAGGAGCGACCAGTTAGTAAATGTATTGATCAAATAAATCTAAACAGTAGCACTGACAAAAAGAATAATGAAAATCGAGAGTCTCAAAAGAAAGGACAGAAAGCAAGTACCTTTCAAATAAATGGAAAAGATAATAAACCTAAAGTATATTTGAAAGGTGAATGCTTGAAAGAGATCTCTGAGAGTAAAGTAGTAAGTGGTGATGTTGAACCAAAGGTTAATAATATAAATAAAATAATTCCTGAAAATGATATTAGATCTTTGACTGTTAAAGAATCTGCTGCAAAGCCATTCATGAATGGTGATGTCATCATGGAAGATTTTAATGAAAAAAACAGCTTGGAAGCAAAGTCATGCTTTCCGAGACCTTCGGATGCTGAAGGTGACCACCAAGATGGCCTAGAGACCCTCTCATCAACCGAAGAGTCTGAGCGAGCACACACCACCGCACCTCCACCGTCCTGTCCAGGGAGCAGTTCAGTGAGTCAGGTAGAAGACATGGAAATTGAAACCTCAGAAGTTAAGAAAGTTTCTCCATCACCTGTTACTTCTGGAGAGGAATCTAACCTCAGTAATGATTTCATTGATGAAAATGGCCTGCCCACCAACAAAGATGAAAGTGTCAATGGAGAATCTAAGAGAAAAACAGTCATCACGGAGGTCACCACCATGACATCCACAGTAGCCACAGAGTCAAAAACTGTAATCAAAGTAGCAAAAGGCGATAAGCAGACTGTGGTCTCTTCCACAGAAAATTGTGCCAAATCCACTGTTACAACCACCACTACAACGGTAACAAAGCTTTCCACACCTTCCACAGGCAGTAATGTGGACATCATCTCTGTGAAGGAGCAGAGCAAAACCGTGGTCACCACAACAGTGACAGACTCACTGACCACTGCAGGAGGCACTTTGGTAACATCTATGACTGTGAGCAAAGAATATTCCACAAGAGACAAAGTGAAACTCATGAAATTTTCAAGACCCAAGAAGACTCGTTCAGGTACAGCTCTACCGTCCTATAGAAAGTTTATCACCAAGAGCAGCAAGAAGAGCATATTTGTTTTACCTAATGATGACTTAAAAAAGTTGGCCAGAAAAGGAGGAATCCGAGAAGTCCCTTATTTTAATTACAATGCTAAACCTGCCTTGGATATATGGCCGTATCCTTCTCCTAGACCAACCTTTGGTATCACTTGGAGGTATGTACTTTAAAATGTATTTGGGGAAGGGAAAAGTTTAAAAGAATTATCTTTTTTTTTTTTTTTAAGATTATGAGATAATAGAGAAAAGATGGAGAGGCATATACTTAAAAGACCAAAAATGTAAGGGAATCCTTTAAAATGAAATTCAGTTTCATTTTTCACAAGTAAAAAGAAACGTGATGAGCACAGTTGTTTTTGTGGTCTAACTTTCCAAATTATTGCCAAGTAAATTGCTCATAATATTGGATGATCAACTTTGTGGAATATTTGTACAGTTGACCCTTGAACAACATGGAGGTGAGGGGCACTGAACACCCTATGTCCAAAAATCCATGTATGACTTAAATCAGCCTTTCACATACATGGATTCCCAATCATGGATTAAGATATATTTTATTTTTGTTAGGTAGTTCATAAAATTACAAGACATAGGAAACTTATCTGTAAATCATATCAGGTTCATTATAATATGGAAATCTTCCTAATATAATTTATTTGCACGATAAACATTTGTTCTGGAGTTCTCTTACGTATATGAGTAAAGGTAGTTTCTGAGATTGGTTAGGGATTTTTTTAAACCCAGAAGTAGTCATAATTTAAAATTTCCTGGGCCTTAAGCTTTGGGGAGTCATAGAATAATATAGTGTTGGGGTTATGAGATCATGTAGTTTTATATTGGGGAACAATCTAACTTTCTTATCTTTTAGATAATGTATAATAACTTGCCTCTGCCCACAGAGTGACTGAGTTATGAATAGTGCCCAGTTTTCTTAAATCCCAGCCCAGTACTTTATCTGCTATATCACATTTCACATATTTATCCTCTCTTTGTCCTTTTTCGTGTCCTTGTCTTTTTTCTTTCAACCCTTAGAGTTGAAAAGGATGGAATATAAACATAAAGAGTTCTATAGGACATGTGCAGAAACCGGGAAGGACCTCAGTTTTGCAGTTATGTTTTGTTAGCATTCTGAAATTGATTACTTCTGCAAGTTACTGAGCAGACTTCATTTCTGTGTATCTTTGATATGGTCCCAGTTTCTTTAAGTTAAAAATCATGCTTTTTTGGTTTCCTTTATATGACAATTACTAGTATTATTAAAGACCAAAAAAGAGTGTAAATGAGTACTCTCTATAAAGGAATTAACTTACTAATATGACCAGTCATAGTTGGTTTGACCAAGTTTTTGTAACTCATCTTTTGATTTGAATTAAAATATCATCACTCCATTACACATTCAATAGAGACAGCTGAAAAGTACAATTTCTCTGCAGGGCCTGCAATGAAGGATTTGCAGAATCCTGCAGGGAATCAAGGAACTCCTCATTACAGTTCATGGATTTGTAGGATTACTCTGCACTTTTCTGCTTTCTTCATTGAGAGCGGTCCCAAAGTGTATCCTTGACTGTCCTGCAGGTAACTTCTTTCCCACTGGAAAAGTTACTATGTACAAATACTTTAATTAAAATGACCTGGCAGTGGTGGAGGCAGACCTTTCCGCTTTTTTCTATTATGAAATGGAAGGTAGGCTCAACTGGGAAGCATTTTCTTTGGACCAGTTCCTCTCAAGTGTTGCCCAGGGCCCCTTTTTGTATGGCTGGGTTTCAGGAGCCTTGTGTTGTTATGTTTTAATATGCATTGTGGGCACAATTTGTATCTGTTCAGTTAATTGCTCATTTTTAAATGGAAGGAAATATCTTCCTGTACATTTTAAACAGATACTGCCTTCAAATATATGCTAGCATCTTAATTTGCTGAAGTTGAAAGAAACAATCCCTTCTGTCTAACAGAGGCATGGGTGAATATGTAAATTATTCTTGACTATAGAATGTAATTTAAAAAAATATATAGCTATAAAAAATACACATGGGAAATGCATTTTTATACTCACACTTGAATAAAACATTTCTGATGTTTAGAGTAGGAGCTAAGAATGCCAGAGGTGCATGTTCGATATTTATTAATGTTAAGGCTGAGCAGTATTGAATAAGTAAAACTGGTCTCATCCACTCATTGGAGCTTCTTTTTCCCTCCACACTGTTCATTCCCTTATTCCCTTTTCCCCAGGCCTCGATTCTGTGTTTTATTGCCACTTTGAAGCCGTAGTTGTCTTCACAGTGCTGCCTGATGGATCCTCCTAAAATGAAGATCTATCCTGTGAATATTCTGACTGTGCTGAACAAGCATTTAAAGGGGATTTGTTAACTCCCGCAGGACTGAGAGGGGAAAGCGTTTGTCACTTGTCTGTGAGAAGTACTTCCCTTTGTAAACCATCCGATAATGGATAAGTTTCAGAGACCTTAATATAGATTACCTTTTAGGCTCGTAATTCTTCCATTTCGTGCAGCACATTCTGGCTCTGCCTTCCTCCCTTAGGCCAGTTTCATGTCTTGCTGTACTCTATACCCCTTCCCACCAGCCGTAGCACACTGGACGTGGTTTTAGGGGAAAAGTGTGTGCTCCTCCATGCTTTTCTCCTAAGCATATGTGTGCTCCTTGCCTTCAGTCAGCCAGCCCCACATCTGTGATATTTGAGAGTCATGAGCAAAGCTCTGATCCCCAACCCAGAGCAAAATCAGATGCCCCTTGCCTTGTGTTTCCCTTTGTTATGGCTCCTGAGGACACAAGAACAGATTATAATTCATTTCTGTGTCCCCAGCTCCTTTCACTTAGTCTAACACGTAGAAGGCGCTCAAATATTTTTTGAATGAAGACATGAATGAACAAGCTGATAACACACTAAGTGTGTTCCCCACATGATGTTTCCATTATAAAATAGAGGTGCTATAAAGTTGTTTGTAGAGTGGTTAGAAAAAGGAGAGAAAATGAGACTTCTCTTTCCAAATAGTGCGTCTAAACTTTCCCAAGGCATTTCTATAGCGTGTAGTGTGAAAGTGACACACACTTACCCCGCCAAGGACATCCCTGCGCTAGTTAACATCTGCCCTCTAATTAAAAAATTATTCTGTGCAGGTCAGAGGATTCACAGGGTGATAACAGGACAAAGAAAATAGTGGTGTCACAGGTGGAGACAGGAAGTTAAGTTGCAGCAACTTTCTGGCCCAGCTTTCCCTTTCTCACATTGTTCATTTTTCCAACCTAACGTTAATAATAGAAAGCATTGCCTTCTAAATTATCTGATTTACCTTCTACCTCTGTCAGAAGAGGAAATTAAATTGTATAGGTTTTCTCTCACTGCTCTCAACCAGTATATTCATTTAAGTATATAGAAATGTCAACAAAGTATTTAATTACACAAAGATCACTAATAAAGACTTGACAACCTAGGTCTGCTTTAAAGTGTTTTATGGTTGATTCCATTTTAGAACAGGATATTCATTGTTATTTTGAAATGTGTTTTTAATATTATTTTGAAAAGAATATCTAAAATAGTAAGTTTACACACGGTGTTTAGAAAAAAACAGAGATTCCGTTGACTCTCAATTAGTAACTAACACAGTATTATCCTTTTTTATTCATCGTCGTAGGATCCCCAAACTACACTAATATTGGTGAAGTGTTTATTAGTATTAGCAGTATTCATCATCCAGGAATTCTGTTTTGCACAGCCACCAGATTTTTCTGTCCATTTGGGAAGGACTTACTGTCTTTGCAAAGTGTTTTTGTTTTGTTCTGCTTTTTGAGAAAATGTAAACATTTCTACTTTGTTACAGCAAAAATCAATGTTAAGATTTTATCCTCCTTCAAAACTCATAATCAAATTTGTAATAGTTTATTTCTATTTGCTCTTCATAATTTTTCTGACACATTTTGGGACTAGCCTAAATTTATAAAATCTTCATAAATTTTTGCCCTGTCTATCTTACAATGAAGCATGCTTGATGTACAAATTTATATGGCATTTGAAGTGACTGCCAACCCTTTTTAAGTTGTTAGATGCATGTTATGCCGAGGAACCAAAAAGTTCTTTTATTTAGGGACATATAATAGACAAAGTGCTTATAAAACTATATTGTAAATATTGAATGAGGGTAGAAACAGTCCTTCAGCTTCATAGAGTGGGGTGTGTGTGTACACATATACATATATATGTTCTTGTTGGGTTTTCTTTCAGGTACAGACTTCAGACCGTGAAGTCCTTAGCTGGAGTGAGTCTTATGTTACGGTTACTGTGGGCGAGTCTGCGATGGGATGACATGGCAGCCAAGGCTCCTCCAGGAGGCGGGACTACCCGGACAGGTACGGGGTTTTGGTTTTCTAGGTTTAGCTTAAAGAGAAAATCACTTGACAGTTTGCTTAATTTTAAGCATTTCTGTTATTTATTAAAATACAATGCTTATGCCTGGCTGGTGTAGCTCAGTGGATTGAGCGCAGGCTGGGAACCAGAGGGTCCCGGTTCGATTCCCAGTCGGGACACATGCCTGGGTTGCGGGCCAGGTTCCCAGTGAGGGCCATGTGAGAGGCAACCATACATTGCTCTTTCTCCCTCCCTTCTCCTCTCTCTAAAAATAAATAAATAAAATCTTAAAAAAAAAAAAATACAATGCTTATGTTTTAAAAATGCAGCTTTGTTAAAGTTTGGCAGCATATGCTAGAAAATCCTTGGGGCAGGTAAAGGGGGTTCATATGATAAGGTGAGTTACTTATGTATGAACCAGTCTGAATTTTAAAAAGATATTTATTATTATAGAACAGCTATTTTCAACCAGTGTGCTGCACGAGTTTTTAAAACATTTAATACCTGCCCTGACTGGTGTGGCTCAGTAGGTTGGGTGTTTCTCTGCAGACTGAAAGGTTACCGATTCAATCACGGATCAGGGCACATGCCTGGGTTGTGGGTTCAGCCCCCAGTTGGGGTGCATATAGGAGACAGCGAATCAATGTTTATCTTGCACATGGATGTTTCTCACCCTCTCTTTTCTCCCATTCCCTCTCTCTTAAAAAAATAATAGCATAAAAGTTAATGGTAGTCCACAGTGGTGGCAAAAAATATATAAAATTCTTAAAAAAAAAAAATAATAATAATACCCGACTGCTTAGTCAGGGGAACTGACCTCTTTTCCCTTAGATTGTCAAATTAAAAAATGACAACAGCCAACATAGCAGTAGCCATTTGGTATGAAAGAATTAAATTTATGCCTTTTCTTTTTTTCTTCTTTTTTTTTTTGGTCAGATCAGCAAAAAATATATTTCTTGGTGTACCACAAAATCTTAGTAATTAGTTTATGTGTGCCATGAGATGAACAAGGTTGAAAATTGCTGCTATGGAATATAAATCATTTGAACTATGACATCTGAAACTCTCAGCTTGCCGCTTTTCTCCTAGTGTTGTTATTATTTAGGATGAGTTTTGCCACCAGGAACTAAGCTGCCCCAAACGGCATTTTGCTCAGCTTAGAAGTTTCCAGTGAGGAAGAAATTCAGCATGAACTTCTGAATTTCTAACAGTGATTCTGTGATCATTAATTAAATGTTTCCAAAAGTTTATTCCACGTGCGTCTCTTTTTTAAAACAGCAGATGTTGTACCTTTTTAGTCCCTGAGTATTTTAGTTGGTTATTAATACTTTGTGAATTAAATCACCATAGAAACATCTGAAACTGAAATCACAACAACAGAAATAATTAAGAGGCGAGACGTCGGTCCTTATGGCATTCGATCGGAATATTGTATCAGGAAAATCATTTGCCCCATTGGAGTTCCAGAAGCACCAAAAGGTAAGGAATTGAAAGAATTTTGTTCTTTCGTTATTGACCCGTTAGCCACATTTTTTATGAATTGAAATTCGAATTTAATGTTTAGCTCTTATTTAACTTCTCAAAAAGATTATTTTTTATTATAAACTATTATATTTAAAACCAGTATTTAGGTAGTGAACATAGCAAGATTCCACTAGGCATACATTGATGCCTATAGGCACGGTGCGAAGAACAGGGAGGGTACAAAGAGCTATAATAATACCTCTTATAATTAAGCTGTGGAGTGATTGACACCAGACCATCCTCTCCAAGAGGGTAGCCATCAAGTGTGCCTGGTTTGCTGTAGGCCTGACACCTGCTACAGCAACCAACGCATAAGTGGTAAATGAAGATTTGTTGACTCATGGGTTAAAGCTGCTATAAAATACTTAAGTGTTTGGAATAGAAATAATATAAGAGGCTAAGGAGTTAATCAGAAACATTTATAGAGCACCTACGTGAGAGGTACTGGGTGGCAAATGCATAAAAGAATGAGATCCAGCCCCTATTCTCAAGGAAGCAAAGTTATAGTATTACAATAATATACTTGAGAATCAAAACTATTAACACTAAAAAGAGTTCAGTAAGGTGTCCAATTCAGGATTTAGAGACAAAAATCAATAATATTATTTTATATTTGCAATAAAAATATTTACGGAAAAAATCTATTAAGAAATGAGGGGAAACCTTGGTTGGAGAGTTCTGTTGGGTCAGAGCATTGTCCTACTATGCCGAGGTTGCAGGTTTGCTCCCCAGTCAGGGCATATGCAAGAATCAACCAGTGGATGCATAAATGGGTAGGACAACACATTGATGTTTCTCTCTCTTTTTTGAAAATAAAGAAATGAGTAAAAGGGAAATTCTGCTCCTAGGTAGAAACATACTATTTTATATATTTTATAAAGGTCAGTTGTCCCCAAGTACATAAACTTAACTTTTGAATCTTGATTGAATTAACTCAAAAGTTTGTCCTGGGGAATAAGTACCTGAGAATGGCCTGTTTGAAAAGAACACTGTTAAAGGGGTACCTATCCTAGTAAATGATGAAGTATTAGCATAATTAAAACATTGCTGTACTGGAACAGTATTAAATAGCTCAACTGATAGGCAGAGACACAGGTGGAAGGTTTTCCTGGCCAGTCCTTAGTCTTGACCCCACAGCGTTCAGTGCAATCCACTGCAGTCTCCTTAATCACTTTTCTTTGGCTTTTGTCACTTTGTACAACCTAGGTCCTCCTGCTTTTTCAGTTTCCTTCTGCTGTTTTCCTTTGATTCTACTACTACTTGTTCCCTGAACATATGGGAAGGTTTAATGCTTATCTTTTCCTACTCTTTATTTTGGAAATGTTATCATTAGCATATTTTATCTATTTTTAGTATTTTAAGATCTCTTCATTAATGTTGGTGACTCTCAAACCACCCCTTCTTAGTGACTTGGTTGGGAAATGTAGATCGCCAAGAGTTGTACATGGCAGGGACACCCAGCCGAGCTACGGGAAGAGTGAGCCGTACTTCTTTTTTTTTTTTTTTTTTGAATTTTTTTTTTTAAAGATTTTATTTTTATTTTTTTTAGAGAGAAGGGAAGGGAGGGAGAAAGAGAGGGAGAGAAACAGCAATGTATGGTTGCCTCTCACATGGCCCTCATGGGGACCTGGCCCGCAACCCAGGCATGTGCCCTGACTGGGAATCGAACCGGCGACAATTTGGTTCCCAGCCCGCGCTCAATCCACTGAGCTACACCAGCCAGGGCGTGAGCCGTACTTCTTGAAGGAAGTTGTATCCGTGCTAGGGTCTGAGGGATAAGTAGTCATTGGTCAAGTGAGGGGTGGGAGGCTAGGAGTAGTGTTCCTATCAGAGCGAACAAGCTGTGGAAAGGTTCATAGGCCTTTGTATTAGGAGCCCATGAGCCTGCTTTTGTTAATAAAGTTTGATTGGAACACAGCCACACTTACTCATTTATATATTGTCTTTGGCTCCTTTTGTGATGCAAAGGCAGAGTTAAGAAATTGTAAGAGACCATCTGGCCCACATAGTATTTACCATCTGGCTTTTCAAGAAAAAGGTTGGCAATCCCTACTTTTCATGATATATTAAGAGGAGATGCCAGAAGTACTGTAATTTTAAGAGATATATTGCTCAAAATACTCTGATTTCTTTTCCCAAGAAACACCGACACCTCAGAGGAAAGGCCTTCGATCAAGTGCATTGCGACCAAAGAGACCAGAAACGCCCAAGCAAACTGGCCCTGTTATTATTGAAACCTGGGTAGCGGAGGAAGAGTTGGAATTATGGGAGATCAGGGCGTTTGCTGAGAGGTGAGCAAATGGTTAACACATTATCAGATATTTGAAGATTTTATCACTTCAAAATTAAAGAATTACCCCCTTACTACTTTATTCAATGTATTCTGTGTTACTCTACCTTTTGGTTTTAAGTACTGTTTGTTGTATATCATTTATTATGGTCCTGGTTCTAATTTTATCCATTTGTCAATTTCTAATTATCTTAATTTAACTTTTATTTTTAAAATAATTTGATACCTCTTCATGATGTAAAAGTTAACCAGATTTCATTTAATATTAGATGCCTAGTAGGGTAGTTTCTGATAAGTTCCTCCTTTTTTCCCCTGCAGAGTGGAGAAAGAAAAGGCACAAGCAGTTGAGCAACAGGCTAAGGTTAGTGAACAGAAGAAGGCAGAGGACTTCAAGGCCCAAATGGAGGCTCACCTCAAACAGCAGCGGTTGGCTGCCCAGCAGGTGGGGGAGTTGGTACCAGTCCCACCTGGCAATGAATTGACATTTTTAGCAAACTTCATGCACACTGAGAGCACAGTAATTATATATTCATTTGGTTTCATTTTTAAGTGTATCTCACATATATCTTAATTTCATTACTTGAAAGTAGCTCTGTGGATACACCAAGCTGTAGTTTTATAAAAAGTATACATATTTGGGGTTACAAAAGGGGTAAAAGATGATTACCCCTTTTTTCTGTTAAAGAGATAACTATAAAAATTTTTAGCCATGTTGGATGTGTAGATGAAATAGTTATCTATTTATAATACCAACTTAAGTTACACATAACTTTAAAATTACATTTTACATAAACCAGCTCTTCATTCCAAACTACCTTTTCCTCTCACGTTTTATAAAACCTTTTTTGTCAAATTCTTAGGATCTTTTACATCAGTTTACTATAGGATCATTATCTTCACTTATATCAAAGTTTGAAATAGTAGCACTTCTGGATTCTGTTCATTCATAAAAAAAGTGGCTGGTTGTTTCGTTTTTCATTTCGTGAGTGTCTTTTCATCTCTACAATGTAACCTAATGATTTACTTTTTAAATTTTCTTTAACATGCTTGTTTACAAAGATAGTCAGCATGTCCAGTTTTGAAGATTTAGCCTCCGGAAATAACTGCTAGATATGCGTTCCGTCTTTTTGCCTCCTTTTTTTATTAGTTCAATTATATGATACATCTGAGTATCCAAAACTAAATTCCTTTTCTTCTGAGGAATGAGAAATGATGTGAAGTACCTCATGTTACATTCAGGCATCGAGGATGCGTACAAAAGTAGTCCTAAGAAGATTGGGTGGGATGTCATTGATGAGTAGTTTCCAATGGCAGGAGATATTTCAGAATTGGAATTGGATCTTGGCTCCACCATTAACTAGCTCTGGCTTTGGGCCAGTTTCACAACTTCTCTTGAGTTTCAGGTTCCGCATCTTTAAATCACAATGCCAGCAACTTTATTGGGTTGGTCTGAGCATTAAATGAGATAACGAAGGTAGCTCTGACCAGCTAGGCTCAGTGGGTTGGGCACCGTCCAACAAAGCAAAAGGTTGCTGATTCCATTCCCAGTCAGGGCACATGCCTGTTTTGCAGGCCAGGTTCCCGGTTGAGAGTGTGCAAGAGGCAGCTGATCAACGTTTCTCTCACACATCAATGTTTCTCTCCCTCTCTTTCTCCCTCCCTTCCTCTCTCTCTGAAAAGAAATAAATAAAATCTTTTAAAAAAAAATGAAAGTAAAGTATCTGCTACCAGCTTTGTAGTCCATGCTACCTATTTTTATTTGTGTAAGCTTACACCATCACATTTGTAAACTGTCAGGAAATGTCAGCAATCTATGGTAAAAGATACACTGATTGTCTTTAGTAACTGTATAATCTCGAAGGTCAGATTATACCACTCTATACAAAATAGTGCAAAGTATTTTTTTGTAAAAATGTTTGAACTCAGAAATAAGACTAGAAAAATTGTTTTGTAATTTTCAGCTTGCTTATTGCAGGTTTGCCTAATTGATAATGATGTTTGAACATTGACATGTTCTTTATGATTGGGTAAATTAACATTATGATAAACCATAAATCTTTTACAGTTTCTATCATTTGTTGTCTTCTCTAAATACCACTGCTGAGGAGGAAGGGGTTCCTGTGTCTAGTAAGGTTGCCCATGTCTCTGTTATTTTCAGTCCAAAAGCTTGGACATTTGTACACGCTGAAAAAACTTGATAACGCTTTTAATTACTTACTATGAAAAACTTACTACTTTTAATAAATTATGATGTGACTTAGAGTCATAAAAATATTTTCATTAGGAAATTAAGTTCAGGGTAATGTTATATGGGCATATTTTCAAAAGTAAAATGTTTTTTAAATGTGGTGCAGTTTCTTAGACTGGGAGAGATTGTAGCTGTACTTATCACAGAACGGCACTTAGAACGATTTCGGTTCATGTTTTCCCTCCCTGACTTTTCTAGAAGCGGTTGGAACAGCAGAAGCCTGCAGTCATTTCAGCTTCCACAACTTCCCCCACAAACAGTGCAACTAGTGCCATCTCTCCAGCACAGAAAGTTATGGTGGCCCCCATAAGCGGTTCAGTTACACCCGGAACTAAAATGGTACTAACTACTAAAGTTGGATCTCCAGCAGCAGTAACATTCCAGCAGAACAAGAACTTCCATCAGACCTTTGCTACATGGGTTAAGCAAGGCCAATCAAATTCAGGTACAAAATTGTGATTAAATTAAAGATTACTTTCATTCAAGAAAAAGATTTGCAATCAATTACCTGCTGAAATAAAACATTTCTTTAGAAAATTGTTTTTCTTCTGCAGCAGATTGAGCAAACATGCTGTAACAGTTGGCTTGTTACAGATAATATTCATAATATTACATCAGCAAAACTCCTTTGTTAAATTATTTCACCTTCAACATTTACATCATTCACTTTGAGTGGAGAGATTTTTCTTTTTTCTTTTTTTTTTTTTTTTTTTTTTTTTTTTTTTTTTTTTTTTTTTTTTTTTGACAAAATGAACCACATTTCATGCATTGGTGCCCTTCCGAGAAGTCACTACGTTGCTGGTTATTTTAAATCTAAAGCTTATTAAATGTCTTATACCCTATTAGCCACCAGCACAGCTGCCACATCTGCTACAACCATTGCCAGCACAGGTCAGACGTTCCAAATTACAGGCAATCCAGTCACTATGGCAGGAAAAGTAATTACCAAACTGCCACTTCCTGCAAACAGCAAGATTGTCGCTGTAAATGTGCCAGCAACACAAGGAGGTAAGGGAAATGTGAAGAGTTTTAATTCACATTTGCCAGATCATACCGTTGCCATCATTTTTCATTTCCTTTTCACTGATTTCAGTCCTCAGATATCACATTCTGTGTAGCCCACTGTAAAACCCTGCCACACCTAGTTTCTCCCCAGAAACCAAGCAACACCTGATTCTTTTTATTAAAAGGGCAGTTGTTAATTACTTCTTTATCTTTTTTTAAGGTGTTGTTCAAGTACAACAAAAGGTCCTGGGTATCATTCCATCAAGTACAGGTACAAGTCAGCAAACCTTTACTTCATTCCAGCCCAGGACAGCAACGGTCACAATTAGGCCCAATACCTCGGGCTCTGGAGGAACCGCAAGCACGTCACAAGTAAGAATTCTTTACAGGCTTACTTTGCTTTGAAGCATTACCCACATCAGGTTTTTAGAATGACCTTTTCCACAGTTAATCGAGCTTCTAATTTTTCCTTTCCTTTTACATAATCTGTGACAAAGTACTGATTTAAGAAAATATGTTCTTATATTTCTAAGTAAAAATGATACATGATTTGTTTAACATGTACTTAATAGCACATTAGTATAGTGTAGGAATCATAAGAATTGCTTTCTAGGGTTTTATAAAGAAAGTTCCTTTATATAAAATACTGCAGAGCATGGGACCACCCTAGCAAACTTGCTGTGCAGCTAAGAAATAGAATGAAAAACACAGTCCACAGCACTGTAACTAGTTTGTAACCAGCTGACGTGTACATCCGTTAGATACATCATTTCTGTGGCACTAGTAATACAGAAAAGGTTTAAATAAGTTTTGCAGAGTTTAAAATGTTTTGATCCTAACTATAAAACTGAAAATAGCGTGCTCTGTAGTCTCTCCTTTACAACTATAAAAGAACATTTGGCTTGTGATCTTACTCTCATATACCCTGGGTTACAGGTAGGGATTGGACCTCAGGGAAAAGAGAGTGCAGCGTTTTTCTGTGAGCAGCTATGGCGATTGTAGATTAGACCTTCACTGGGTCTCGTTTCTTCCTTTTGGTCTGTAGGTTGTTCTTGCTATCAATGACAAGGAATTTCACTTGATCTCATTTGAATTAAATTTTCTCTTCTCCCTTTATTCTGATGCTTAATATAATTTAAAATGTAATATCCAGGAGTCTTTGTCATTTCTGTAGAATTGTTTACCAACATACAGTATTTAAATATCTGTGTTCGAAGTCCATCATGCTTTTAGTCTTTTAAAAACATTTTAATTCATTGTCTTTTGTGTCATTTATAGGTAATCACAGGGCCTCAGATCCGCCCTGGTATGACGGTGATTAGAACACCACTCCAACAGTCAACATTAGGAAAGGCAATTATTCGAACACCTGTGATGGTACAGCCAGGTATTCTTCCATCTAGTATTATCATTTTACATCTAAACAACCATTCCAAGAAATCTGTAATACTCTGTATTTGGCACTCTACATACTATAAAATACCAATTTGAATTAAGACTTCAAAGCATACTAAATTTCTAATACATTGTAGAATGCATTCATAGATATTATTTCATTTCTGGCATTGCAAAATAGATACAATTATGCTTACTAAAAATAATTTTTAAGCCCTGGCTGGTGTGGCTCAGTGGATTGAGTGCCAGCCTGTGAACCGAGAGGTCGCTGGTTCAATTCCCAGTATGGGTGCATGCTTGTTGGGTTGTGGGTCAGGTCCCCAGCTGGGAGCGTGGGAGAAGCAACCGATCAGTGTATCTCTCACACACATCGATGTTCGTTTCCCTCTCTTTCTCCCTCCCTTTCCCTTCTCTCTAAAAATAAATAAATAAAATCTTCTAAAAATATTTTTAAACCTCCAATAAATAGAATATATACATTCAAATAATTGGAGTAGAAAATGAGTTAAGAAAACAATCTCTGTCAAAAGATGAAGATAAAATCAAGAAAACAACTAAGAAGCATTTAAACAGAAAGAGTATAAAACAAGATTACAAGGTAGTGCTAGCACTTTATTCATGTGAGTAGGCTGAAGCTCCCATATTAAAATTTGAAGAATGTAAATATGAGTGGGGAAAAAATCCAACTATACATTTTTGAGAAATATAGCTAAAATCACAAAAGGTTACCACAAAAGGTTAAAAATCAGAAGATGGGCAAAGATATTTGAAGTAAAAGCCAAAAAATAAAAGAGGGGAGCAATGAGGAGGATAAGAATAATTCTGCTAATATTGGACAGAGTAGAATTCACTGTTTTAAAAAAACCCTAAATAGGACAAAGAAGGTCATTTTGGATTGGCTTAAAGACAAAGGTTACAATGAAAATGCAATCTGGAATCTTTATGAACTAAAGATTATTAATTGTTTTAATAAAAAACTATTTGAAATCAAGGTGAGATTAACAGAAGCACAGTACACCAAAAATAGACCGTATATCAATTTTTGTACTGTCAGGAATACACGTTGGTTTTAAATGTTTATGGATGATTTGTATGAAAATAGTCATATAATGTGTCATGGGTCAAACCTTAATGAATTCCCAAAAGTAAAATGTTGTTACGCCACATTCTTTGTAATAAAGCTTTAAATTAATATATTAAAGTATTATAATACTGTTACTTGCTTAAAAATTTAAAATAATATGTCCTCATAAGTTTAAGTTAAATATCAAATACGTAATTTGACATAGATTATCAAATAGCAATAAGCTGTGCTGCCAAAGCTGAACTCAGAAGTAAATTCATTCTTTAATAAATCCTTGAGCACTCTAGATAGTTGAAGTACATTGGTGAACACAACAGACCAAAGAAACCATTTTCTTAAATCTTAACAAAAAGTTAGAAAAATACTTAAAATAAATCTTAACTGAAAAGGAAGAAGTAAAATAAAAATACAAATATAATTAGAAAATAAGTAAAATATTTAAAAAGCCTTTTTGTGCAAATCTGATCTTTAGAAAACATAATAAAATGCTAGTTTCAAGAATTAGCCATGAGAAAGTGCTTTAAAAATAGAATAAGCTTTTAAAATCTAAATAAAATTGTTTACAGGTATCCTTGTGGTATAACATTGAAAATTCTCACTATCTGTACTCAGGAATTAAATCTATTTGAATAATTAAGCATAATTATATATTATTCTTATAACTATCAAATCTCAGTGACTCATGTCAAGGAAAGAAAATTTGGAAAGTTTTGCCATATGAAATATAATTGCCTATGAAAATAATTCTATATTTCATTATTTTAATGGTAAAATTCTTCAAAAGGATTAGGAAACAAACAATTCCTTCTTATGAAAAATAGTTATAGAGCCCTGGCTGGTGTAGCTCAGTGGATTGAGTGCTTGCAAACCAAAAGGTCACTGGTTCCCAGTCAGAGCACATGCCTGAGTTGCTGGCCAGGTCCCCAGTAGGGGGCATGTGAGAGGCAAACACGCATTGTTGTTTCTCTCCCTCTTTCTTACTTGCTTCCCCTCTCTCAAATAAATAAATAAATCTTTTAAGAAAAAAGTTCTGGGTCATGGGGGAATAAGATTAAATTTTTTCCTGTTCATTTTAGAAATTTAGTACAATTTTAATAAGAAACGTAGGATAGTTTTAGGCAGTCTTTTTTTTTTTAATGCCCAAGCAGGATTTATCACAGAAAAGAAAGTATGTTTTATTATTTCAGTTAATGCTACAGGGACAATTGATAAATATCAATATCCATTCCTGTTTAGAAATAGATGTCATGCAGATAATAATATAAAGGAGGAAAAAATTATAGGTGATAGATGATAATGTGCTTAGAAAAGCTGAAAAAATGGATGATTGCAAGATACATAGAGCCTTCATTCCCTACAACCTTGTGCAGCTGTGAATGTGTGTTTGACTTGGACATGTATGGCAATCTGTAGAGCTTCAGTGTGCTGGGGCTGCTATGTCAAAGGAAAAGCGAGATTACAGCAGTTGCGGTCACGAAAGTGCCATGGGCGGGTCGGTGGGGGCTGTATGTGCCTGAGTGTGAATGGATTGACTTACCCCTATTCCTTCCCTACACTAACCTTTCCTAAAAGTGCAATCACAGACTCCCGAGATGTGATAAAAAATTTAAATTTTTGTAGTTGCATTTTGATGTTAATCTAAAACTAACATGTACGTATTGGGGATTATTATCTGAATGACCATCATATAATCAGTTGCTACCAACCTGTTACCCATCTATGTTTATGACACCATGTCAGTACCAAGTGATCAACTAAAGCAACCTTTCATGCAGTGTTCCTGGACCTACAGTACAAGGACATACTGTTGAGCTGCCGAGGTTCTCAATTAAAGCGCTTGACTCCACGTCCTGTACGGTTTTTTTGATTCATCTTGAAGAATGGATGAGAATAACTAAGGAAAGTTTAGAAGAAAGAGTAATGATGGAAAACTTGCACTGCCAGTTCTCAAAGTGTATTTTTAGCCTCCAGAATTAGAAGCATGATACCAAAGGAAAGTAGACCAGGAGAGACAACTAAGGATGCATTGTATGTGAGAATGTGCTGTGTGACAAAGTTTGAATCAAAAGAAGGACTGGATTTATGAGGAAAGGATACTGGGATAATCAGTTTTGGGGGGAAAATAGACAACATTGACTGTGATTAAGAATATACTTGGGAAGATATATCTGACTAGAGAATGCAAGAAAACTTGAAGAGAAATAAGTAAAGCATAAAGAAAATCCACATGAAACAACTTTTATAGGTTTACAAATAAAAGACAACAAAGTCGGAAAAATACATTTTTGCTGTTTAGTCATATATCTTTAATGTGTAAAAAGCAACTATGAGAAAATTCACAAATGAATTACAATGACTTGACAGTTTTATATGCTGACCCTCTATAGTAATTGAAGAAATTCAAGTACCTGTGATCATATTCTTTCTGACTGCTGAAATGTTTTACTGTAGTTATATTTTCTAGGGCTTCATTGTTCACTGAAATGGGCACTCAGTTGTGGTGGGAGTATGAATTGATTAACTTTTCTAAAATTCAAGTTAGTGCTGTGTTCCTACTATGAGCCTAGTAACTGTGAAGGTGTTTATTCTAAGGAAATAATTAGAAGCCCATAAAAATGTGTAAGCAAGGATTTCACTATGGAGTTATTTAAAAAGGAAAAAAAGGAAGGTATTCTAAATGTCAAAGTAGGCTCAATTTTATACATATGCAATCATATTGACTACCAGTCATTAAAAAAAATATACAGAGAAATATACATGCACAGAAGGAAAAAAGGAAGTGAATACAAAACTTCAAAAATGTGATATTATTCACTAATTAATAAGGAATAGGGCTTTGTAAAATTAGCTCCCAAATAATGACTCTCAGCAACGATCCTATAGGGGGCAGGTTAGAGGGGAATCCCACCTCCCTTTCTTCCAGTTTCAGCAAGTTAAATGAGACGTGATAGTTTTTAGAAGACTGTAGAACTTCATTCGTCAGTAGTTTTTGTTGAACAATAACTATGAATGTGCTCTTTGAGCACTTTGCCCAAATATAGGCATGTCTCGGAGGTACTGCTCGTTTGGTTCCAAGCCATTGCAATAAAGCAAATGTTGCAAATCATAATCTTTTTGTTGGTGGCAGATCTTGACTTCAGTTTGTTTAAAAAAACATAACATCTATGAAGCTCATCAAAAAGAAGCACAGTAAGACAAGGATATAGTGGTCCTTCCCCTCATGCTTCTGCCAGACTGACACAGAGCAGTAGGAAAAGTCTGCTTAGAACTGACCCAGAATATTTCAGATTATGTTTTGTTTAAAATTCATATGATTTAATATTATATTAAATGTTTTAATGTTCTATTCCTAAGGAAAGGCAGCCTTATAAATGGCATATTTTACATACTACTCTCTGTCTTCCCTGTTGTCGTTTTGGCTTTAGACATACAGGAAGAATATTAATTGCTTTCCCACTGTACTACAGATAGAAGGAACTGGAGATGGCTGTCAGTGATGCGACTGAAAACAAGCTCACTGACCACAAGGTGGATCCTTTGGGCACGTGTATATGTCTGAACGCATCCTTGAGCTGTTGGCATCCCGTAGGCTTTCTTGAAAATTGAAAAGAATACATTCATCTGAGGTGTTAAAATATTTAAACTCAAAGTGCTTAGGGCCTATAAATATTTGTAATGCTTTGCTGTTTGCCTAGGTACTCCTCAACAAGTGGTGACTCAGATCATCAGAGGTCAGCCTGTTTCCACAGCAATCTCTGCCCCTAATGCGGTTTCCTCAACACCTGGGCAGAAAGGGTTAACTTCAGGACCATCCACTGCAAATCTGCAGTCTTCAGCCTGTCAGTCCCCTCGCCCCCAACAAGGACAGGTGAAGCTTACCATGGCTCAGCTCACTCAGTTAACACAGGGCCACGTAAGTAACGCACTATCATTTTAACTTTACAGGTGATTGTATTTATTCTTGCTGTAACTCTAAAAGAGCACTTATTTCCAGAAACTAAAAAAGCACTTGTTTTAAGTAAGAAATGGTTGCTTTCTAGGGTTAAACAAAAATACTTCTTACAGGCAATATATGATAAGCCTCACCTATCTAGAATCCTTAGACCATGAGCTGTAACAGTGAGAGGGGTAACCCTTTTAACCACCAAAATTTTATTGGTTGACCCATTTTCATGGGAAAAATAAAATTTAAATATATCAGGTTGCTTCCTTGCAAGGCTCAATATTGTTATTTGTTATTCTAATAGTACTCAAGAGATCGAATACAGTTCCCGTGGAACTTGATAATTTGACTTTTTTTAAAGATTTTATCTATTTATTTTTAGACAGAGGGGAAGAGAGGGAGAAAGAGAGAGAAACATCAGTGTGTGGTTGCCTCTCAGGCAACCCCCGCTGGGGACCTGGCCTGCAACCCAGGCATATATATGCCTTGACCAGGAATCAAATCAGCGACCCTTTGGTTCTCAGACCTGCGCTCAATTCACTGAGCTACACCAACCAGGGCAATAAGCTGATTTTTAAAATTTATATGGAAGTACAATGGATCAAGAATTGCTATCGTATTTTTAAAAAACTGGAGGATTTGCCCTATGTAATAATGCTTCACTAATTAATAGAGTAAGATATAGACACAAGGATAGGTGGACCTCCAGAACAATATAAAATGTACAGAAAGTGACCCATGCCTGTGTGGACACTTGTAACATAATAGAGTTGGCATTGCAGATCATTGAAAGGACACTTTCAGTAAATGGTACTGGGACAATTGAATAGATATGGGAAACCATGAGATTAGACACTGCCTCACTCAGTCTTCATAACTTTCATGTCAAAAAGGCTTTATTAAACACACAGAAAACACTACCCATAGACCAAAATTTAGTGAATTCAACTACATTATAAAAGAGAGTGAAAAGAATACGAAAGGATAAATACAACCAAATAAGGAATATGTGAAGAATTAATATAAATTAAGAAGAAAAATTCAGTAGCTCAATGTAAAAAAAAAAAGGGAAAACTTGAGAAAAAAGGACATCTAAATGCTGAGCTTGATTGGGAATGAGGGAAATGCTTTTGAAAGCCATACCCATAAAAGATGGGTATGAATTGAAATGCCGGACAAAACGAAGAGTTAAAGACACAATCCAGAATGAATCCTTCGTGCACAGCTGGTAGCGGTAGTATAAATTGGTTTAGCCATTTTGGAAAACTAGACATTACCTAGCAAAGTTGAAGATGTGCTTGCCCCAGATCCCAGTGGTTCTGCTCCAGGGGCGTTTCCTATAGAAGATCTGTTAATGTGAGCACCAGCATAATGAATGTTCATGACAGCATTGTTCATGAGTGAAAACTGGGAACAACCCAAACATCCATGTATGACCAGTTAGATAAATAAATTCTGGTATATTCCCACAAACAAACTTACATTGCGATTCCATTTGCGTAAAATTCACAAACAGGCAAAGGTGGCCATATTGTGTAGGGATACAGAGCGACTGCATTGCCTACCTAGGGGGGACGCCATTCTCATATTTTCTGTGGGTGGTGCTCCTGAAGTTGTGAACCTTTAAAAATCTATACGTGAGTAGTAGCACTCTGGAGGAATGCAATGTTACCATAACAGTGAGAATAGTAGCTGCTCTAGGGAACAGAAGGGAATTAAGATCAGAGCAAGTCACATGGGGAGGGCTTCTTAGATACTGGCAATGATGACCTGAGGCCCGGTGTTACAGATGCTCATTTGGTGTTTCAAGTATTTTTGAATGTATACAAAAAATACAGTTTAAAAATGCAAGAGTAAATAAGGGACTCATGAGTAAAGTATGTGTTGTTTAGATTTCATACGTGAAGTTTGTAGCACAGAGTTTGGCTGTTGGGAATTTGGGGTGAGTTGTTTCTGCTTTTGCTTTTTAATTATCCTTCATGTTGCTGGTAGTTAAGGTTACCAGATTAGTAAGTCCTGGACAGAAGAGGCAGTACATGCAGAGTTTTAATTCCTGGCCCCATGTTGATAACTGCTTGGACATTAGTGACCCTCCTGACTTTGTATTTGCTTTTCATGTCTGAAAGCCTACGCTTAGACAATTTAGTAAATATTGGAAACCTCACAGATCTGGGTTCCTCATTTTATCTCACCTTTAACCCGCTGTCTAACTTTGAGCAAGGAACATGAACTTTCCAAGTTGAGTTTCTTAATTGCTAACGTGATCATAGTAGTATTTTCTCGCCCTACTCCACAAAGTAACAAGTTCATTGTGAGAAAAGTCACATGAGGTAGGCAGTATGTGTAAAGATGCTTCGAAATTATAAAACAATATGAATATAAGATGTTGAAAATCAGAATTTTTTTGTTGATGTGAGCATTTCACTTCAGTGCCCTCATAGTAGTGCCCCCTTATTTGTAGGGGATTCATTCCAAGTCCCCCGTGGATGCCTGAACCGTGGCCCGTACTGAACCCTGTATATACTATGTTTTTCTTACACACACATATGTTTTCACTCCAAGGAAGCACTTTACGGCTCCTCTTTGGCGTATCTGAATGACCAGATCACTATCCTTGTGCTTTGGGGGCATTATTAAGTAAAATAAGGGTCAGGTGAACACATCAAGCCCGGTAGTAGTGAGACAGTTGATCCGAAAACCGAGAGGATTACTAAAGTGACTGACGGGTAAGGAGCACAGGCAGCATAGATAAGGTAAGCTGGACAAAGGGGTGGTTCACGTTCCAGGGCCTCGAAGCAGTCAGTGCGCGATTTCATGACTCTCCTCATGACGGCACACAATTTAAAACTTATGAATCATTTATTTCTGAAATTTTCCACTTAATATATCCACACAGTCCTTGGCCATGGGTAACTGAAATTGCGGAAAGCCAAACTATGGATAAGGAGGAGCACTTACTTTAAAATCTGGATGGTTTAGACCTGGAGGGGTGCTGTTACTTACAGGCAGGTTCCTGGCTGTCCATTTGGAGAGCTTGGACCGGAGCGCGCTGGCTTGTTAGTTCACGGTTTTTCTAATAAACAACGTCAGTGTTTTTAAATAAATATTCTTATTTTAGCTTATCTGAATTCCTTCTGGTGCCATTCCATAGACATTTAAAGACATATTTTCATTATGTTATAGGATCTTTTAACATAAAAATGGCATACTTACAGATTGATGCTTTGAATTCTTTTTATATGTTATGTGTTTTTTCCATAGGGTGGCAATCAAGGTTTGACAGTAGTAATTCAAGGACAAGGTCAAACTACTGGACAGTTGCAGTTGATACCTCAAGGGGTGACTATACTTCCAGGTCCAGGACAGCAGCTGATGCAAGCTGCAATGCCAAATGGTACTGTTCAGCGATTCCTCTTTACCCCGTTGGCAACAACAGCCACAACAGCCAGCACCACCACCACCACCACCGTTTCCACCACAGCAGCAGGTAGAACTTGGGTTTATTGGAAGCACTGCATGCTAATTCCACAAGTTGCTGGGCTAGCAGAGGGGTAAGAGATGAGTGCTTATCTTTGGAGGATATACCTCAAGCCAGTAAGCCTAACAGTTGGCTGGTCAACTTTACAGTGTCTCAACAAGACCTCTTATTCTTACAAACTCTTTCACCTTCAACCCTCATTAAATACATAGAAAGGGAGGTGAGGGGGTGGATATCGTGGTAACTACGCTCACATTCCTTGGAAGTGTTATAGGCACTGATTGTACCATGGAGTTAATATTAGGGTGGGTGGGTATATAGATCCAGCTCATAACCTGCAAGTGAGAGCCACAGGTCCAGAACCACTTTGTTTGCTTTTCTGCAAGCTGCTTGTCACTAACTGCCACCACACTGTCGGAGAAAAATGAGGGTGAGCACTCTTCGGGGCCAAAAGGCCTGGCTGATTTCCAGAGATTGCGCCTTACTTTGGAAACTAGCTATCTGGAGAGTCAGCAAAATGTGCAGACGGTGGCCATAAAATAGGGCCCACACTCCCTAATTTCAAAGATTCCTAACCCAAGTTTGTCTAAATGGAGTCTTTCTAAGGCATCAATCTTTTATACTGAAATACAGAATTCTCACCTTTAGAAAATCCTTCAAATTCTTCTTTAATCTTGGTCTTATGTTCTTCTAGAATAATAGAATTATTTGGTTTTTCTTTTTCACAGGTACAGGTGAACAAAGACAGAGTAAATTATCACCCCCAACACAGGTGCAACCAGCCCAAACCCTGCCACCAGCTCAGTCATCAAGTGTGAATCCTCTGGAATCCCAGCCACAGGCTGCTCAGCCTTCAGCTCAGCCCCAGCCCCAAGTACAGCCCCAGTCCCCAGCTCAGCCTGAAGTTCAGCCTCAGCCTGAAGTTCAGACCCAAACAACTGTTGCATCCCATGTTCCTTCTGAAGCACAACCCACCCAAGCACAGTCATCCAAACCCCAAGTTGCAGTACAATGTCAGCCTCAAAGTAATGTCCAAGGACAGTCTCCTGCTTGCGTCCAAAGTCCACCACAGGCTCGAATACGTCCATCAACTCCATCCCAGGTGTCTCCTGGTCAGCAGCCCCAGGTTCAGACTACAACCTCACAACCGATTCCAATTCAGCCACATACATCTCTTCAGATACCTTCCCAGGGCCAGCCACAGGCACAACCCCAGGTACAGTCTTCACCTCAAACTCTTTCATCGGGACAGACGTTAAGTCAAGTTACTGTTTCATCCCCATCCCGTCCTCAGCTACAAATACAGCAGCCACAGCCCCAAGTCATTGCTGTGCCTCAGCTGCAACAACAAGTCCAGGTTCTCTCTCAGATCCAGTCGCAGGTTGTGGCTCAGATACAGGCTCAGCAAGGTGGTGTGCCCCAGCAAATCAAACTGCAGTTACCTATTCAAATTCAGCAAAGCAGTCCTGTGCAGACTCACCAGATTCAGAATGTGGTTACAGTGCAGGCAGCCAGTGTGCAAGAGCAGTTGCAAAGGGTTCAGCAACTCAGGGATCAGCAGCAAAAGAAGAAACAGCAACAGATAGAAATTAAGCGGGAACACACCCTCCAAGCTTCTAATCAAAGTGAAATCATTCAGAAACAGGTAAAGTTATTAAGTAAAAGCAGCATGTTCAGTAGCTTGAATTATTGTGCTGTGCTTTAGACTTAGTGTTTGGTTGTGTTAGGTTTCCTAAATGAGACGGAAGTCATTGATGTTTCACTTTAGAAGCAGCACTGGTTTGACCAAAATATTGAACGAGTATTATGGTTTGGAACTCTTTGTTGGCAGTAGTGAGTGCTTATTAGAAAAACTACCTGCATTTTGGGAGAACTAAGATGGAAAGAATGGAGTTAGGAGTTGAAATATCATTAATAGAAAACTGGAAGGTTTAATGTAGCTTTAAATCCATTTCAGGCCTCATAGCAATTTGTTTGAAGTTATTTACAGTTGTCATCCCTTAGTTTGCATGTAGACTAAGCAAATTATAGACTGGTTAAACTCATTTGCATTTCTAGCCACACCTTTGTAAGTAAGCATTAAATATTATTCCATAGCTTACATGTAAAGTGGCATTATGCAATAGCATCTTAGTGAAGTAGGGCAGTTTAAATGAGTAAGATTTATTCTACTTGAAGTCACATGTATAACATTACTGTAAAAAGTTTTCTTTGCATCTATAGCGTGCACCGCCTGGCACTAGTCAGGAGTTTGAGTGTGGATTTCAAGTGTTCCCATGTCATGAGACCTGCATTCAGTCCCTGGGTCTCGCATTCACAGCCCCTGAAACTCACTGTGTCCTCTAGCCGTATCCTCACTAAGACGCCCTCTTTCCAGCCACCCAAGGTCATTGTAATGATTGAATGAGGTTGTGTATGTGGAAGCACTTTTATTTTGTTTTTATTGACATGTATTTGACATACAGCATTGTGTAAATTTAAGGTCTACAACATGTTGGTTTCATACATTTACATATTATAATGTTGCAATTGTAATGTTAACTAGTACCTCTGTCGTGTCACATAATTATCATTTCTTTTTAGTGGTTCCAATAATTAATATCTAGTCTCTTAACAACTTTGATGATTATATTATTAGAAACACTTTTTTTTTTTTTAAGATTTTATTTATTTATTTTTAGAGCTAGGGGAAGGTAGGAAGAAACAGGGAGAGAAACATCAATGTGTGAGGGGTGCATCAATCGGTTGCCTCTCACATGCCCCCAACTGGGGACCTGGCCTGCAACCCAGGCATGTGCCCTGACTAGGAATTGAACCAGCGACCATTTGGTTTGCAGGCCGGCACTCAATCTACTGAGCCACACCAGCCAAGGCTAGAAGCACTTTTTAAATACTAAAAGAGTTTAAAAGACCTGAAGTAATAGAATTACAAAATTAACATAATATGTAATGTGTTATTAACTCAGATCTTAATACTGTATAGTCTATAAATTGAAATTTATATATCACAGTATCTGTCTTTACCCTAATATCTTTAGCCTATCTGAAGGATGGGGGTGGAGGGAATCCTTAAAGTTAATGGCATGATGTTAAAAACATGGCCTTTAGAGGATAATAGCTGGGCTAGAATTACAGATATAGTGTTTATTTGTCTCAGGGTCTCTCTATAAAATTATTCCTACCTTTCAGTGTTATGAGGAATAATGAGGCATTGTCAGTATGTGGTAAGCACCCAGGCCATATAGCTCTAATTTTATTTGTGTTATGGTAGAAAATTCTTACTTTCTTTGGGAAACATACTTACACGCAGATTTCTGTTGTTACCTGTGTACCAACTTGTAGTCGTTATAAAATATGCACTTTGGATTTTGTTCTGTCCTGAAGGTGGTGATGAAACATAATGCTGTAATAGAACATTTAAAACAGAAAAAGACCATGACTCCAGCTGAAAGAGAAGAGAATCAAAGGTAGGGAGAGATGTTTATAACCCAGTAAGGGATCTCATTGTATGTCAGTCTCTTCTCTTTAGCATACAATTGCACAGGTTCTGAGTTTATGTTTTTTAATTTTGACTGAAGTTAATTAAATGAGAAACCCTGCACAGGTAAGTTCTAATAGCTGATTTGAATCACTCTTTGGAGCTTTATAGTCACTGAATGTTTGTATATCACCTGTAGAAACATCAAAAATCTTGTCTTAAGCCCTTCAGAATGAAATGCCCAACGTTACATAGGTTGTGTATTTCTCTCTAGAATGATTGTCTGTAACCAGGTGATGAAGTATATTTTGGATAAGATAGATAAAGAAGAAAAACAAGCAGCAAAAAAACGAAAGCGTGAAGAGAGTGTGGAACAGAAACGTAGCAAGCAAAATGCTACCAAGCTCTCTGCCCTGCTCTTCAAACACAAAGAGCAACTTAAAGCTGAAATTCTGAAAAAGAGAGCTCTCTTGGACAAAGATCTACAAATCGAAGTGCAGGTAAGAAGGTATCCCCTTCCCTTCCATGTCCGGTTTTTAGCATCTAATTGTATTCTTTTTTTCCTTGAACTTTTGGTTAAACTTAAAATTTCAGCTTGATTTCTAGAATTTACATTTTTATATATTTAGTAAAGAGCTGTGGACACGTCTTAGAGATTTTGTGAATAAATGTATGTGTTGTAACCTCTAAACTAGGCACTCTTAATTAAGAGTTGAGTAAAACATTTGCAGAGTCTCTTGCGATTAGCTTCTATTCTCTATGACTTGCCAGAAGGTATGAGAAAGGTAGACAGAGAAACTGTGAAATAATGTTGAAGGAATAAAAAATAAAGCATGCCCGTTAAATAATAATACCATATTTCTTCCTGGCCTTGTAACTGATCCGGCAAGCATTGCTGTTCTGCTTACTTGGGGGATTTATTGAAAAATGAAAGAAAACGTTTATTCAAATATATTTAAATAGCTTTTTAAAAGAAAAGGGGGCTACATAAAGCATCCCCAAAAGAGCCTTGTATAGTTTAAGAATGTGAGAAATATTAAAATATTGATCAGCTCCAAAACCAACATAACCCTGAGACCGTGGAGATCTTCCTACTAGTGTCAGAAGCTGGGTCACAGTGCCAGCCACTGACACCATTGCTTAGTGTCTCTGGACATTCTAGCTAATATGTTAAGCCAAGAAAAGATCAAAGAAGATAAAGTTGTTATTGTGTATGATATTATATAAAACCCCAAAAGAAAAATTATTAACATTTGTGAGAGAATTCATTAAGGTCGTCAGTAAATGTCAGGACTACAGACCTTGTCAAGGTGTAGTGAACAAAAGAGCTAATTCACGGGAGCAACAGAGTATATAACACACTACCTCCCACTTTAAGAAATATTTTATAGATCAAAATATTAGTGTAAAAAAAGAAACCACAAAAATAAAAGAAGGAAATGTGATTGTAATTTTTGATACTAGAGTGAGAAAAATCACTCCCAAGCATTACAGATTTCCAGAGCCACAAGGGAAAAAGATAAATTTGATAGCATGAGGGACAAAAATGTGTGTAGGGGAAAAAGTACCATAGACAACATTGTAAAACAGCTGACAAATGGGGGACAATGTTAACATTTATGGCAGAGTTAGTATTCCTACAATTTAAAGAGCTCTTAAATCAAGCAAAAGATAACACTGATGTTCTAGGTGAGGGGATCCTTTCACAGCATACACGTCAATCAGGTTAATTACTGCAGGGTTGGACAGTTCAGACAGTTCACAGTTTTGTCGGTTATACCTCCATAAAGCTGAAATCTAAAAACTCTAGTAGTATAAAACACATAAATAAGCATTTTTCAAATCTAACATGTTAAATATCAATTAAACATATAAAAATATTCAACCTAATAATGAAAGAAATGAAAATACTATTTTTCTAGAGAAAATACCATGTATTTCTAGAGAACATTTCATTGGTATGTATGAAGAGACTATAAAATATGAATAGTCTTTGATCTATAATTTTACTTCTATAGAACCATCTAACAAACAAGTAGGCAGAATACATGAGCATGGACATAATGAATATTAATCACAACAGAAATCTGGAATCAGCCCAAAGTCCACAAAGAAGAGATTGGTAATCGGCGTTTCTCAGTTGGAACACTGGGGCCCATTCAGCAGGCCAGTTTTTTACACTCTGTAGGAGGTTTAGCTTTGGGTTCCAAATGCTGGTAGCTTTCCCTTTGCTGAAACAACCAAAGGAGTTGACCTTGTCCCCTCCACATACATGCCCAAACACTCTCCCCAGGTCCCGTTCCAAGCCTCAGCTGAGAGCCACGGGATGAGTGTGTTTTGGAGGATCCACACAGTGTACTAAAACTTTAACAAAGCGGCGCATGTAGGAGTGGTGCTTTCTTTTGTTTTTAATTTTTTAAGGGAAATTCTCATAAATATTTGAATGAAAAATGCAGGTTACAGAATAGTACTTAAAATATCTTTCAAAGCAATTACCTTTAGCCGACAATTAAAAATTATAAGTCTAGCCTGCCCAAAGATTACCATTTTAAAATAATTTTAGAATATACTGTTTATATTATTCTGTATTCATATAAACACATCTTATACAAGAGGCACACTAGAGACCAACAATGCTGAACATTGTTCTGCCTTCGGTGTACTACGCAGCCACTTGGAAATGTCATTACTGTCATGAACATGATGCAGTTATGGTTCTCTTTGGCAGCACATTGTCTGCTGAGGAAGAAAAATTATACTTTAAGAAAATATTCAGTATTATAATGATTTTATTTTTTATTTTATTTTATTTTATTTTTAAGATTTTTTATTTATTTTTAGAGAGAGGAGAAGGGAGGGAGACAGAGAGGGAGAGAAACAGCAATGTATGGTTGCCTCCCACCTGGCCCCCATAGGGGACTTGGCCCGCAACCCAGGCATATGCTCTGACTGGGAATCGAACCGGGATTGTCTGGTTCCCAGCCCGCGCTCAATCCACTGAGCTACACCAGCCAGGGCTGATTTTATTTATTTATTTATTTATTTTTTTAAAATTTTTTATTTTTTTAAGATTTTATTTCTTTATTTTAGAGAGAGGGGTAGGGAGGGAGACAGAGAGGGAGAGAAACAGCAATGTATGGTTGCCTCTCACATGGCCCTCACTGGGGACCTGGCCTGCAACCCAGGCATGTGCCCCGACTGGGAATCAAACCGGGACCCTTTGGTTCTCAGCCCACGCTCAATCCACTGAGCTACACCAGCCAGGGCTTATTTTTTATTTTTGAGATATGTGACTGGTTCTTTGTATCTACCCGTTCTTATATCATTTCTGCTTGTCAGTTTTTAAATAGACTTTATTTTTTAAGGCAGTTTTTAATTTAGAGAAAAATCATGTAGCAGGTAGAGTGTTCTCATTCACTACCCCCTCACTCCCACAGTTTTTCTTGTTATTAATATTGGGCATTAGTGTGGCACACGTGTTGCAATTGATGTGCCAGTATTGATATATTACTATTAACTTACATCCACAGTTCATGTCAAGTTTCAAGTTTTGTGTTCCAGTCTGTGTGTGCCCTTGACAAAGGCATAATGTCGTTATCCATATCACATACAGAATACAGAAGCGTGTCATTACAGCATCGTATGTAATAGTTTTACTGCCCTGAAAATGCTGTGTTCCACCTTTTCATCCCTTCCCCATCCCCCCTCTACTTGTCTTTTGATAAAATAATTCACTCATTTTTAATAGAACTTACACCTTCACTTGCCTCTGAATATCTCAAACATACGTATTATAAAGTTCCTATCAAATTGTTGTATAAAATTAATTTCATGTGAGTGAATTCAGATTTGGTTATTGATTTTGTCGATGGTCTTTTTTCACATTGCATGTTTTGTTTTCATTTGGTTTTGTTTTGGTGTTTTACGTGGGAGAGGTTTTGTTTCGTTCGCTCTCTGGAAGCCCACTGTACCCAGCCACCCTTTAACATCAGGGAGGGAGCCTGCTCCTTGCCCACCTCACGCGAAGCTTGAGTCCCCTTCCTCCTGTTACTGTCATCGGGCCACCACTTCCTGCTTCTGAACCTGGAGCCCAGCAGGCCTGCAGTTCTTGCCCTGTTCACAGCTTTGTGTTTCCGTTCCGTAGAGACATTTCTGTGGTATTCAAGCTTGGCTGTGTCTTTTCAGTTTTTTCTTTTTTATATTTTCCTGTCATTGGTATGTTCTTGAAAGGGGGAATCAAAGGGGTCAAAGTGTGTGCCTCCTACACCGTCTTGACAAACTTGATTTTTCTGCAGTCATCTCACTGTTATAAACCATATTAATTATGGAAATGAAATTCAAGTTTTACTTTCTTCCCTAGGAAAAAGTTCAGACTTTCTTTTTAAGTAGAGAAGGGCTGTTGAAAAGTCAGAGAGCTTATCTTCTCACTTACAAGACTATCTGGATTCATTAAGCCAGAACCATCCAGGTTTATTTGTTAGGATATTTGTTTTGCTTAAAAGTTTGGCCATAACTGTGGTTTACTAACACCAGGTTTGTTCATGGATGGCAATCACAGTGGTTTTTCTCAGAATAAGTTGTAGCACTGGGTAGCAGAGGTGTGTCTGTAAAGTATTTCACATAAAAAAAGTAAGGACTTTAATTTATGGCAAAATCTGTAATAAGAAAACGCACTCCCTGCAGCCTTAATTCTTGACATGGCGGCATAGAAACAAGACAAATCTGTCTCTCGTTTCTGCTTTGGGCTGGTAAGTTTGAGTGTCATGTTCAGTTCATGTGCAGTCTCACTCTAAGGTCACAGAAGGTGAGTAGCAGGAAGAAAGCAGCCAGCAGGGGAGGACACTTGAAATCACATCCTGAGCCATGATCAGTTCACAAAGCGGGCAAACCAGGAGGGCACCCTTCTCGTTAGACGCTTGTGCACCGCTCTGTCAGATCGCCTTTGAGGACAGCTCCCTAGTTGTCATTCCACCTTCCACTTTGAGTTTTGTTTTTAAGATTTTATTTATTTACTTTTTAGAGAGAGGGGAAGGGAATGAGAAAAGAGGGAGAGAAACATGGAAGAGATAAATTGATCGGTTGTCTCTCAGAGGTCCCCAAGTGGGGACCTGGCCTACAACCCAGGCATGTGCCCTGATTGGGAATTGAACCAGCAGTCTTTTGGTTCACAGGCCATGCTTGATCCACAGACCCACACTACCTAGAGCTCAAGTTGTTTGTTTTAATTGGGTTAAAGGTATACTAAGAACTCGGGTGTTTGGAATTACTACAGTTCAATCACATTTGGCTGAACTATGGAGCTACTTTCAACAAGGGAGGTAATGTAACATCCTCTGGCAAGGTCATGCATTTACATAAGTTGAATGATAGTCTTGTATTGTCTTTAATTGACAATAGGAAGAGCTCAAGAGAGACCTGAAAATTAAGAAAGAAAAAGAAATAGTGCAGGCCACAGCAGTAGCTGCCACTCCTCCTGCAGCACCTCCTGCACCTCCAGCCCCTCCACCTTCGCCTCCGCCTCCGCCTCCGCCTCCCCCGCAGCACTCAGGCCCCCAGGCCACTGCTACGGCCACGCTGCCTGTGGCTTCCCAGAAGAGGAAGCGAGAAGAGGAAAGAGACTCAAGCTCCAAGTCCAAGAAGAAGAAAATGATCTCTACTACCTCAAAGGAAACTAAGAAGGACACAAAGCTTTACTGTATCTGTAAAACGCCTTATGATGAATCTAAGTGAGTAGATCTTTTTGAGCTCTAGCTTATTTTCTGAAAATTTAGCTGTTAAACTTTCAGTTTTGAAGAAAATTAGTATATGGTAGCAACATAAATGAAAATAGTTAAAAGTAAGGGTAATAGTGTTTCATCTGTGGACTTGCATTTAGTATTCTTAACTTTGATATACTAGCAAGTAAAATGTTATTTCCTGTGTTCATGATTTGTGTTTGTCCTTCATATTCTTTTCTGTCAAAAACAAGCTTTCTGTTGCTCCTGGCTTTCTCCTCTTCTCTTTGAATTAACTCCAAATCAGTCAGTAATGCTGTCTGGAGAAGGAGTTGTGTTATTATCCCTGCTCAGCATTCAGAGCATCCTTCCTGGAGTCTGTTCACATCATTGATACATCAAATTCTAGAGACTACGTGCAAATGAATGGTGCAAGAGGCTTTGAGTTTGAGTGGCTTTAGTTTTTTATTGTTCAATTTTAAGCAGTTTTCGGGGGGAGGGTTTGTATTGGAATGGTATAACAGTATAATTTTTGTCAAAGTTCCCACTTCCTTATTGGGGAAAAAGTCAGAAAAATACAAAAAATACTCCTTTTACCCATTCCTCTAGTAAGACATAAATTTGATAAGCATGGCAGCTGGAAGCTGTTTTTGACAGTTGTGACTTGCATTTGGCAATATATACAAGATTTTAGAGATACTCATCTCTAAATGTAGTTGTTTTTTTTTTTTATCATTATTATCATTTAACTAAATATTTAGCTTCCATTTGAACATTTAAATGTAGGCTAACTTTTTAAAGCCAAAGTTAACCACAATATTTTTTATAGTACTGAAAAGTTTGTGCTAAAATATGGTTATTTAGGATGAGGAATGCTTAATGTCTACCTATGTGAGTGCCTAATCACTTTCTAAAATAAAATTATATCTTTAATGATGTTTAAGTTGTAGCCTGAAAACTGCTTCAGTGGTGCTATTTAAATTATAATCTGCAAGTGCTAGATCAAAAGTTTTGTTGATAGACTTGGTTGTATGTTTAATTAAACACAGATCAGTTTAGGCATCTTCATTTTTCATTGTCTTACTGTATTGGAAATTACATATAATGTAAAAAGGGGAACCCTATTACCTGATTTTTCCCTTAGTGTAATACAAGTGTGCCTTCCTTTAAGCAAAATAGACTAAATGATTTGTAAAGCAAAACAGAACATGATTTACTTTCATTACAAAAGATCTGCTTATGGAATTCCTTTAAATAACAGTCTGCTTTGACCTATTTAAAATATTAAAATCACAGAAATTTATTTCACATAATATCTAAGTTGCATAAAATGAGGCACACATGTATACGTGCTCATTGTTTTGAGATTTCCTCATTATTTTGTGGATATTTCATATTTTTCAGTTTGTCATTATTAACATTTCAGTATAACAGGTTCATTCACTCCCTATTCGAGTTTAGATGAGTTAGTGCCTTTTTTAGGATTATTTCATAATCTCTTCTACCAAGCCAGGCTGGTTTGGGAATCTAGTGAGATTAACTAAAACTTGAAATTCAAGTTCTGAGCTTACTCCAAGGACGTACGTACAGCCCACCATTTGGTGAAGGCAACATAGAAAAACACCTTGAAGACCCCTACCTGTGGCAGTGAAAATTATGCAAGACTCATAATTCAAAAGAAAAACGTCAGTGGTAGTAGGATAATCTAAACAAACATGTCTTACTGCCTAACATTCATAAAGTTTAAAGCCTGAGGACTATTTCTGTTTCTCAAGGTGAACCTACCAAGAAACACCTTGCTAGAACAATGGTATCAGCAAGGCCAGTCTGGTTCCCTGTGATCCAAACTAATTCTTTCTACATGGCGTTCCTACACGGTGCCTATTGACACTTTCAGATACACTGTGTGTTTGTCGTAGAGACACTCTTTGTTTTGTCATTTGGGATCTTATATTACAAAAGCCTTTTGGGTTATTAACTGTATGTGATCAGCCCAGTTACACACACATAGTCCCACCTTGCTAAATACTGTACAACCACTGGCTGTTTTGGGTAACTCTCCTTACAACACTCTGCACCAGGCAACCCTGGTATTTCATTGAAGCAGTTCCTTATGCTTAATTAACCTGGCCACTCTCCACATGGTCACATATTACATCAACTGAAAATCTGTGACAGATTAAATTCCAATGTGTATTTAGAAAACTTGGTAGAAATTGAATTGCTACATGTATCTTTCTTAGTTTTCTTTTTCATATCATATTTTGATCATTTATCTTTTACACCTGGCTGACCTGCATGTTTCTTGTAGTGTAACTTCTACTTGGTGTTTGCGCTTTGCTTTGTTTTCCAATTTAAATTGTGAGATACATTTTCAAACCTATCTAAGAAATAGCCCTGATTTTGCAATGGCTTCTGTGGCATAGGTTTGACAGATGTAAGTCTTTGATTCTTTGGCTGTGGTTTTTGTGCCTGTTCCAGTTTTACACATGCTCATTAAGAGGCAGACATTACCATCAGTGTGTTCTTTATTTTTTTCAAATCCCAGTATGTTTTTAAAGACCCATATTTCACTAAACAGTGTATTTGTTGAAATCGATGTGGGTGACTTTATGTTTTTACACTTGATAAAGTGTCAGATGCTGTAGTTTGCCAGCGGTAGAATGGTCGGATTCAGGATGTTTAGCTGACGCATTGCAGAAAGTTATCCTGTAATAAAGTGAATCAGGGCAGGGAAGACAGATTTAAGTACCATGCAGCTCAAAATGACAATTACATTGTCATTTTCATTGTGAATACTTTTAGGTTCTATATTGGCTGTGATCTTTGTACTAACTGGTATCATGGAGAATGTGTTGGCATCACAGAAAAGGAGGCTAAGAAAATGGATGTGTACATCTGTAATGATTGTAAACGGGCACAAGAGGGCAGCAGTGAGGAATTGTACTGTATCTGCAGAACACCTTATGATGAGTCACAGTGAGTTCTGATAAGAGCATCATATTTAATAATTTAGGAAGCCAAATTGCTCTGATTACTTCTTTATTTTAAAATAAAAAGCAAGATATTTTCTTCATATATTACACACTTACATTACAAATTCCTTTCCAATTTTTTCTCTTTTTCCCTCTTTACCTCCCCTTCAAATTTATGTCGCTTCATAGTGAATGTTTGAGATGCATTGGGAAAAATATGGTTTAATGGTAGACTTGATTCTTCAATATGTAACATAGAAATTAATGAGATTAAAATAGCCTGACTTGTTTGGACTTCATCAGTGTTTGAAATGGCGCTTTCTCATAGGTTAGAAAAATATTAATTTGGATACAAGCTCTGAGACTCTGTTTTTAGCTTATAGGATTTTGAACTCCCTGTTAGGTGACCAATATCCACTTCCCATTTGATATGGTACTTGTTGAAAGATTTCTGCCTTTATTTTGTTTTTAGTTTTAAAGTGAATTAAAATGTTCTACTTTTTTTTTGTATTGGTTCTCTAATATTATACAGTGTTCTTAATAAACTTTTAATGCTTGTTTTTAACATCAGAAATACTAGATTAACACATAGGAACGTCAGTCTTCAAAAGTATTAAACAATTATAATACTAAATCTATTTTATATCCCAGAGTTAGAAGATTTTCAGGTGCATGTTTTATTACTTTTTAAAGTAAATTATAAGTAATATGATTCCATCTGTTTTGAACTCACATTCCCGTTTCGGATCTTGCAGATTTTATATTGGCTGTGATCGGTGTCAGAATTGGTACCATGGGCGCTGCGTTGGCATCTTGCAGAGTGAGGCAGAGCTCATTGATGAGTATGTCTGCCCACAGTGCCAGTCAACAGAGGATGCCATGACAGTGCTCACGCCACTGACCGAGAAAGATTATGAGGGTTTGAAGAGGGTGCTGCGTTCTTTACAGGTAAGAAACCACTGTGTGCACAGTTTGAAGATGAAATCCACCATCGTGACTTTGGAACTACTTCTAGGGCTTGACTTTTCCAAGTAGAGGACCTGATTATTTATTGACTCCGAGCCAGTCTAGTGAATTGTGCCACAGGCTTCAGTCCTTCACGTGCCGATGTTGTAAGGGATCCACATCCACACATAGCCCAGCTGCTGTTTCTCTAGCACTTATATTTAAAATGACTCACTTTTTTAACCTAAATTTTAGTTTTGAAGAAAACTTTATCCTACCACCACAGGTTGTACAACCGTCTGATTGAGTTCTAGTGAGTTACAAATGCTTATCTAAGGCTTTGAGTCCTCCCTCATTAAAAATCAAAAGGAAATGGTGATGGCCGACAACATTAGCAAATGCTAGAGACATATTCAAGACATGACCGCTGGGCCCGGCTGGTGTAGCTCAGTGGATTGAGCGCGGGCTGGGAACCAGAGGGTCCCGGTTCGATTCCCAGTCAGGGCACATGCCTGGGTTGCGGGCCAGGTCCCCAGTGAGGGCCATGTGAGAGGCAACCATACATTGCTCTTTCTCCCTCCCTTCTCCTCTCTCTGAAAATAAATAAATAAAATCTTTTTTAAAAAATTATATTAAAAATAAAAGACATGACTGCTGGATTGACACTTTGTCCTGTTGTCATCACAGGCAGGGGAATGGAAAGGACAGAAAGCAGAGCAAAGTCTCAGTATGTGGTTGAATGTTATTAATACCACATCTCTGCCACCTCATTAACCCACAGTGGTGACCATCCCTCATGTGGAGCTCACCCTCCCCCCTCATGCCAGGGTCCTCAGACAATCGTCTGAAAACCATTGTTACAGCGTATGCCCGTCCGAGATAAGTTGTGAGTAGAGAAAAAATCATCTCAGGATAAACCACAGGTGGCAAACATAAGGCCCACGGGCCAAATCCAGCCCTCCACCTTGTTTTATCCGGCCCAGCACCTTGTTTCTACCTGGCAGCAGCACCAAGCTCCTTGCCCCTAGTTAAGGAATAGTTACATTTATACAGTCCTAAAATTACATTCGGCCCTTTGAAGGCAACCACGAGGCTGATGTGGCCCCTGGTGAAAATGAGTTTGACACCCCTGGTATAAACAATATTATCTATCCAGTTTAAGACCTTTGGAGTTAACTCCAGTTGGGTATTTACGTGGATTAGTATTTCCACCTGACAATAAGAATGGCCTTTTTTTTTTTCATTGCAGGCCCATAAGATGGCCTGGCCCTTCCTGGAACCAGTGGATCCTAACGATGCACCAGATTATTATGGTGTTATTAAGGAACCTATGGGTACGTACTGGAGTTGAATAAGGAGTTTTTTCAGAAGTCTCGGCAGATATTTCATTTATTATTCATGAAATTAATATGAGGATATGTTGAACAAGTTTGATGGGAGTATAAATAGGTATGGTAACTGGTAGGATAGGTTAGGAGTATGTGTAAGTGTTTCAATGTGCACACCCTTGGACCTAGCAGTTTCATTTCCTAGAATTTACATGTGTGCAGGTACAATCTTCATCACAGCAGTGTGTATAATTGCAGAAATACTGGAAATTAAATAGCCATCAGTAGAAGAGTAGCTAAGTCAAATGATACATAAGCAGAGTATTATGCAGCTATACAAAAGATTGAACAGGTCAGGGTCTGTCTGAGCCTCTCATCTTCTTCCTCATCTTTTCCTGAAGGAGGGCAGTCTAACGGATCCACAACAGAGACCTGAGAGAAAGCAGCCTCCTTCCCTGGGGTGGGGCAGGGAATGAGTTACAACTACAAGTCATTGTGTTAAGGTGGAAAGCTCCAGTGATTACCGTATTTTGCTGTGTGTAATGCACACTTTTTTGCCCAAATTTTTAGAGGAAAAATAAGGATGCGCGTTATACAGGGGTAGTACTAATTCCGTATCCGTATAAATGTTTTGAATTATTTGTGCGTCTGTGTTAAAAGTGTAACTCTAGAAAACGATACCTGTATGCAAAATAACACCCTGGGTTATGATAATTGGTTTTGTTTAATAGTGTAAATAAAAATTGAGTTAAAAAATTAAAAGATTTTTTTATTCCTGAAAGTTTGGGCCCTAAATGTGGGTGTGCATTATACATAAGAATGTTTTATACACTGCAAAATATGGTATATTAAATACAGTTTTCCCTGGCCTGTGTGGCTCAATTGGTTAATTGGTTGACATGTTGTCTCATGGACCTAAAAGGTCGTGGGTTCAGTTCCCAGTCAGGGCACGTGCCTGGGTTGCTGGTTTGGTCCTCAGTTGGGGCATGTACAGGAAGCACCTGGTGGATGTTTTTCTTGCATCAATGTCTGTCTCTCTGTCTCTTTCTCTCTCCACCTCTCTTACCCCCTTCCTTTCTCTCTGGAATCAATGGATATATCCTCCGGAGACAATTTTAAGAAATAGTTTATCTGAAAAAAAATTATAAAAATTAAAACATATATAAAACTCCCCAAACTGCCAAAGGATTAGCTCTGGCTGATGATAAAAGTATTCCAAAGCCAGCTAAGCATTTTATAAATGGGAAGGGTTTTATTGTATTGAAAGTGCTAAGAAAGTAGACCTTAAAAGTTTCATCACAAGAGAATAAAAGTGTAACTGTGTGACGATGGCTAACTACACTGATTTTTGTGATCTTTTTGCAGTATACACACATGTCATGTTGTATGCCTAGAACCAATGCAGTGTTAAATGTCAGCTATATCTCAGTTTAGAAAATATTTTTTAATAGGAAGGAGTTGTGTTGACAAATTTTTAAAAAGGAGGGATACATGAAGTGATAAATGAGGGTTAGTTAAAAGTGTCTTTGAAAAAAACATATTTTGCTTTTTAGTTTATTGTGTTCATTAGATTCCACATACAAGTGAGATCATGTGGTATTTGTCTTTTCACTGACTGGCTTGTTTCAGTTAACATAATATCTCCAGGTCCATGGAGTCCTTTTCACAACCGCGTAGTATTCCATTGTGTAACTGTACCACAGCTTTTTTTATTCACTCATCTACTGATGGGCACTTAGGCTGCTTTCGAATCTTGGCTATTGTAAATAGCACTGTTGTGAGTATAGGGGTGTATGTATTTTTTTGTATTGATGTTTCAGTATTCTTAGGATATATTCCCAGAAGTGGAATCTCTGGGTCAAAAGGGAGTTTTGTGTTTAATTTTTTAAGGATACTCCATACTGTTTTCCATGGTGGTTGCACCAGTCTGCATTCCCACCAACAGCATATGTGGAATCTAATGAACACAATAAACTAGTGAACAAAACAGAAACAGAAGCATAGATACATGGAGCAGACTGACAGCTGCCGGAGGGAAACGGCAGGGGGACCGAATGACAGACTGGGAAGGGATTAACCAAAGAACAATTGTGTATGACCCATGGATTGGGACAGTGCTATGGGAGAGGGTGGGGCTGGGTACAAGTGGGCAAAGGGAGGAAAAAACCAGGGACAACTGCAATAAGCATAATCTATCAAAAAAAAATTAAAAAAGTGACTTTCCTGTTTAAAAAAGATAAAACAACATAAGTTGTTGCCTCTCTTCTGAAGTTGAAGAGACAAGTTAATACTTATAAGCATTTCAGATTTGTATAATCTGCTTTCGGTAGGTAGGTAGGTGGTAGATAATTTACTACTAAAAATAACACAAGTTTATTATAGAAAATTTAGGAAATTAAAAAAAAAAACAAAAGGTAAAATGTTATCTTTGATCTTGTCCTCACTGAATTCCATTACATTTTCATTGTGTTTATGTGAAAATTGAGATTATATAATATGGCTGACAAACATCTTCCTGTGCCATTAATCTTCACCAGCATGATTTTAATGACTTTATATAGTCTGTGAATTTAATATACCTTACGCTATTTGACCAAAATTATTTCCTTGAAGATGTAGGCTGTTTTCCTATTTTTCTTTTTAGAAATTTTTAAAATTTATTTTTAGAAAGAAGGGAAGGGAGGGAGAAAGAGAGGATGAGAAACGTTGATGTGTAAGAGATAAATCCATCTGTTGCCTCTTGCACGCCCCCTACTGGGGACCTGGCCTCCGTCCCAAGCATGTGCCCTGACTGGGCATCAAATAGGCAATGTTTTGCTTTGTGGGATGATGCCCAACCCACTGAGACACACGAGCCAGGGCTGTTGTACTATCTTTTTTTAATTTTTTGCATTTTTGCATTTTTTTTGTTCAAGTATGTTTTACTATCTTTTCTTTGTACCACCCAGATAAACATCATCTTATTTTGTTTCATCATCTTATAAGTGTGTACGTAAAGATAATAAAATTCTCCAAGACATACTGTTGAAAGAAAAATTGGTTACAGAACAATACCTAGGTCTTATGCAGTAAACAATTATATATTTTCTAGATGTACATAAATGTCTTCAGAGATACCTTTTAAAAAAGAACTTGGCCCGGCTGGTGTAGCTCAGTGGATTGAGCGCAGGCTGGGAACCAGAGGCTCCCGGTTCGATTCCCAGTCAGGGTACATGCCTGGGTTGCGGGCCAGGTCCTAGATGAGGGCCATGTGAGAGGCAACCATACATTGTTCTTTCTCCCTCCCTTCTCTCTCTGAAAATAAATAAATAAAAATCTTAAAAAAAAAAAAAAAAAGAACTTGGGTACAAAAATGGTAATATCCTGGAATGATGTATTAAGTACTTATATTTTCATAACCAACACAGAATAGATGGATGTAGTCAGATCGTGTTTGGAATTCTGTCAGGGCATTAGGCGTACTTTCGCAGTTGTCCTTGTTTGCATATTTTTCCCTGCTGATATAAATGGAAACACAAAGATGTGTGTGTGCGCACATGTTTGTTTTGTGTGCGTGTTTGTGCGTGGGTGCCTGTGTTAAAACATGTAACATAAAATTTGCCATCTTAACTATTTGTATATGCACAATTTAGTGATTAATTACATTTACCATTATGTGTTAATGTCCGATAGATTAAATTTTCTCTCATTGCTGTTATTTTCCAAATGTTTCGTAGTCTTAAACTTACTTTTCACTGAACTTTAAAATCATTTTTTTCCCTGGCTGGTGTAGCTCAGTGGATTGAGCGTGGGCTGTGAATCAAAGGGTCACCAGTTTTATTCCCAGTCAGGGCCCATGCCTGGGTTTCAGGCCAGTTCCCCACTGGGGGCCATGTGGAAGGCAACCACACATTGATGTTTCTCTCCTTCTCTTTTTCCCTCCCTTCCCCTCTCTAAAAATAAAAAAATCAAATCTGGGGGAAAAAAAACCCACTTAAAAATCATTTTCTCAAATTTGAAAATAATTATTAAGATTTAGTTTAGAATTGTGTTTCTTTCATTCAGTCATAGATTTATATGAGATCACTGGCCTTTTACTCTCCTGCTTTTTTTTTTTTTTTTAAGATTTTATTTATTTTTAGAGAGAGGAGAAGGGAGGGAGACAGAGAGGGAGAGAAACAGCAATGTATGGTTGCCTCTCACATGGCCCTCATAGGGGACCCAGCCCACGCTCAATCCACTGAGCTACACCAGCCAGGGCTACTCTCCTACATTTTTATGTATTGTGAATTGTATATGGAATTTTCATTCAAACATAACTCTCTCCTAGGACCTGATGTCAGTTTAGGGATAGTTAAGTCTGTATACTCCAGAGCCATTACCTGTGTGCCACCCTAATGATTTTTGTCACTTCTGCATGGCTGTGCTATTTTCTTTATATCAGCTAATATTTTCCCTTAAATTGATGTAAGTAGACACCACCATAAGTGGTGAGTCCACACGGTAACAGTGAAAATGGATAAAGAAAACAAAATGATGTTATTAAAGTCTCACAAGGATCACAAAACTACAGAGATTTTGTTCTTAATTCTGGATTTTCCCCTTCTCTTTGTACATATGATATACTTAATTGTTTGTTTGTGAAAATGGATATTATATTTAAATATATATTGATCATGTTGGTATAGTTTCCTTTGTTTAAAACGAAAGAACTTTCTTAACAGTAGCCAAAATTTATACGTTAGGCCCTCGATCAAAAATAGAATTGGAAAAGTACCCCCGGATTGCTAAGTAGCCTTCTGTGGTGAATCAGCTTGGTTTCAGGACTGCTTGGGCAGGAAGTACACATTCTTGTCAGTCAGGACTGTGGGCATTGTTCACATTGGAACAACCTTAAAGCTTTGAAAATGTTGTACATTTTGTGTTTTTAAGACCTGGCCACCATGGAAGAAAGAATACAAAGAAGATATTATGAAAAGCTGACAGAATTTGTGGCAGATATGACCAAAATTTTTGATAACTGTCGTTACTACAATCCAAGTGATTCCCCTTTCTACCAGTGTGCAGAAGTTCTTGAATCATTCTTTGTACAGAAATTGAAAGGATTCAAGGCTAGCAGGTGAGCAGATGTGTTCAGTGTTCTGAATTAATGCAGCTCCTCACACTCTTTCTACTGTTATGTCTACGGGATCAGCCAGTACACTTTATGGTAAATTTGAACCTTGAAATCAAGAATCCTTAAAAAAGGAAAAACAAAACCAGACGCCAGCATTATGACATATTGCCAAGGACAAGGGGACAGGCTCAACAATGAGAAATTGCTGAGTTTGTGATCTGCTTAGAATTAAAGGTCTTTTGTTTTTGTTTTTTAATTACAAAAGCATTTAGCTTATAGAATACCAGTTGCTCTCTTAAATGCACATACAAAGAGAGCAGGAAGACAGAACTTGCCTCATTTTCTGGTGTAAAGGGGGCTGTTCTATGGGGGAGAGGAAAGGGAGGGTCATGAAAGGGGACCGGAAGTATTTTCTCCTGAATTTATGTTTGCTATGTCTCCGAAATCATCAGATGTTTTCTTTCAATGGGCAAAACCAGATTTTACTCTGAAGTCCACAGACCTTTTCTTTGAGCCTCTAGTAATACGATTTCTGTTAACTTCTGTTTTCTCAACCTCAGTCCCCCTTCTCCAGCCCATGACTGACTTCCTTTCTTTCTCCCTCACTCCCTCCCTTCCTTCCTTCCTTCCCTCCCTCCCAGCAGAAGCCTGGTTACCATTCCTGTGGCAGCTGTCACCACTTTGTGGCCCCTGAGATTTATTTTTCACTATTTCCCATTCATCATTCCACAGACTTGATTGTCCCAAAATATTAAATTGGGTAGATCTTGTCTGGATTGGGGCCTGAGCATCTGTATTATCTACTGAACTCCCAAGGGACCCTGCATATTACCAGCGTGTAGGAACCAGTGTTCTACTTAGGGGTTTTCCTTAGAGGAAAATTGTAGGGTGTTTTTTGTCTCTCTCCTTTTCCTGTAGCAAGTTATATCAGGAACTGCACTTTAAGAGTCAGTTTACGTAAAATAAATGTGAAGGACAGCCCAGCTCAAGTATCCAATTACCTTCTCAGCAAAGGAATCAAGAACTGTAGGCAGCAAAGGAAGGGAAGTGTGCGTGTGGGCAGTCAAGCTATAGACCCAGAACCAAGAAATGACAAAATCTCTAAAACTTGCCCTTTTATCATCCCCTATCTGTTAACCCATGCGCTCAAAAACTTAAAATGGAAGAGGACTTATTTGGTATGATAGTTCCCAGGAAAATAATAACAAAGTAGTAAAGAGGGATAAACTCAGAATAGTGAAAAGAATATAGTAGAAGTTAATTAGCTAAACAGATTTCAATAGACTCTGGAAGACAAAGCAGGTGAAAGAAGATCAATGGATAAAGCCAGGGAAGCCCCAGCCAACTCCTCGCAGAGGCTCTTCAGCAGAACCCCAGAGTTGCTGAAACAAGTAGAATGCCAGAGAGAAGGGAAAGGGGGTACCAACTGAAGACCCGTACAGATCAGCTTATAACAGGGTTTCGTCCTGATAAACTCAGTGTAAATCAAAATATCACAAGTAGAGATGCGTTTAGTACGTCTAATGTACTGAACTTCAAGTTTAGCCTCACCTGTTTCTACTGAATGCACAACCCTCTCACACTGTTGTAAAGTCGAGAAATCCTAAGTCGAATCCCTTTCAGTCAAGGACCATCTGTATTTGAGCTCATCACCTCCCTGTGCCCTGTGTGCAGGCCACGTAGGAAGCCTGCGGAGCTGAAGAGCACAGAATTCTTCTTTAAAGAAATAGAATAAACTGCAGGAAACTAGAGTAGACACAAGAGAATTAGACCCAGAGTAAAGTCCCCTACCCTCTGAAAGGTTGGGTCCCTGGCCCCTCGTTCTAAAACTGTGGCTCTTAACAGGGATACTTTGTCCACCCCCAAATCCCCAGAGATCCTGAGCAATGCCTGAAGACATTTCGTTGTTGCACTTAGCAATTGGAAGTGACACTGGCATCTGTAGGTAGAGGCCAGGGATGCTGCTAAACGCCCCACAACAGAGAATCATCCAGTCCCCAGAGGTCAGTGGTGGCATCGAGAAATCATGATCTGAAGAGAAACCCGCCGGCCAGGCCCCCTGCACACATCCACAGCGCTCCCCAGGCAGCTGTCCAGTCTGCGAACTTCTCCCACATGAACAGCCGGCCCGGCCTGTGAGGACAGCCGGCAGTGTGGAAGAGAGAGACCACAGTCTAGCAGAAAAATAGATCCCAGAAAAACAAGAGGGAACTTAAATAAATAAATAAATAAACCCTCTAAATTATGGCCTGAGAGAAATTTTACAAAATGGTGAACAGGATATTAGGAATAAAGAACAATCTGAGAAAAAATGATTGGAAAATTTAAAGTTACTGTAAACAGTGAAAGTTCAAATGAAGCAACTCGCTCAGTGTAAAGAACAGAAATACAGGGAATTAAAAATGTAAAAGAAAATCTTCTAAAGTATCTAATATTCACTCAATGGAAAGTCCAGAAAGAAAAAACAGAAGACAGAGAAGAGGAAATTATCAAAACACTAATAATATAAGAAAAATTTCCTGAGCCAGTGATAGGCACAAGACTTTTCAAATCCAGGCAAAATAAACGTATTCATTCAGCATGCGGTTCAGAGTCTGGTCTGTGTCAGACTGAATGTAGCAGTGAATAAAGTTCCTGCTCCTGGTGGAGGTTGCTTTTTTGTGAGGTAGGGAAACAGGGCAGGGGGCGGGAGGTAGATCCTTTTCCGTCTGCTTTGTCTTCCAGAATCTGTGTGGAATGATGAGGACAATTGATAAAACAAACTTAATAAGCCAGCTGAACAAATGGAAAAATCTCCACCCACATACTCATCACTAACATTTCAAATCCCCAGGATAGGAAAAAAGCTCTCCTGAGAGCTTCTAAAGAGGGTAAAACAGACAACCAACTAAGCAACAAGAATTAGACTCATCAGACTGTTCTCTAGTAATAGTCTGATCCTCTAGAGGTTTTGGAGAAATGAATCCAAAAGTTTGAGGGAAAATTATTTGCTGCCTAGAAGTCTTTGTCTAGCCAAACAATCCACATTAGAAGCAGAATATATTAGTCACTTAAGGACTCAGAAAGGTGTCTCCTTCCCAGGCATCCTTTCAGACAGGTGGTTTTGAGATGTTCAATAGCAAAATAAGCAAATCAAACACTGGCTGGTGTGGCTTAGTGGATTCAGCGCCAGCCTATGAAGTTAAAGGTTGCCAGATCGATTCCCGGTCAGGGCACAAGCCTGAGTTGCGGGCCAGGTTCCCGGTTGGGGGCGTGCGAGAGGCAACTGATCTGTGTATCTCTCACATGTTTCTCTCCCTCTCTTTCTCCCTCCCTTCCCCTCTCTCTAAAAATAAGTAAATAAAATATTTTTTTAAAAAAGTAAGCAAATCAAGAAAACAAGACCTTGGATCCAGGGAACGAGAGGTTCAAGAAAACAATGGTAATTACTCTGACCCAGGAAGAAAAAAGAGAACTCCCATGAGGGAGGTGTCTGGGGGAAGAAAAGGGGAAAAAAGATAATTTGTTTAAGAATGTAAGTGGAGAGCCCTGGCGGGTGTGGCTCAGTGGTTGAATGCTGGCCTTCAAATCAAAGAGTCACCAGCTCGATTCCCAGTCAGAGCACATGCTAGGGCTGTGGGCTAGGTCCCTAGTAGGGGGCATGTGAGAGGCAACCACACATTGATGTTTCTCTCCTCTCTTTCTCCCTCCCTTCCCCTCTCTGAAAAATAACATCTTTTAAAAAAAAAGAGAATGTCAGTGGAGAAAATGAAAGGCAGTTAGAAGCTCCATGAAAAACAAAAAGTTGCATGGGAATGCTGAGAATGCATTCTTAACAAAGGGGTAGTTGCTAGAGAGAAATGTTTACATAGTCGTAACAAATACTACATGGATTTTCAACTTAGCATCGGTCTCTAGACAAAGCACAGAAAGATTAAATTTATAAGGAAAGACAACTTGGACTTGAGAAGGGAGCGGGGAAATGGTTACAGGAGCTCAGTTCTATTTGCCTAACAGGATTTTGAACAATATAAAGTAGATAAAGTAGGAAATGGCAGCATAAAAAATGTAACTACCTAAGAAGTGAAAGTTCAAAGTGCTTGACCCTGGGGAGCCTGGATTCAGGTTAAGATAGGACAGAGGACCACAACGTATTCATAGTCCTCTCCATCTTTTTGATTTATACCTCCTATAATTATTCCTACAAATACATTTCTAAAACTGCTTTTTTAAAAAAAATTGATATGGCTGTATAGCCTTTAGTGGTAACTGTGAGGTGGAAGCTTTAGCCCCACAGCAGATGGAGAGGAGTACCCTGTGGGCCGGGGGCATGGCCACAGAGCTGGGGGAGGAGAGGGGCCTGGGGGTTGGGTCTGCACAGCAAAGGGGGGCGCTTAGGAGAGCGTGCCACCAGGCTACCTTATGTAGCTTTTTATTATATTCGAGTTTATGTAATTTTAATAAGAACATGTGAGCCAATTGAGGAGTTTGCTCAATTCTGCCTAAATAAATAAAATATAAGTGAAGAGATATTAGGGAGTTTTTGCTGATTTAAGGCAGAATGAAGACCGAATATAGCCAATCATTGAAATTTGATTTATTTATGATTTCCAGTATTTCCTTTGCCATATTCCGCCCATTTTTAATTGTTTGCCAAATTATTTTCATTGTTTGCAAATTATTTTCATTACTTTGTTATAATTCATCATTTATACCATCCATGTTCTTTCTTTTCTTACAGATTGTGATATCTTTAGTCTGAATTTTTAACTGGAATCAGAACTGGATGTTGGGGTCACTCTTTTATTATACTACGTGATTACCTAATTCAAAATTGCCCCCCAGGTTCAGATTAGTTAATATAATTTTTTAATGTTAAAAAAGATGTATAGTAACAAACAATTTATTCTAGCGGCCATGTTGAACAATGTATTTAAGATTGTAAACCCCTGAAATGCTGTATTTATATACACTGTTGCAGTAGGGCGTGCTTCGCCTTAGTCCTGGTGACTGTACAGTAATTTGATTTACTAAGAAAAGTTGTGAATAAAACTGTGAAACTAGAAAGGAGACTTTCTGGAGTTTAATAGAAAAAATGTGATTTTAATACTGTTATTTCTCTTTTAACATTTTTCTTTCCCATTCCCCAAATCAATGTAAATAAGCACATGCATGCGCACACACACCCCCCAACACCTTTTACCACAATGGTGATACTTTGGTAAATGTCTCTATTTATCCCTTTGACTAAAAATGTAATCTTTATTTTACAGATATATTTTTTAATATTGGCTTTTTTCAGTGAATTTTCATGTTTGGTGTACAGTGAACATTTTTAATATTAAGGTTAAAAATTTCTTTCTTGTTCTCATCCATTTGCTCACCAAGGGTAAATGAAAGAACATGGCTGCTTCCCCCAGATTGACCTTGGCGTCCACAGACAGCATCATTGTTTTCAAAAATGAAGGGTGCTTAATTGTTCCCTGTTTTCTATATTCTGTAGGTCTCATAACAACAAACTGCAGTCTACAGCTTCTTAAAGTTCAGCGTGTTAACCTAAGCATAAAACACAGCAAGAATCTGGTTGTCTGAACTATTTTAAATTAAGGAGCCAGATGTTTTTAGTCAGGTTATCCTGACAAGACTTGACCTAAACTTCGTTTTTATTGGTCATAGCAGTCCAATTTTATTCTTGACCAATTTTGTCCAACGGACAAGGGAAAAGTGAAGTCAACGACACCATTATCTTGTCAAGATCAAATGGTTTTTACTATTGTGGCAGAAGCAGGAAAATTTTATTGAAAAAAAAGAAAAAAGAAAGCAAGAAAAAAAGATAATATGGGGTCAAGTATAACTCCATGGAAATGCCACGTCTGCTCTTCAGTGAAGAAGCTGGTTTAGAGTCTCACAGAAAACTTTTGACTGTATTTATTTATTGTTGCAAAAAAGACGCTTTTTTATCGCTGCCCTCATTTGTCAGCTAATTATTTTTTCTTATAAAACCCAGCCCCAGTTACATGTAACCCGTTCTGTACCTTATCATGGTTCCTGTAGGTAAAAGTACACGACGACCTCTAGATGTCTTTTCTTTCTATGAAAGGAGCTGCTATGTACACACGTGCACACACAACTGGGGATCAACGATGAGGTTCTCGTTCACGGTAGATAAAAACGAAGCTTGCGTAAAGGTTGGGCGAGGTGGTCCTGGACTACAGACTCTGTTGCCTTGAATATAACAGTATAATTTGTCATTTACTCTGCACCAGGCTAAAAATGAGTAAAATCTATCTTGAAGGTATCTTGTTTGTAAACATTTGTCAGATTCTAATTTTTTTCTTTTTGTATTAAAATTCAACTATGGCTGTATACGAAACAAAATAAATGGAGATCATTTTTCTCCCACAGATGGTGTCTTTGAATGTGCGCTAATGATTACCTGTAAGCCTTTGAGGGGAAAGGGAGGGCTGCAAGATCAGTGAGAGGCAGACGCGTCTAACGGCTCCTGGGTCTGTCCAGGGTAGCAGTGGCCCTTCATTTTGTCACTCCCAGCCCCCTGTCGTCAGGTCAAAGGAAAAGCTGCAGGGGTGCTAGTCCGGGTGCATTGCCAAGCGCACTGACTGAAAAGGCGGTGTGACAGCACATGGCGCCTTCTTTGGTCCACTGTGCGATGCCGGGCAGTCAGCTACTTGTATTGGGGGGCGGGGCGCATTTTTTTTAGATAACATCATCTTTTTGTATTTTTTGTTGGTTAAGTTCTGTTTGCTCCTCCCCGCCCCACCCCACCCCACAATAAGGAGTAGGGGGAGAAATGGAAACAACAGAGGAGGGATATTTGCATGTCTTTCCTTTCAGTGTTCTGACATTACACTTGTATTACGGCATTGTAATAATAGCTTCTAGAAGATCTGCCATGGTTGGTTTATGCAGCTTTGCAAAAATTTTACTAGATTTTGCACTAATTCATGTTAGCTTTGTCCCACCAAGTTCTGAAATTAATGTTTTTTAAAAGTTTCCTTCTGTTTAATATCACCCTGCTATGCAGAACCTTTCCCAGACCGTAGTTTCTTAAAAGAAAGATGTTGCTACAGTTCCCAATTCTTTCTTATTACAGGCTCAGGTGTACAGGTTATTCTGGGTTAATTTTATCTAATGAAGCCCATTCTTTTTTGTACATAAAAATGTCACTTAAACCTTTGCTTACAAGCTTAAAGAGACTAAATGCTCAGTGTGGAACCCGTTTTCGCTTAAAATATTAACATGAAAATAATCAAAATATAGGTTATTTTGTCCTTTTACTTTTGAAAACTGTTTCATGTTGTATGCACTGTGTCGATGCAAGAACCCTACATTTTAATGAATTACAAAATTGCATCACATCACGATATTTCTGTGCTATTTATTCATAGATACAGATATATATGGACTTAATCACTTAAAACTCGTTGTGGCAAGAACTTTCCTACCTGTAGGCAACAGATTGCTATGTTTTTAACAGATTGTGGCAAATTCTAAACAGCAATTCTTTTTGTACGTAAAAGGACATTTCATCCTAGAAAAATAAAGTAATGTTTTTGACATTGGATTTGGTGCAGTTTCTAATGAAACAGTGGTTGGTTGGTTGGTTGGTTGATATATTTTCTGTAGCTGTTGGCATTGCCAAATTGTACAAAAAAGGTAGATTTTATGGGACTCCTCTGACCAGGAAGATGTTAATTTCACATGCATATTTAATATTGTGAAGCCTTTGCAATTTCTACCACCATATAAATACATAAACATTTTATAGTTTTATCAACAATAGAGCTTTAGTCTTCCAAAGGTAATTTTTGAAAAACATTTCTTATAACCCATAGTTTCAAAAGCAGCTTTCTTATGAGTATTCTTTGACAAGCTTTTGCTGTTCAGGAAGATACACAGATGACAGCCCTTTGGCTTTCAATAATCCAAGTAGCAGAATGCACATTTGATACTGTTCGGGTTTTTGTACCCAGTCGTTGAAAATGTATTTAATTTACATCAATAGATTTCCCTGACTGAAGGTATTTTCAATGCTTGTTACGTTTCATCTGCCAAATTCACAGTTGAAACTATTTCATGCACAGTATTTTCATAATATCGGTAAGGCTTTTTTCCTCCTATCCCAATTCTGCGGGATTTGATTTTAGTTAATGTCCTACAGTAGGTAGACTTTAAAAAGTTGTGAACTTCTAGAGATATTTTTTAAAGTAGAACAACTACCTTTTTATATTTCAAGTAGCCTGGGGTGTTTTTTAGAAACACAGACATTTGTTGTTTGTAATCCACCTTCCTAGAATCTGCAAGTAAAAGTCCTTCCCCTGTTCCTGTTCATTTCTGCTAGGCAGGTTCCCCGCATCTTTGTGTGTTTCTGATGGTAGCGAGTCAGCCTGGCCTTTTCAATCGGCACACTTACAGACAGCTCCGTGACCATTGCGGAACTCTCCCTTTGGTAGTTGAGGCTATTACCCTAAGTCCCAGATTTGTAGTCCTTCAAATGAGACTGGGGGTATACCAGGGGCAAAGTGGTGTCTTACAAGTACTTGGACAGACCCTGTAAGGAGTATTTTTAATAATTTGAAGTACTCTGAGATCCTTCTAGATACTTAAAAGACTCAGATACCAAAAAAGACAATTCATAGAAGATCACACCCGACATGATGCAATTAAGACCAAATGCAACTGAAGAAATAGGCTATATTTTTTAAATGATAAAGTCCTGTTCCTGAAGTTGAAGTTGTGCATTATAGGTTTCGGGTCTGTTGCATATACATGTTTGATAAACCTTAACAATGATTTTAAGAGAACTATAAACAATGCCAAGTGATTTTTTAAGACAGTAAAAAGCTTGTACGCCCTAAAAATTGTGTATATGCACTGCCAAAATAAAAAGTACTTTTTTTCCTTGAATTCTAGCAGCTTAATTCAGAGGGATGCTAATGAGTTAGTCTTGAAGGCACCAGACTGTTTGCTGAGGAATGATGTGTGCCCACAGTCCTTTAGTCCTGGGATTAGAAATCCACATGCTAAGAAAAAATCTTATCAATGGGATAAAAGGGTTATGAACTTGCTAATTGAATCTGCTAATTGAGGTTTTTCATAAAATTAAAGATTCATCCAAAGCACTGACTGAATATTGAAAAGGAGATTCTTTTTCACCTTGACTGCTAAGGAGAGTCCCCGTCTTTTCACTGTCCCCTGGGGACACCTCATGCCCACCATTGCTCTGACCCATTTGAGCCTCATCTGACTTTCATTGCAAACCTGGTCTTAAATGATGGTCTTAATTTTAAGAGGAAGTTTCTAAAAAGCTGGTCTGCTTATGTTTGCCCGGCTGTGCATGCTAACTGGCCTTCTGGCATCACGACAACCACACAATTCCAGCACATTTTGTGTGTTTCCCAAACTACTCAGAAACTAGTATTATCAGGTCAGTCTAATCAAACCCTAACTTGCAGGCTATGTATAACTGATGTTTTTTCCTCTTCTCACCCAGACCTATGTGTATCTTTAAGTTCTTTTAGTAATGCTTTAACCCCCAAATAATAGTCAGGACTTCTCAACTCTTGGTTTACCTCTTTGTTCCGTGTTTGGGACAAACAAGGTAACTGCATCTCCCATTACACTCAGATGTTCTGTCTTAGGCTGTTTCCTCAAGAAGTGTCTCTAGCATCCCGTCCTGGTGTCCTACAGTGCTGCATATCCATTAAAGACTGTGTGCCACCAGACTAAAGATACTTCTTGAGCTCACTGAGTCCATTTACTTTAAGACCAAATAGGCTGTCTTCTCTAGTGCAGTTCCTTTTTATCTTTAGGCCATCATCTTCAACCATGGGTTATCAATGTCTATTCAGTGTTTCATATGAACTGCAGTACAGCTTGGTCTTCTGTAAAAAAGTGTTAATATCTTTATGAACGCAAGTACCAAATCAGTACTAAGTTCAGTGAGTGACTAAACCTTTTTGTAACCCAACTGGAGAGTTTAAAATTCCCACACTTGCAAGCTGTCGTTGAGTACTGGTTCCAGGGTTTGTGGAGTAAGTTTAAGAGAGGCTTTCTCCCAAACCTACAGGGCTCGGTGAGGCTAAAAAAAAACAGGTGCATCCAAGATCTGATTTCAAAGCAAGATTTACTGCTTTACAAACACTAATGTGATACTTGGTCTTAATAAAAAAAATGACATCAGATACACCCAGAATCTGTGGAGCATTGGGATAGCTGCCAGTTCACACAAAACATGTTTTTAGGAGCAGGGAGGCATGAAAATAAACTATCTTACACTTTGGTACATCAGAAACACGTGTTTGAATATTTTGCTTGAATTAAGCCTGTTAGTATTCTTTAAGTGTAAAACTTTATACCTTGTGTTCGGCTCCGTCCCACCTGATCAATCTGACATCACACATGTCTTTGCCTAGTGCACTTACTGTTACATACGGAACTTGCAATGTGATGGTTTAGGTATAAAATCTGGTTTGATACGTGATGCAAACTATTCAAAGTTGTATATAAAATCAAGGAAATGTTTTTTTGTGAACTCTTTCTACTGAGAATGTATTTAAATTAAAATAATTAAAAATAACCAGTATGAAGCAGTGATCTGTTAATGGGACAGGTCAGTAGCTGTGTATGCATTACTGGTACTAGTTGAATAACTTTGCCACCGAATTCGGAAGCATGTCATTTAAGAAGCATCTTGTAAATAAGGTGACAGCTTCACTGTTGAAGTTGGAACTACGCAACTAGTTCATATAAAGAGCCATGTGCCCTATTCTAAAGGAAGATCCCATTACATGAAGCTAGACCGTTCCTGACTTGTTGATCAATTCCAAGTCTCATGATCCAGAAATGCCAGGCTGGTAAATTCAAATGCATTCGGTGTGAACTGCACCTTGAACTTGCACATCCCTTTTTCGGTTAAACCTTTTCACATAGCTGCTGCTGCTTGGGAGCAGTCCATCTCCTGGCCGGAGGCGCCCTCTTAGGATCTGGAGCAGAGCTGAAGGGAGCTGCCGTCTCTTATAGTAGATGTGGCCCATTACGATATACCTGCTGCCTGAAAAAAAAAACCCAAAGTATAAACTCATAGTGTCTTTTAAATGCCATGAGACAATAAGAAAATGTAAGATCTTTAAGAAATGCCTAAACTTGAATCTATTATCTTGGATTTCAGACATTTAACTGTCAGACAACACATGGAAACAGCCTAGTAGTGACCTTTCGGGTAATCAGCCTGTAAACAGCTAACATTATGGGAGAGGGAAGCCGTGCCCCACTCCCCAAAAAAGACTTTTCTAAACTAAGTTTATAGAAAGCTCCTTATGCATCTCTTCTAACAATTGTGTTCCATCATGCACTCAATTTGGCAATGAATATTTACTGAGTGCCTGCTTTGTGCCAATCCGTGCTATTCCCCCACCTTCTAACAGGAAGCGTGGAGGGTGGGGGATTGATGAAGCTTAAATCAGTGGCCAAAATAATACCTGTTGTCTAAATTCTATTGATTTTGGAATACCCCTCCCCCCTAAAGGTGCTGGGGTGTCCAACTGCGACCGAGCTGTGGCACTCAAGTTACAAACGGTGACAATACATATGAAAAGTGGTCAGATCATTTTCAATACCAGGTTTAAATTCTGGACATGTCTTATTGCAACTGGAGGAGTCTAGGGCTAAGATGTGGACTCGGAAGAAAAACCCGTCCGGAGTGGTGTACAGGCGGTTCATCTTGTACAGCCCGTCCCGGTCCACCAGCAGAGTCACCAGCTGGATCCCTGGGCCGAGCACGTCCACATCATGCACGATTCCGTTCACTGCTGCTTTCAAAACACAAAGAGTTTGGACATATGCATAACGCTCACTTCCTCTTTTTTTCCCCAGTGCGTTTTTAACAAATCACAACATAGTCCGCACGAGTCTGAGACCTGCAGGACCTAGTGAGTAGGTTTCTCTAGGGTTTGGCTTAGGGTGTCCGCGTGCACAGCCAGCGCTCTGGGCTCGGAAGGGCTCGCCGGGCGGCCTGGGCTCTGCACCCCGGGCCCGGGAGGAGCTGCATGGCGGGGCTCACCGAATTCGCTCGTGCAGTACGACTCCCGCTCGTCCAGGTCCGCCCCGCAGGCATGCACACAAGACTCAGCGGCCGGCTCCGTGTTCCGCCGCGGCGGGTCAACGCGCGCAGGCAGCGGCGCGGGTCCCCAGGGCGGCGCGGCGGCGCGCGGCCGGTTGGGGTGAGCGGAGCTGGAGGGGGCGTCGGAGGCACGCGCAGGGGGGCGCGCGGCTGAGAGGCGCAGGGCCCTGGTGCGCGCGCGCCGCGGGGAGTCCTCCAGGGCGGGCACGCGGCGCGGCGACGCGCGGTTCTCGGCCTGCGGGAGGCGCGGGCTCGGCGGGCCGGCGGGCGCGCGCGGGGCCTCCCGGAAGCCAGCCCGATTCTCCGCGGGCGGCGGAGGCTTCCGGCGCCTCGGGTCCGACCAGGCGGGAAGAGCGGCCTCCGGTATCGGCTGCGTTCGTGGCTCCGGTGTCTCCTCCGCACTCGGACCGCTGCTGGGGTCGGGGTTTCTGCGGTGGGGCGGCGAGGCTGTAGGGAAGGAAGAGAAGAGGCCGGGAGGCTGGGAGGGAGGCAGGGAGGCGGGCAGAGGAGTTGAGGCCGCGGAGGGAGGAGAGGCTGACGGGGAGAAAGAAGACGGGGCCCTGGGACGGCGTGGGGGGGACGCGGGACAATGCAAACTTAGCAATCACCTGCGAGAGGAGAGATGGGGAAGCCAGGAGACCTGGAAGTGAAGGAAAGAGAGCGCAGTGGGGAGAGAAAGGCGCCCTGGTGGTCTGCCGAGGGAAGCTTCAGCTTCTGGTCGGTTTCTTAGGCCTCAAAGGAAGACGGAGGTGAGGGTCGTGCCCTCCAAGAATGATGCCATCTAAGCAAAACTTTCCCCCCACGTGGGAACATTTCGTTTTGTTAAGGAACCTTTCTAAATCTATAGCTTTTAAAATTACGACCCCCTGTTTGTTCTAGGACTAAACATAGCTGACTAGTTAGAGAACAAACTCCTTCTGCCTTTTCTTTTATATATATGTATATATATTTATATTTCTATAAACATCCGCCTTTTTGCTGTGTACAGTTTGTTGAGAAAGTACCTAGAGCACACCCCAGGGGGAGAGGTCTCATATGACAGGTTCTCCTAATTGTTTAAGCGCCCCTGACAACAGAACTATTTGGTTTTCCCATCCGTGTTTACACTGTCATCTTGGTCTCTGCAGAATCAGGCATTTGTGAGTGGATTTTTATCTGGCTTCTTGGACACCACTTACTGGTGAACCAGAGCTAAGAAAGATTTTTAAAGCCTGGCTGGGAGGCAGAGGCCCCTGGTTAAGTATAAAAGCACACACGCCACTTACAATTTTCCTTCTTTTGATGATGGAGAAAAAATTCCTAAATGGTATGGCATGCAAACATTTTTTTTAATTACTAATCATTTCCCCCAGAGCCACAGACAGGTTGGTGAGCAAACCCGCTAACTTGGAAGCTGGGCCGCTTTCCACGACCAGCTACACAATGTCAGCTCCCCTTTTGCCTGGGTCCCAGTGCCCTCCACAGTGGCACAAGACCACGTCTGTATTTTTCCCTTTCTGTTGTAACGGCTGGTTTGGGCGTTTCTCTCCTCTTGGTCTGCCCATTTGCAGCCTTTTAAAACACTTCATTTAAAGTGATTTATCTTGCCAAATTGACAGTCTCCTTTAAAATCAGCTTTCACCCAGCAATAATAGCTGGTTATAGTTCATGTTTTTGCACAGAGGTTGGTTCTGACTCATCATGGCCAACGTTGTCCCACACACAGCTGAATAAAGTGCTGGTGGACATCCAATTCCTGACAGTCAACTGTTGACCTCACCGCCGCTTCCCCATTGATATCGCCATCTGTTGTCATGGGAAAGATTGTCCGATATTTGGGTTAAATGCCACTGAAGTCATTTAATTTCCATGTGGAAAAATAACCCAAAGTAAATTGCCCTGTGAGGTGCGGAAGCTATTTTCTCAGAGATAGTGAATCGAACAAAAACATCCCTCAAAAAGCAAAACAAAAACACCTCCCCACAGAAAATCCCTTATTTCTGCATTCTCTCAGTAACTTATTTTCATTTCATGCACGAAATTGTGTGTTTGAAAGATTCAGGTGTCAGAGCCCTTCGCTGGGGCTGCAGCGAGAGGGGAGGAAGGTCGGAGCCCGGTGCGGGGCGGACCCCGCGCTGCTCGGGGGCGCCCGCCACCGCCCTGTCCAGCCAGCCCAGCCAGCGAGGCTCCCAAAAGGCGCCCTTCTGACACTTTCCCTGCTCTGTGATGGAGCAGCTACTTAACATGCAAAGTTTTCTCCAGCCGGCCCGGCTCAATCGAGATCATTTCAGTAGCTGAACTGGCTTCTCTCCGAAAAGGCTGCCAAGACACACAAAATCTTGGGGACACATTTTGCTCCCTGCAAACACGAACGCGGACCCGGAGTCTCCTCTCTTGCTCACGTTGACTCCTTTCTCGTCCCGCCTTTCATCGCGCCCTCTCCCCAGGACCCCACACGCCCCCCCACCCCATCCCAGCCCCTTTCCCAGGGCTCAGCATGTCATCGATCTTACCTTTTCTCTCTGCCACTGGGGTTTCCGGAGAGGATCCAATGATCAAACAGAGGAGCCAGAAAGCTCTAGCTGTCATTTTGGTAGACAAGGTTCCCAGGCTCTAAAACTGAGCCAGGGCTTTTTGCTGTTTCTCTCCCCCACCCCTTCTCCACACCCCCACCCCCTTCATGCTAATGAGGGGCAGCCTTTGGGGAAACGGGAATCACTCACTGGACAGGCCATTGGAACAACACGGAGCCACAGGGATTTCTCCCACTCCCTAAGGGGGACAGCACATGGCCTCCCAAAGTTGTCCCTGCGAATGTGTGTCCTTCGGTCTCTGGGCAATGATAACATCGAATGCTAAACTTTAAATCCCTGCGGGCTTGCGGGCTAGGCTGGGAGGAGGAGAGGATGGGGTGTCAAGTGGAGAGAATAGGGTGTCAAGGGGCTGAGGGACAGGGTGGGGAGAATGAAGGGTAGGAAGTTTTTCCTGGATTAAGTACACAATAAACAGGCTCATTAGTACTCCAGACAGCTTGGGTTTGCGGCAGGGAGGGGATCTCAGATGACAGACAGTTCATCCCAGAATGTGTCAGGGATTCCAAGAGAAACAAGTCACCACATCCCCCCAGGTCTGGTTAAGCGATTTCACTATGTATCCAATTTTTATATTCTAGAACTAAAGGGAAAAAAATCCATCAGCAAAATAGCTTTTCTTCTTCCTTTCCACAACCCCTCCCCCTACTGAAACTGCTATCTAGTTGGCAGGATTTATCAAGCCTCTTACCTGCCAGGTGCTAGTGGACAGAGACAAATAAAACACCTTCCCAGGTCTCTAGTGGTGGCTCATCTCCTGGAGAAAGGTGTTTTTCTTTTCTTTCTAAGAAAAAGTCATTCACCACTTAGGTCTGAATTCTGGAAACAGCCCTGCTTATTGGTCCCGAGCTAAGGACCCTCTTCCTCAGAGTAAACAGAAACGGTATTCATCAAGGGCAGAAATAAGCTCGACATAGTAAGCCCACAGCCTTCCTGACATGCATCTCATTTCAACAGCTTCAAGTCCAAAAGGAAGGGGAAGTGCATTGAGAGGAGATAAGGGTGTTTTATCTTGTGTCTGAGCCAACAGTGAGGTGCAGCAGCTAAACGAAATAACAAACTTTTGCTGCACTAATATCTTATGTCTCAAAAATAATAGCGCTAGTGGGTAGACCAGATTCTGGGGGGATCGTGTTTCCCAGAAAGATGCTGGAAAGCTAGAAGGAGAACAATGGGGTGGCGAGGAGAGACTGGACTTCATCATGTTCAAGTTACTTTGAAGGAACTGAAGCTAGGCAGCCTAGACACACAGAGACGTGGGCTGTATTTTATGAAGGAACTGGTAGATCAACGTTATGAATTCAAGAAAGAATATGAAAACAGTCAAGATCTCCAAGAAATCGCACTGCTTTGAAGCATGGTGACAGTGAGCTCCTGGCCATCGGGGGCCTCCAAAGAGAACATCATTCAGGGACATTGTAGAAAGATTCCTGAATTAGGTGCATTGTGATTTGAGGGATACAATGAGGGAAATATGTCCCCTAGTGAGGAGCTGCCTGTCTAGTCACAGGCTGACAGTATGTTGGAGGGGGTTGCTTTGTTTAGTAGTCTGGTTCTCCACTGTCCTCAGCTTGAAACTCAGAGTATGTCAATGGAGCAGATTCATGGGATTGACTCATGTTAACCAAACTCATAAAAAGCAGATGTATAAACCAGAATGTTATTTATTAATATGCAATGGAGAGGCTATAAGGAAGGTGATTCAGAGGTCTGATTATTAATCAGAAGGTTGTATTTTGAGCATTAGATTGAATTACAGCTGAAGGAAAGCTAATCCTTCTTATTCAGATTTCAGAAGAGGACTAAATCTCTCCAGTCCCCGCAGGCCTGAGTACACCAGTCAGTGTCTCCAGCCTCTGGCCAGGACTGGGTAAATATTGTGAAATTTGTGCTTTGGGCGCCCACTTTATCGACATCCCCAGATCCCTTGCCTTCACATGCTCTTTCTTTAAGTGGAGTAAAATTGATAGTTTTCTCAGCTTTCTCAGTTACAACCACATCTCAGAAATACCTGCTGGAGATTATATTCAAGTGCTCCCGAAACACTTCTGTTGCAGGAATGTTGTGAATGCCCTGAAGCCCACTCCCTGGAATACAGAGGCTGGGACCAACGGGATGGCTCCCATGGACTCCTAGAGGCTCCCTGGATGGCATCAGCCTAGCAGAACTTGCCAGGGTCCAGGGTTGGGCAGCATCTGGCTGGCAGGTTCCAAACCCCACGAGGCAGAAGGAGCCCCAGAGACTGATCCTTGTAAGCCAGAATGCCGCTTTATTCATTCACAACAAGAAATCAACTCAGGCAGATGTGCCTGCTCATGTCAGCCTGGCTAGCATTCTCTTCCTATAAACAAGTCACGTGGGGAGCAAAATTATCATCATGGTGCTTGGTAATATAAACCAGAGCACAAGGAGTTTGTCATCTGATTGGAATGTTTACCAGTATTGGCTTCTCATAGTCTAATGTGTCCATCTCCATAATAGGTGTATGTGTCTGTGTGTCAGGGGGCAGAATCCAAGAGCCTAGCTGCCTTTCTCTTTCCTGCCAATTTCTGGTATTTTCAATGTATCTTTCTGCTTAGCAAATACTTGGTGAGCATCTACTATGTGTTGTATGAAGAAGAATTTGTGAATTTGTGCCAGGTTCCTGGCACGTAGGTCCTAAAACCCTTGGAATCTCCCAGCTGATAGAAATGCTTTGTTATTCATGAGCTTTGTGGACCGCACCTGAGTTTATGCTAACGAGGTGACTGCAGAGCCCCCTTCGATCGCTTCAGGAGGGGAGCTGGGACCAGAAAAACCAACCATGCAATTAGATGGTCAAGACTTTGAGCCAACTGGACGTTCTCTGGGAAGAGAGAGAGGCTGAACTTTGGGCTCACTCGACTCAGACGGCCAATGAATGCTTGAACCCATCATGCCGGCTTACTGAAATCCCAGTGAAGACTCATGGGCTTCAGGTTGGTGAACATATTGATGTGTTGGGCAGGGGATGCACCCTGACCCATGGAGAGAGAACAAGGAGGCTGTGTCACTGGGCCCTCCCACATCCACCCCGTGTCTCTTCATCTGGCCGACCCTGAGCTGTGCCCTTTGTAATAAAGCAGTGACCTTAAGTGCAGCGCCTCCCTGAGTTCTGTAAGTCATCGTGGGGAACCGTCACACCGGAGGGGGGTTTTGAGAACCCCCAGATTTGCAGCCAGTTGGTCTGAAATGAGGGCAGGTTTGCGTGGACCAGCCCTTTAACTAGTGGGATCTGCACTAGCTCCAGGGAGATTCAGCCAGAATTGAATTGCAGGCCACCAGCAGGTATCAAAACATTCAATACTATGTGCCTGGCACGGTGTTCGAAGCCAGAAATACCAGTCATCATCATTCTTCAAAAGGAGCATTCAATACAATTGCTTTGGTTCCCAACAGGTAAATTAGGGTCATGTTCTAGTTTCTTTCAGAACCCTCTTGACTGAGGCCAGGGTTTCCCCAAGTTCTTCAGACTTTTGCGGGCAGCCCCTATGTTTATTCCGACAGGCACTGGGCCAGCTCCTGGGATATTAGGACCTAAATCCTCCTCTCAAATGGCTCACTGACCACTGAGGGAAGTGATATTCAAGAATAGCACTCAGGCCCTGGCTGCTGTGGCTCAGTGGACTGAGCACTGGACTGCGAACAGGAGAGTCCCTGGTTGGACTCTCAGTCGGGGCAGGTGCCTGGGTTGCGGGCCAGGGTCCCCAGTAGGGGGTGTGTGTGAGAGGCAACCACACGTTGATGTTTCTCTCTTTCTCTTTCTCCTTCCCTTCCGCTCTCCCTAAAAGTAAATAAATAAAATATAAAAAAAAAGAAAGAAAGAAAGAACAGCACTCAGTACAATGTGAAAAAGCTGTACCTGTCAGAGAAAAAGGAGGGTGGTGAGCAGGAGGTGAAAGCCAAGTCAAGTTTGCTGGAGACATCACACAAGAAGGCAGGCACTGCAGGCTGAGACGCCGCTCACACAAAACACGGACCTACGAGCGCTGACTCACCCACAGTCAACGGTGAGCGCCTGGGTGGTTATGAGTAGTTTTGTTTTAATTCTTTATTTTCTTTTTCTGTCACTCAACATTCTTCTAATGGGAAACTTGGAAAATTAGAAAAGGGTAGGCACAGAATTATGAAATAACAGACTTTGTCTCCCTCCCACCCCCACCCCTACCCCCACCAAGCTCTGCAACGTTCACCCCACGGTGCTCCTTCGAGGCCCTTTCTCCGGCATCGCCGCTGCACAGGCGCTGTCGAGTGCTTTCGGGTCCCGTGTTGTTCACGGGACGCCGGGACAGAAGTGCGTGCCCATTCCCTGATCGATGAGTGTGACTTTGTATCCAGCTTTCATTTAATTAAAATTGTTAAAATATTATTGGAAACTCTTTGTGTAGGTCCAACTCTCAGAAGAGTCTAACACGTTCTCACTTAGGCGAAGCATAATTTGGGAACGTTTTAGTCTGACTTCAGTTCTTGCTCTTGGAAGACTTCCTGTGTTCCCGGCAGCAGAGGCATGGCTGGCGCGTGACCTGGTGGAAGGCTGCAGAGCAGGACCACTGATATTTGGGGCGGACAATTCTTTGTTGTGTACTGTGGGGTGCTGACCAGTACCCCTGGCCTTACCCGCTGGACACCAACAACACCCTGCCTCTGGTTGTGACGACCTGTCTCCAGATGTTGCCAAGTGTCTCCAGGGGGCAAAAGCATGAATTGGATTCACTGCTAGCACAGCAATGAAAATAAATGAGCTACAATTACAAAAGCAAAATATAGATGAGTCTTATAAAGATGATACCAAGTCAAAGAAGTCCAACATGAAAATGATTGTGTAAGTTCACAAATAGGCAAAACTAATCTATGGCGTTAAGAGACAGGACGACAGGCCCTGGCTGGGTAGCTCCATTGGCCGAGTGTCGTCCCTTACACCAAAAGGTCTCGGTTTCTGTTGCTGGTCTGGGAGTCTTTCTCTTTCTCCCTTTCTCTCTCTCCAGACTCAATAAGTGTAATATTGGGCAAGGATTTTTTTTTTAAGTCAAGATAATGCTTATTCTTGGGAGGAGGTAGTGACTAGAAAGAGTACTGGAGGAAGGGAGGCCGTGGTGTCACAGTTTTCTAGAGTTTGACCTATTAATTTTTTATAACAAATATGAAATGTTATTAGTCTATATAGTCAGATCTGCTGGTTTTTTATGACATTTTTTATCCCTCTATAAATGTATACAAGCAATACATATTTATTCCAGACTTAGATATTACAGATAAGAAAAAATAAAAAATGGAATATAATTCTATTATCTAAAAATAACTACTATAAATATTTTGGTGTATCAATTTTCAGACTTCTTTCTATACACATGTGTACATGTAACTATGTTATGTAATTACTTTATGTAAAAGTGGGATCATGGTGTATACATGGTGTATACATGGTGTATACACATATTTTATGACGTGGCATTTAAAATGTTAAAGATTTGTCAGTATCTTTCCATTTCAGTAAATATAGGATTCCACGGTCATTTTTATTGACTGCCCTCCTAAACATTGAATTGCTGAGTTGAAGGATGTGGTGATTTCAGTATTTTTGCTATGTGTTGCCGCACCGCTCCCAGGTATGCTCCGTCAGTTTCCACTGACTGGCAGCCAGGGCAGGTGTGGTCATGCCTGCTCACCCACACTGAGATACAAAAGCATCGGCATTTGATATCCCTGCTGTTCTGATGAGTTTTTAAAAATTTCCACCCAAAATTCTTAAAATTTTTTTCAATTACAGTTGACATTTAATATGACTTTATATTGGTTTCAGGTGTACAGCATAGCAGTCAGACATTTATATCATTTACGAAGTGGCCCCCGGACAAGCCAGGCGCCCAGCTGGCACGCCCACAGTGGTTGCCGTGTGACTGGCTGCGTTCCCCATGCCACGCGCCCTGTCCCCGGACCGTCTGGTAACTGCCAGCCTGTGCTTCTCACTGCCTTCGCCTTTTTTACCCTACAGAGGTTTTTAAAAAGGTTTCTCTTTAATTCACCTTTTTTTTATTGCTGGTGATATTGTACGCTTTTTTATAGACTTATTGGCCATTTGGATTTCTTTTGTTAATTTCCTGTTCATATTCCTTGTCTATTTATTAAGATGTTCATATTTTCCTTTATGAGTTCAAGAGCTATTTATAGCCTAAGAATTTTAACTCTTTGTCCATTATACAAAAGTAGACCTAAAGTTTGTTCCTATGGAAAATAATATAATGATTAATAAATAATAATACAAGAATAAACTCTGTGTTTTAAGTACACGCAACTGTAAACCTACTTTTCCCCCTCCCTGTATATGTTGCAAATATTTCCTCACATAATTTTGTTTTATTTTTAAGTTCTTAGCTATTTTTTGGCTACAGGACTTTTAAATTTTGCATGGTAAAGTCCATCAATCTCTTGTTTAATGATGTCCCTGGTGTCTTCTGTCATACTTAGAAAGTCTTTCTCCAACTCAAAATTGTTTGTATGCACATATACACACCTATTTTATTCCATGCTTGTAGTTAAATCATGATTCCATCTGGAATTTATTTTGGTATGTAGTATGAGGTAAGACTCTAATTTTATTTTTTTTCTCAAATTACTAAGAAGTTGTCTAATCCAATCGGCAAATAAATCCATCCTTTCCCGATGCTGACATGTCACCTTTAACACAGAGTGTTAAATGCTCTCTTTCCGGACGCGCTCTGTGGGTGCTGGTGCATCTGCTCATTCCATGCCCGCGCGCCCACGGGGGGCATGGTCACCGTTGTCATGGTGTCACAGCACATCTTTCTTTTCAAAAGTTATTTTTGAGTATGATAGTGTTTTCTTTCCAAGTTAACTTTAGAATTATTTCACTAAATTTTAGAATCCTGTTGGGTTTTTTTGAATTTGCATTAAATGTATAGATTAAATTGTAAAGGAATTGACAGCTTTTCTGTATTGTCCTTCTGTCCATGAAAATGGAATATCTACATGTCACTGAGTCTTCTTTTCCTTCTGTCAGAATATTATCATTTTCTTCCTCCAAGCTCTATATTTTTCTTGTTAAATTTATCTTCTGGGTATTTTATATTTTTAATGTAATGTGGAAGAATCTTTTTTCCCTTTATATTTTCTCATCAGTTTTTCTAGGTATATAGTAAAGCTACTGATTTGTGTGTATATACTTACTGTTTATATCTTAATTTGTGTATATCTAAAAATAGTACAAATTATTTTCAATTGATTCTCTTGGGTTTTCCCAGTAAAAAAAATCACATACTCTATATAATATATTTGCCTCTTCCTTCAAATATTTATTATCACTTTTTATTGCTCTGATGAGTACTTTCCAAACTTTGTTGAATAATACCGTAGTCATCAACTTTGTTTTATTGGTGTTCCTCAGGAGTAGAGGGCACTGCAAAGTTTCCATTTTCAAGGGAATAAAGACTTGATTTTGCTTCAGATACATTGAGCTATGTTTATTTGCACACCCACACCAGTTTTTACCTTAGGAATCTGACAAATATTTCTATTATATTGTGACTTTCTTAATATTGATTATTTGATTGTGTCTTCTATATATTTTATCTTTTCTTCAATCAATTTTTAAAAGATTTTATCTATTTAAAGAGAAGGGAAGGGAGAAAGATCAATGTGTGATTGCCTCTCATGTGCCCCACACCGGGGACCTGGCCTGCAATCCCAGCATGTGCCCTGACTGGGAATCGAACCGGTGTGCCTTAGGTTTGTAATCAACTGAGCCATACCAGCCAGAGCTCCTCCGATCATTTTTATCTCTAACTTTTTCCTTTTCATTCTAGGAGATATTTTGCACATTATATCACTGATTTCATTTTCAGTAGTATCAACTCTGCCTTGGCACCTCCCAATAAGGATCTGATACCAAGGAATTATTATTAGTTAACTCCTATTTTGGTTCTTCCTATTGTTCTTTCATCTTAGTCTACTCACTTCTTAAAGTTTCCTGATTCACAAGGACCATGTCTTTTGTATTCTGTAAGAGTGCCTAACTGTTTCTTGATATTGTCTTCACAATTCTTTGTCATCATTACTTGAGGTGTGCTCTTCCTCTAAGCATTGTTAAGGGGAGGGGTGTTTTTGTTTTATATTTAACTATTATTTTTATTATTCAATTACAGTGGACATTCAATATTATATTAGTTTCAGGTGTATAATGGTGGTTAGACATTTATATAACTTATGAAGTGATTCCCCCCGATAACTCTAGTACCCACCTGGCACCACACATAGTTATTACAGTATTATTGACTGTATTCCCTATGCTGTACTTGACATTCCTGTGACTATTTTGTAACTGCTTTTTGTACTTCTTAATCCCTTCGCCTTTTCACCAAGTGCCCCAACACCCTCTCATCTGGCAACCAGAGAAGATATTTTTATTATGAAATATTTAACATTCAGAAAATTGAGAATGATATAATGAATACTTAAACAAGTATGACCAATTTTTATCAAAATTTAAAATTCCTTGCCATATTTGCTTCATATTTTTTAGTGTTAAAAATTACAAACCCAGCCCTGGCTGGTGTAGCTAGTGGATTGAGCGCAGGCTGGGAACCAAATGGTCCTGGTTCGATTCCCAGTCAGGGCACATGCCTAGGTTGCAAGCCAGGTCCCCGTGAGGGCCATGTGAGAGGAAACCACACACTGATGTTTCTGTTCTTCTCTGTCTCCCTCCCTTCCCCTCTCTCTAAAAATAAATAAAAATAAAATCTTAAAAAAAAAAAATTACAAACCCAGTTGGTGGCAAACAGTGTCCAGACGGCTGGCCCCCGTGAGCCTTGCTTCCTTGTGCTCACACCCCGTGAATCCCTCCCACACTGCAGCAGGGCTGGTCTGACCGGCCAATGGCATATAGGAGAAGTGATGAAACACATTTTCAAAATTAGCTTGCAAATAGACTAAACTCTCATCTTGGTCATGCGTTCTCTCTTTCTTTTAAATCATTTGCTCTGTGGAAAGCCAGCTGCCATGTTTGGCAGACACCCAAACCGTCTATGAGAGGCCCCCATAGCAAGAACTGAAGTTTTCAGCCTAAAGCAGTAAGATACTAAAACCTTCCAACAACCAGCAAGTGAGGTTGCAAGTGAGCTTGCAAGCAGATCCTCTCCAGGTGAGCTTTCAGATAAGACTGCAGTGCTGGCCCACAGCTTGACTGACACCTCCTAAGAGCCCTGAGCAGAACCACCCCGCCCAACCCCGCCCACCTCGCCAAGCTTCCTGGGCCACAGAAAGTGCGATTATTAAACGTTTATTGTTTTTTTTTTTTAAGATTTTATTTATTTATTTTCAGAGAGAGGAGAAGGGAGGGAGAAAGAGCAATGTATGGTTGCCTCTCACATGGCCCTCACTGGGGACCTGGCCTGCAACCCAGGCATGTGCCCCGACTGGGAATCGAACCGGGACCCTCTGGTCCCAGCCCGCGCTCAATCCACTGAGCTACACCAACCGGGCACATTTATTGTTTTAAGCTGCTAAATGTTGGTGTAATTTGTGTTTTACAGCAATGGGTTACTAATACACAGTTGAAGACCCTGTAGGCCTTTCTGTAATACATTTTTCTATGCTACCTAGAGGTAATCATTATGCTGAGCCTAGAGTTTCTACCACTCTCCTGGATGTTTTTTCTTATTATGATTAAGCCGACTACTATAGTAAAATTATACATTTTACAGTAAATTGCCCTGGCTGGGTAGCTCTGTTGGTTAGACCATTATCCCAGTACACCAAGGTTGTGGGTTTGATCCCTGGTCAGGGCACATACAAGAATCAACCACTGAATGCATAAACAAGTGGAACAACAAATCGATGTCTCTCTCTCTCTCTCCTCTCTCACTCTAAAATCAATCAATAAAAATATTTTAGATTGACTTCCTGTAAAATAGTGGCATAGGTAAACATGGCTTGCCTCCTCACACAACCACATCAAAAGTACAACTAAAATATAAAACTGCCATCACTCAGAACAGTCAGAAATCGAGTTGAATGGGAGTCTGACAACTATGGAATTAAATAAACCACATCCATCCAGACTGGTAGGAGCGGCGGAGACATGGAACAGGCTGGTCCCTCATCCACGTGTGGTGGATAAAAATTCAGGAGGGATATCTTAGGAGCAAGAAGTCCCAGCCCCACACCAGGCCTCCCAGCCCAGGGTTCCAGTACCAGGAAGATAAGTCTCCACAACCTCTGGCCACAAAAACCCGTGGGAATTGAGTCAATGGAAGAAACCACTAGAGCCCCAAGCAGGTCCTCTTAAAGAACCCACACAAGCAATCACCTCCTCAGACTCACTCCCTCTGAGCTCCAGCTTGAAAGGAACCAGTGGGAGAAAGTGAAGTATCTGGCGTCAAGGTGAGCAGAGGCCATTGTCCCTTTTCTAAACCTTCCCCCCACAGGGCCACAGGACCAGCAATCTGGTGCCATATCTGAGACTCCATCACCCTGGCTCACACTGTTTGACCTGCCTTGGAGATCCCGAGACTGTACCCCACCCAAATTATTAGTGGTCACAGCCAATCCTTATAGCTGACTGGCCTGGGTAAAGCCCTCCCATTGATCTGCCAACAGCAACCAAAGCTCAACTACAAAAGGAGGGTGTACTCAGCCCACACAAAAGGTGCACCTCAAGTACCCAGGTTTGGGTGACAGGGGAGGCTGTGCCACTGGACCCTACAAGACACCTACTACATTAGGCCACACTACCAAGGCAGGGAGTCATAGCAGCTCGACCTAATACATAGAAACAAACACAGGAAGGCTGCCAAAATGAGGAGACAAAGAAACATGGCCCAAATGAAAGAACAGATCAAAACTTCAGAAAAAGAGCTAAACAAAATGGAGATAAGCAATCTATCAGATGCAGAATTCAAAACACTGGTTATAAGGATGCTCAAGGAGCTTCGTGAGGACCCCAGCAGCAGAAAAAAGATCCAGTCAGAAACAAAGTTTATACTAATTGAAATGAAGAATAATTTACAGAAGAACAACAGTAGAGTGGATGAAGCCAAGAATCAAATCAATGATTTGGAACATAAGGAAGCAAAAAACCACCAATCAGAAGGACAAAAAGAAAAAAGAACCCAAGAAAGTGAGGATAGTAAAAACAGCCTTTGGCACAAGTCAAGAGGTCCAGTATTCACAGCATAAGGTTGGCAGATGAAAAGAGAAAAAGCAAGAAATTGGAAATCTGTTTGAAAAAATAATGAAAGAAAACTTTTCTAATTTGGTGAAGGAAATAGACATGCAAGTCTAGGAAGCACAGAGAGTCCCAAGCAAGATGGATGCAAAGAGGCCCACTCCAGGACACATCATAATTAAAATGCTAAAGGTTCAAGATAAAGAGAGAATCTTAAAAGTAGCAAGAGAAAAGCAATTAGTTACCTACAGGGGAGTTCCCATAAGACTGTCAGCTGATTTCTCAAAAGAAACTTTGCAGGCTAGCAGGGATTGGCAAGAAATATTCAAAGTCATGAAAAGTAGGGACCTATAGCCAAGATTGCTCTACCCAGCAAAGCTATCATTGAGAATCGAAGGGCAGATAAAGAACTTCCCAGACAAGAAAAAACTAAAGGAGTTCATCATCTCCAAACTATTATCATATGAAATGTTGAAGGGACTTATTTAAGAAAAAGAAGATCAAAACTATAAACAATAAAATGCCAATAAATACATATCTAACAACAATTGAATCTAAAAAAACAAACTAAGCAAACAAGAAGAACAGAGACAGAATCATGGATATGGAGAGCATTTTAATGGTTGCCAGATGGGAGGAGGGAGTAGAGGAATGGGTGAAGACATGAAGGATTAAGAAGTACAAATGGGCCCGGCTGGTGTAGCTCAGTGGATTGAGCGCGGGCTGGGAACCAGAGGGTCCCGGTTCGGTTCCCAGTCAAGGCACATGCCTGGGTTGCGGGCCAGGTCCCCAGTGAGGGCCATAAAAAAAAAAAAAAAAAAAGAAGTACAAATGGGTAGTTACAGAATAGCCATGAGGATGTAAAGTATAATATAGGAAATGGAGTAGCCAAAGAACGCATAAGCATGACACATGAGGTGTGCTGGGTGGAAGTAGGAAAAATGGGGACAACTGTAATAGCACAATAAATAAAATATTAAAAGAAAAATAAAAAAACTTATAAATTAATTTTGAGCATTTTTAAGAAAATTCTAATTCCAAATTTAATTCCAAATTTTAAACATTCAATATAAATATGTACTTGTAGATCCAAATTTAATTCCAAATTTTAAACATTCAATATAAATATGTACTTGTAGATCAATACATTATTTTTCGAACAATGCATAAGGAAATTGGTAAACTTTCTTAATTTGTGTAGTTCCTCATGTAATGTTACAATGAAATGAAAAAGAACATATATTGTCAACAAAAATACTGATTATAATAATAGCTGGCACCTAATGAGTACTGTTCCAAGTGTTAAATCTTTACATCAAAATATGAGCATATATTGAGACTTTTTTAATCCCAGTTTTTCAGATGAGTAACTGAAGCACAGAAAGGTGAAGTAACTTGCCCAAAGTTATACAGCTGTAATCAAGTGGTCTGTGCCTGGAAGGGAGACCTGAAACTTTAGTCCTGTAGGTGCTGAGTTCCTGGTGGGTCTTTTGTTTTTTGTTTTCCCGTGGTGGTTTTGTCTTTGCTGGATACTGTACTGGATTCCCATTAACCAGGCCTTTGGACAAGGGCACACTAAGATGTGCCCCTAGTGAGTCCCGAGGTAACTAGACTTTGCCCTCTTTCTCCATTGAGTAGCAGAACCATTTCCCCGTGGCAATCACATCTATCGCGCCCTCTTGGCTGGGGCTGCTATACAAAGTACCACAGACTGGGTGGTTTGAACAACAGACATTTATTTCCAGGGCTGGAAGTCTGAGATTAGGGTGCCAGTATGGTTAGGTTCTGGTGAGAACTCTCTTCCTGGCTCGCAGATGGCTACATTCTCGCTCTATCCTCACATGTCCTCAGATGGGGGAGAGAGAGGTAGAGGGAGAGAGAGAGAGAGAGAGAGCGACAGAGAGAGAGAGAGAGAGAGAGCGAGAGAGAGAGAGAGAGAGAGAGAGAGAGAGAGAGAGAGAGCGCAAGCCTGCCTCTGGACTCTCCCCCTTAATATAAGAAATCTAAGAACACTAATTCCATCATGGGGGCTTCACCCTCATGACCCCGTCTAAACCTAATTATTCCCAAAGGCTCACCTCCTAACACCATAACATGGGGTTAGGGCTTCAACATATAAATTCTGGGGTAATACAAGCATTCAGCTCATAACAACGACCCCTTCTCTGTCTATTGATTCAGAGGTATTAGTAATCCTTCGGCCAACCGGCCACCTCGGTTTCCAATGAGTGGTACCATGATAGTGTTTACTAGTTTAAACATTTCTCCCTTGGGCTCTAAGACCTCTGGACACACTGAGTCCCTGATCTCTGGCAAGGAAAGCAAAAAATTATTTCAGTGAATCATTCGGGTCATAGTGGGAGGGACCACTCCCACCTTCTCTCCTTTGTTCCTGGACACAGCAGTCTGGCAATGTCTAAATCCCGGGGTGGTGATGCTATCAGAAGCCCTACAAGCAAGGAGAGCAAATCCACACCCAGAACACCGATCTTTCCCTGTGAGGAGGAGGCGCTGTCCACACGCGAAGTCTTGGTGCAAACAAGGGATTATTGTTTTGCCTCTTAGAGTGCGACTTTCCTCTTGGAGAAGCGCCCTCTGCTGGCCTTTCCTAAAATCTGTGGCCAGAACATCTCTACCTCCTTTTATTTGAGGAGTTTCAGGTGTTTCCTGGTTTCATTGATGATGTTGTTTGTGGTTCTGCTTCTCATTCTTATTGTTGCTGTTGTGGGATTTCCAAGAGGAGTAGAGAAAAACGGCAACTTTACTGTATGTTTAATACGGCAACGTGGTAAATTGTAAAATGTGATAATTCTGAATGTTCATATTGTTAAATTGTATTTTAATATTAATTCTGGTGTATTTTCTGGCATTCTTAAATGAGTTCTGGTTTAAAATTTTCAACAGTACATTCCTAATCTTAAAAAGGGGGTTGAGGATATTAGTTAAATTTCTCCATTGGTTGCTTTTTTTTTTTAATAAGTGATGTTGCAATAATTTCAGGTTTACAAAAAAGGTTCCCATATACCCTTCACCCAGTAGCCCTTGATGTTAACATATTCCATTACCATGTTCATTTGTCACAACAAACACATCAACACCGGCACAGTACTGGTAACTAAACTCCAGACTGTGTTCTGATTCCACTAGTTTTTCTACTAATGTCCTTTTTGTGTATCTGGCTCAAATCCAGGATACAATGTTGAATTTACTATTTAGTAGTTTTTCAAAAGTAGGAGTTAACTCGGTAATATTTTTCTTGTACAAGTTTTGCAAGAAGGGTTTAAACTTTTCAAGCTAGTCAACTGAACCAATCTGAAAAGCTTCAACTCTGATGTTCTTTTAGCACACTAATTTGCAAATAAAATTCACGGACACACAGACAGTCCCCCAAACTCGTACATTTTAACTATAATTTATCGTTCATAATAGTTTAGAGACAGAAACCATAAATTATACTTATTATGTTTGTGTGTTGTAACAGCACAATTGCTTTTCTATAAATTCTCCTTAGTACTGGAAATAAATGTTTGGAGCCAGCGCATTTGGATCTGCTCACACACCCCTTGGGATACGGACGGGGAGAGAGTTTTGCTTATATGGCCCATAGACAGAAAAAAGGGTGAAGCCATCTCTATCTATCTACAGTCGGTTCTTCTCTTTTAAAGATAAAAGTTAAGCAAGATAAATGCTCCGGAATTTGTCAGTTTGTAGCTGTCACTTGCAAAGTCCCAGTTGTAGTGTTTTTCAAAACGCGGAGGTGTACTTAATTTGCAAGGACGATTTTTGGAGATAGTCGTCCTTGAGATCAGTAGGTCTGAACCAAAATGTAACTCTGTGCGACCCAGATGGGACTCGAACCCACAATCCCCAGCTCCGGAGGCTGATGCCTTATCCATTAGGCCACTGGGTCACCACAGAAACAAGTTTCTCACAACGTTCTCTTACGCGATGTCATCATCGTGCCCCGCCCATACGCTCCGCGGGCTCGCGACCGTCGGTAAGTATTTTGAGAGCCGCCCCTAACGACGGCAGCGTGCGCCTGCGCCCTTCAGAACCCTTGGCCTGGACTTCAAGTCCGACAGTGGTGCGCCTGCGCGAGGCTGTCTGTGACCTGCTGTCAGGGAATGCGTGGTCAGCTTTCCGGCAGCCTGTACTTGTCTGCTGGATTTTTTGGGAGGTTTTCTGTCCTGGCTGCACGTTCCGCGCGGTTGGGAACTTTAAGTAAAATTCCACTGACTGTGATTCCCCATTCTAATTTTGTTTACCTGGGTGGGCGGGGCGTCTGCTTTTTACAAAGCTCCCCTAGACCTTCCTCTGCCGCTGGCACTAAGAACCATTCACAGAGCGGTAGGTCCTCCTGTACCCCACTTCAACCTTCCCATCCCTTACAGTCCCTTCCTTCTGTTTCTTTCTTGCACTTATTCAAGGCACATTAATTTGACGACCTATTATGTGCTGTGGACTATTGGCGGAGGGTCCAGGGTAAACAGGCTTTTCTTTAATTTCGCCCTTCTACCCCATTCATCCATATCTATTTTCTTCCACCTCTTCTCTTTTCTTCTGGTTTATAGGGAAAACATAGAGGTTTCTGGTCAAGATGGCAAGGTAGGTAAATGTGGTACTTGCATCCTCCCATAACCACATCAAGATTACAACTAAATTATAGAACAACCATCATTCAGTGGCACTTAAAATCTAGCAAAATGAAAATCAGCTAAGGACTTAAAGAACAAGCCACATGGAGACTGGTAGGAGGGGTGGAGATGTGGAGCAGGCAGGCCCCATGCCTGTGTGTGGCAGATAAAAATTGGGAGGGACATCTTGGCTGCTGAGGTCTCCCTGAGGAGAGAAGTGTCCCAGCCCCTCCATCCCAAGCACCCCCCACCCCATCTCAGGATTCCAATGCCAGAAAGAGAAGTCCCCATAACTTCTGGCTATAACAACTAGTGGGGATTTTGGCTTCTGGAGTTCCAGGCAGATCTTCTTAAAGGGCTTGCTCCCAAACTTACTCATCCAAGTAAGTCTCCATCCCTCTGAGCTCATCTCTCTGAGCTCCATCGCTGGGGCAGCAGCTGGAAAGGCACCAGGGATGTATGGAGTGGAATGTCTGACATTAGGGGCAGAGCTGGAAGGGCAACTTTCTGCCAGACAAAATTGCTGGCAGAAGCCATTATTCCTTTTCTGACATCACCCCTCCACTGCAACAGCTGACAGGTGGGTTCTGTATCTGAGTCTTCATCAACCTGGATACCATCCAGGTGATTCCCTGAGAACCAGCCTCACCCAACTTTTGGGCTCCACCCAAGCTGTTTCTAGTGGCTTTTCCATGGGAATGCCTGTCTTGGCTCATGCTTCAGACTTTCCTAAAATGTCTCAGACAAGCAGCATTTGGCCTCAGTGTGCCCCATACTTCTTGCTAAGTGGCTCAAGGCCCTGCACCAGAAGCAGCTAGCCTTGGTTCACAGCTTGGGCTCTCCTAGGCATCTCAAGCCCAGCATAAGTAGCAGCCATCTGCGGATTGCTTTGTAGCTCATGCCAGGTGGCCCTGTGCAGAACACAGGCAGCAGCTGACATTAGCTTGTACCTCCTGGAAGGCCCCAGAGCCAGCACCTTGGTGGACAGCTTCAGACAACATGGAAGCACCTGCACAAACGACGCGCAAAGGGTGGACTCGGGACACCTCATCTCTGCTGAAGTAAGTCTTGCCTTGTAGGGTGGGCCACTGCATAGCTGATTCACCATGGTGGTTGGTGGTCACAGCCAGTCCTTGCAGATCGGCCTAGGGGTAAATCCCTCCCGTTGATGTGCCAATAGCAATCAAGGCTCAATTGCAACGGGAGGGTATACACAGCCCACATGTGGGGGTGACACACCTGGAGTGCCCAGCTTGTGTGATCAGGGAGGCTGTGCCACTGGATCCTACGGAACACCTACTACATAAGGCCACTCTACCAAGCCTAGTAGGTGTAGTAGCTCTACCTAATACATAGAAACAAACACAGGGAGGCTGCCAAAATGAGGAGACAAAGAAACATGGCCCAAATGAAAGAACAGATCAAAACTCCAGAAAAAGAACTAAACAAAATGGAAGCAAGCAATCTACTGGATACAGAGTTTGAAACACTGGTTATAAGGATGCTCAATGGGCTGAGAGAGAACTTCAACAGCATAAAAAAGAACATGAAGACCATAAAAAATAACCAGTCAGGAGCCCGGCTGGTGTAGCTCAGTGGATTGAGCGTAGGCTGGGAGCTAGGGGGGTCCCGGTTCGATTCCCAGTCGGGGCACATGCCTGGGTTGCGGGCCAGGTCCCTGGTGGGGGCCATGCGGGAGGTGACCATGCATTGCTGTTTCTCTCCCTCTCTGTCTCTCTCCCTCCCTTTCCCTCTCTAAAAATAAAATAAATAAAATCTTTTTAAAAAAATAACCAGTCAGAAATGAAGGTTATATTAACTAAAATAAAGAGTATGAACAGAAGCTGAGAATCAAATCATTTGATTTGGAATATAAGGAAGCAAGAAACACCCAATCAGAACAGCAAAAAGAAAAAAAATGAGGGTAGTGTAAGGAGCCTCTGGGACAACTTCAAGCTTACCAACATTCACATCATAAGGGTGCAGGAAGAAGAAGAGAGAGCAAAAAATTAAAACCCAAACAGGCCCACACCAAGAAACAATTAAAATGCAAAAGGTTAAAGACAGAAGCAGTTAGTTACCTAAAAGGGAGTTTCCATAAGACTGTCAGCTGATTTCTCAACAGAAACTTTGCAGACCAGAATGAAGTGGCAAAAAATATTCAAAGTGGTGAAAAGCAAGGACCTGTAACTAAGATTACTCTACCCAGGAAAGCTATCATTTAAAATGGAAGGAGAAATAAAGGGCTTCCCAGACAAGAAAAAAAGCTAAGGGAGTTCATCACCACAAAACCAGTAATACATGAAATGTTAAAGTGTCTTTAAGAAGAAGGGGGAAAAAGATAAAAAATATGAACAATAAAACGGCAATAAATACATATCAACAATTGAATCTAAAAAACAAATGAACAAGCAGAACAGAAACAGACACAGATACAAAGAACATTGTGACAGTTGCCAGATGAGAAGAGGGTTTGAGAGATGGGTGAAAAGGTGAAGGGAATAAGAAGTACAAATTGATTGTTACAGAATAGTCCTATTGGGATGTAAAGTGCAGAATAGGAAATATAGTCAATAATATTCTAATAATTATGTATGGTGTCAGATGGGTACAAGGTCTGTTGGGATGATCACTTAGTAATATCTAATCACTGGGTATGCTCTGGGAACTAATCTAATATAATGTATGTCAAGTGTAATTTTAGAAACTGATCAAATTTTAAAAATAAAGGGAAAATGGATATAACAAGGTCTCTAAATACAAAATAATGTGGATATTTTTTAAATCTTAAAGCTAGCTTTTGGATGAAGATTTAGAGACTTTCTGGTTTCTTGCACAATAAATATCTCTATGCTTCCTGCATGTAAAGATGCTGCATTTGTGGTTTTAAAGAATACACAATTTCATTTTCTTTTTTGGACACATAATACCTGTTCATTGTGAAACTGCATAAAATAAGGATAAACCAAATGAAAAAAATTGAAATTGATTATAATCCTACCACTTAGAGTTAAGCACTATTAACATCTTGGTATTTTTATTTTTTTCTTTTTCAGATTTTATTTATTTGTTAGAGAGGGAGAGGGAGAAAGAAAGGGAGAGAAATACCAATGTGTGGTTGCCTCTCGCATGCATCACCCAGGGACCCGACCCGCAACCCAGGCATGTGCCGCAACTGGGAATCGAACTGGCAACCCTTTGGTTTGCAGGCCAGCACTCAATCCACTGATCCACACCAGCCAGGGCTTGGTGTGTATTTTTAAAATCTTGTCTGTGTGTCATTGTTTTACTACCTGTGGATCATGAGCCATCCAGGAAATGCTTTCCATTAAAGCTAAGACACTGTTAGTGAATAATAATTAATGAGTAATGACAGTGCTATAAGAATTATTAATTGTATTCAGTCTCAACCCTTGAGTATACTTCTTTTTTCTTACAGCCATTTTCAGGGACCTTAATGACCTCAGTATCTTTAAAACTTGCAACATGGCTTTACTATTGCTAGCTTTCTCTAAATTTCTGCAGAAACACATTCAGGTAAGCAGATACCTTCTTAATATTTTTGTAACATGGAAAATATGCATAAATCACTTCTGCATACCAAAATACAGTGGTGGTCTCTGGAGGAAAACGTCTGTGTGATGTTTGAGTTGCAGGCTAAACTAGCTGCTTTTTCTTTTTTTTTTTTAAGATTTTATTTATTTTTAGAGAGAGAAGAAGGGAGGGAGAAAGAACAATGTATGGTTGCCTCTCACATGGCCCTCACTGGGGACCTGGCCTGCAACCCAGGCATGCGCCCTGACTGGGAACCGAACCGGGACCCTCTGGTTCTCAGCCCACGCTCAATCCACTGAGCTATACCAGCCGGGCACTAGCTGCTTTTTCACTGGGCATAGTTTTTACTTGAAAGAATGACTGACATACTAAGATTATTCAGACTTCATCACACTTGGTTTGCTTCACCAGAGCAGCTCCATTCTCAGGCTCACATCATCACATGGTCCTATGGAAGAGACAGGGTATGTCACTCTCAAAGGCCCCAATAAGCCCTGGCTGGATTGTTGAGTTTGTTAGAGTACCATCCCAATACCCCAATATTGTGGGTTCCACCCCCAGTCAGGCCACATACAAGAGTCAACCAGTTAATGCATGCATGAATAAGTGGAACAACAAATCAAATCGGTGTTTCTGTCTTCCTTTTCTCTCTCAAATAAATTTTTTAAAAGATTTATTTATTTTTAGAAAGAGGGGAAGGGAGGGAGGAAGAGAGGGAGAGAAACACAGATGTGTGAGAGATACATTGATCAGTTGCTTCTCACACACCTCCAACCAGGGACCTACTCCACAACCCAGGTTGCCTGTGCCCTCACTGGGAATTGAACCAGATAACTTTTTGGTTCAAAAAGCAGGAACTCAATCCACTGAGCCACAGAAGCTGGAGCTAAAAATAGTTTTTTAAAAAGAGGAATTAGTAGACCCTGACTGGTATGGCTCAGTTGGTTGAGTGTCATCCTGCAAAACACAAAGGTTGCTGGTCCAATTCCTGGGCAGGGCACATGCCTGGGTTGCAGGTTTGAGATCACATTGATGTTTTTCTTCCTCTCTCTCTCTGAAAATAAATAAATAAATGAAATCTTTTAAAAAACAAAAGGCCTCTGTAGACCTTTTACTGCGCTGTGTTACATCTTCATCTCCAAATCTATCCCTGTGACTAGGGTGGAATGTACTGATTGGCGTAGGTCAGAGGCCCTCTCCTGAATCTCTAAGAGTGGAGGGTGCATGGTTCCCCAGGGCAACCTTGTATCTCTCAAAGGTAACTTTCACTTTTGACATTGTATTTCTGTTTCAGGTTGTTCTCAGATGCAAGTCCTGAATGGTTAAGAGTTTTTATGGGTCCTGGAACCAGACAGCCTGGGTTTGTGAATCTGGACAGGTTACTTAACCAGTGGTAATTTCAGTCTCCTCTTCTGTGAAATGGAACAGAAGACATTACCACCTCGGAGAGTTGTGAGGATTAAGTGTATTAATATGTACACAGTGCAACATACAGATATATTATAGAATTGTACACTTGCAACTTATGAACCTATGTCACCCCAATAAAATTTTTTAAAAGATTAAATGTTTTAATATGTATAAAACACTTAGAATACTTCTGGGCATGTAGTGGAGAAGGCATGGTTCCCCAGGGTAACCTTGTATCTTTCAAAGGTAACTTTCACAATTGACATTATATTTCTGTTTCAGGATGTTTTCAGGTGCAAGTCCTGAATAGTGGTTAAGAGTATGCAAAGTTATATATTTGTAGCCTTCAGAGGTAGGGCAGACTGTTCATTAGCGTTTTCCTGTTTTCTCTACAATTGTCCTATTCAGATTTCTAGGACTCACATCCTCTCAGTTCAGAACAGAGCCTCCTTTCCTACCTACAATCATTAAACAGAAGGCGCAGCCTTCCCAACAAGATGACTTTAGGTTCCATGCCTTTCCCTGAACCATTCAGAGTAGCAAGAGAATGCCCCGCAGTGACTGGTTTAGGGGTGAATTCTTTCCACATGTTTGTACTTGGGGGATGGGATTATGCTGATTGGGTAGGTTGGAGTAGAGTCAACCTCCCAAGAACCCCATGGCTGCCACACAATGAGTGAAGCTGGCATAAACGCCTGCAAGAATGGACAACGTTCGATGTTTGAATTTATGTATAGCAAAAAAGAAAACTAATGTAACTTTTCTAAAGATACTCTTTGTAGGATACATAAAAATTGAAGAAAGAAGATGATCCATAATCCCGATGCTCTGATAACCATCATTACTATTTAAAAAAGTAAATGTACACGGCAAAAAAATGCAAACATTCAGAAACGTGTAAAATACAGTATAGAATATTACTGGAAAGATTGCCAAAACTTCAAGACGGACTATATATAGGGGTGGACAAAATCAGGATTAAAGTTGTAACAAATAACTGATACAATAATGAATGAATAGTAACACAAGAATAAATTTTCGCCAGTCACCACTTTAAACCTACTTTTACCCACCCCTGTACACACCCCGAGAGGGGAGGAGTGGGGGAGAGAGTAGAAAGTGTGGCACAATGTTAACATTGTGCAAATCTAGGGAAAGATTTGCAATTCTTCTGTAAATACATAAGATTTTAAATAATTTAAAAATAAAAGCGTGTCAAGAGAAACAGGCATAGTAAACCTTTTGTTGCCGTATTTGTAGTTTCTTTGCAGTCTTTTACGACGCAAGCTAAAAAAAAAAAAAAAGCCACACATATTTGCCTAGTCCCTCCTCTGCATAATAGCCAGAAAGCTCTCCCAAGTTCCTTCTGTGAAATATACATAGAGTATGTTTCTATATAACGTTTTAAAGAGAATAATTTTGGGAATCATTTGTAGTCCTTGGCTAAAGAAGCCGCCGAGACAAAAGGCCAGCGAATTTTTAACAACGCTCAAACCCTTTTGCAAAGGCCGGCTGCGGCGAGGCTGAAAACCGCCCTACGCGCTACTTGCCGGGATTTGGAGTCTTCCAACCCCGAACTACTAGGAGTTTAAGGGTTGCCTTGCCGCTCCCTCATCTCGCGATACTATCGTCTCTCTGGTTAGGCCCTTGGACCCCCCCCAACAACGTGTTTTTCAAATCCACCAATGGACGCACAACGTAGGCTCAAACTAGCCAATCGGAATGCGGAGCCACCGGGAAATTTAAATCGCGCCGGCCGGCTGCACGAGCCACACGGTCTTCGTGCTGCTCAGTGTTGGGCGTTTTCAGAGCAACCGAACCGCAGCCTGTCCGCCTTGCACCGTCTCCTGTGAAAAGACTAAGCCGGCTGTGCAGGTACGAGCTCAGGCCCTGCCCTGCCAAAGAGGTAACCACTGGCCTTCAGGCCGCGCTCTGCTTGCCGGTGGCGGGAGGGGAGGCCCCGGGTACACGCCGGGCCTGGCTTTGGCCTCCCTTGTTGAGGAGGCCTCCAGGGCGTCTTTCGTTGTCGAGGGGGCTGTTATACGATGCCAGTCCTCGGGCTTTAGGCCTCCGAGGCTCTGCGAACCTCAGCGAGAGCCTTGACTCTTCGCGACTCGGAAAAATCAGACTGAGTCCTGAGAGCCAAAGTCCCGGGAGGCAGCCAGGCGCCACCGGCCCTTCTTCCGCGGTTTCTCCGCTGCATCTTCCGGGGGGTGGGCGACAGGGGACGGGGCTGGAGTTGATGGAGGTGGCAGTTGTAAGGACTATATCTTACAACGTAGGCTTCGGGTTGGCTGTGCCAATTTCGTAAATTAACGTAAAGGAATAAAGAAAAATTGAAAGGGACCTTTGAAGGTTGCTCTTAAGTAGCCGAGTCTGAATGATGTCAGCTGATACCACCCTAATGAAGTACGTTCACTCCAAATTCCTGGAATTGAAAGTGTTTGCGAAATACGGAAGGTGCAGAGAACTGCGTCGCAAATTTTCAGTGTTGACAGAAAATGTTACGGAAGGCTTACTAAATGCAATGACGAACGAAATTTTTTCATTTAAAATTGGGGAGAATGTGCCTATTTTGGCTATTTAAAGACCAGGGGATCTCAATCTATTGAGCCTAGGATATAGTTTTTAACTGTAAGCTCAGTTTCCTACTTTGTCTTCAGTTAAGTCTGCATGGACTGGACGTCTAGAGCTGCACTGTCCAATATGGTAGTTACCATATGCTTGTGGCACGTCCGAATTCTGAGCTATGCTGTAAGCTTACAATACATACACGCAAGATTTCAAAGAATTGGTACGAAAAAAGAATGTGAAATATCTAATAATGTTCTTACAGACAAAGCAAAATGATAAAAGGGATTTTTCTTTTTCTCTCCCTCATCTCGTAGCTGTCTCCCTTTGTCTCCTAACCATGTCCACCAATGAGAATGCTAACTCACCAGCTGCCCGCCTTAACAGATTTAAGAACAAGGGGAAAGACAGTACAGTGAGTACCTTCTGTTGCTTTCACACAGTATTGTATAAATGGAAAGATATTTTGGGGAATTTGAGAGAAAAAAAATGCCCTCGCTTTCCGACAAAACCTAAAATAATAGGTGAAATGATATGTTACCTTTTCCCAAGGAAATGAGGCGTCGCCGAATAGAAGTTAATGTGGAGCTGAGAAAAGCTAAGAAGGATGAGCAGATGCTGAAAAGGAGAAATGTGAGCTCCTTTCCTGATGATGCTACTTCTCCACTACAGGAAAACCGCAACAACCAGGTGAATATATTTTAGCTTATGAATTATGGTAAACCCAGAAAATCAGTATGGTTGTTAAGTATTTTAAAATATTCCTATCCTTATGGTTTTAACAATGAAATTTGTGAAGATTTTTTTTTTCCTGTTCCGAATCAGCAGTTCTGCTGGGTTTCCTACCCACTCTTAATAATCTGCTGAACCTGATCCACGGTCTTCAGCTCTGATCTCCCTTCAGGTTTGCCTGCATTTACAGCTGCCAGCTCAGTAATGTGGCCTGGCCCATTCCAGTACCAAATGAAAGTATGTCCAGAACCAACCACTCTCTGGCCTGTTTCTATCTTTTTTTGGGGTATTCTCTATTTTTTGTACTTGTTTGAGAACTGTTCTGCATGTAAAATAATGAATATTTAACTAACAGGCAAAATTAAATGTAGGGCTAATGAATATTTAGTAACTGATGATAAACCTAAAAATGTCTTCCCAATGGCAAAGACGGTATTACTGTTTGTAATTAATCCAAAAGATAATTTGCAAAATCCCACTGTTTTTGTAGGGCACTATAAATTGGTCTGTTGAGGACATTGTCAAAGGCATAAATAGCAGCAATTTGGAAAGCCAGCTCCAAGCTACTCAGGCTGCAAGGTAAGTCTTGTCTGTTGTAGTATGAGTAACCCTAGAAATTAGCCTTTTTAGATTTTCTTTTTTTTTTTTGGTGGGAAAGAGATAGATGGTATGGGTAATGGTTAAGCCAGCTTTAGGAATCTTTCCTTAGGTAAAACTATAATTTTCTATAATACCTAAAGTCCCACCCACACCCAGTGATCATCACTATTAACCTTTGGTGTACTTTAAAAAAAAACTACAAATGTTTTGTCAGTGTGGCATTTCAAGTCAGTGTCAGGGAAAGGAATTGTTCAGTAAGTGGGATTGGCATATACATTTAGAAAATAAGTATATTTAGACTCTTTATCATTTCTCATCGTACGCAAATATTTGTGACATCCCTCACAGAAAGTATTAGTAATTTCTGGAGCTTAATAGTGTGGGAAATCTAAATGGCAAACAGGGAAAAGACATTTAACCTTACTTGGTCAGAGAAACAAATTGACAATGAGAGTGTAACTTTCAGATGTCAAAGTTTTAAAAAACTGACAAGATCTAGCCCTGGCCAGTGTGGCTCAGTTGGTTGGAGTGTTCTATGCACCAAAGGTTGAGGGTTCTATTCCTGGTCAGGGAACATACCTAAGTTGTGGGTTCGCTCTCTAGTCAGGGTGCACATAGGAGGAGGCTGATCAATGTTTCTCTCTCTCTCTCTCTCTCTCCCCTGCTCTCTATTCCTTCCTCCCTCAAATCAATAAGCATATTTTAAAAAGTTAAAAAAAAAGAAAAAAAAAAAGCCTGACAAGATCTAAAGTAGATTTCTGCAGGGATTCAGAGAGGAGAGTAATCTACATTAGTGGTATTGTGTGTGTGTGTGTGTGTGTGTGTGTGTGTGTGTATGTGTGTGTGTTTTAGTAACTCTCACCCAAGGATATGTTTGTTGATTTTTAGAAGGGGGGTGCGAAAGAGAGAAACATTGATGTGAGAAAGAGAAACATCAATCGGTCGCCTCCTGTTCTCATCCTGACTAGGGATGGAACTCACAACCTAGGTATATGCCCTGACTGGGAATTGAACCGTGGACCATTTTGTTGTATGGAATGATGCTCCAACTAACTGAGCCACCTGGCCAGGGCCATTACTGGTAATACTTTGATTTTGGAAAAAAAGGTACTTAAAGACACCACATACAGTAGTACGTTGCAACCAGTCTGTCCATCTCCTTTTAAATTACAGGATAATTTGAGCATTTAGTGCTTTACTGTAAAAGGTTATCTAAAGTTCTGAATTCTTGAACTGCATTTTTAATTGGTTTTTACACACACTTATTTGTCAGTCACCTTCAACTTTTTCTTTCTGCTCATCCTTAGGAAACTGCTTTCTAGGGAAAAACAGCCACCGATAGACAACATAATCCGGGCTGGTTTGATTCCAAAATTTGTGTCCTTCTTGGGCAGAACTGATTGTAGTCCCATTCAGTTTGAATCTGCCTGGGCCCTCACTAACATTGCTTCCGGGACATCGGAACAGACCAAGGCTGTAGTAGATGGAGGTGCTATCCCAGCATTCATTTCTCTGTTGGCATCTCCCCATGCTCACATCAGTGAACAAGCTGTATGGGCTCTGGGAAACATTGCAGGTATTTGGCATTTTAAATTGTTTTGACAGAATGTCTCTAATCATGAGGTTGGAAGAAGTGCTTTTTTTTTTTTTTTTTTAAAGGTTTTATTTATTTTTAGAGAGAGAGGGAGAGAAGCATGAATGTGTAGTTGGCTCTTGTGTGCCCCCTACTGGGGACCTGCCCCACAACCCAGGCATGTGCCCCAATTGGGAATTGAACCAGTGATCCTATGGTTCGCAAGCTGGCATTCAGTCCACTGAGCCACACCAGTCAGAGCTGCTTTGTTATAAGTAATAGTGACCTTTGTGTCAAGTTTTGAACTTGCTTTCTTCCAGTGCTTATTAGGTGTGAAAGTGGCATCTGAGTAAGTTAGGGAATTTCTGAGAGTGTTATCTGTTAAAATATTGGCATACTGGGTCACTAAATAAATATTGATGGTGCTAGAAAAGTAGATAGGTTTAACTTTGCCCTTTTTTCAGGTGATGGTTCGGTTTTCCGAGACTTGGTTATCAAGTACGGTGCCGTTGATCCACTGTTGGCTCTTCTTGCAGTTCCTGATATGTCATCTTTAGCGGTAAGTTACTGACATAAGTCAAGTTACTCACTTGTTGGTTCTAATTTTCCCACCTCCTCGAAAAACAGGACTTTTCATTGCATTTTTCTTTTCCCTCAGTGTGGTTACTTACGTAATCTTACCTGGACACTGTCAAACCTTTGTCGCAACAAGAATCCTGCACCCCCATTAGATGCCGTTGAGCAGATTCTTCCTACTTTAGTTCGTCTCTTGCATCATGATGACCCGGAAGTACTCGCAGACAGCTGCTGGGCCATCTCCTACCTCACTGATGGTCCAAATGAACGGATTGAAATGGTTGTGAAAACAGGAGTTGTGCCCCAGCTTGTGAAGCTCCTGGGAGCTACTGAATTGCCAATTGTGGTAAGCTGTTAACTTTCAGATGAGAACATAAAGTGTAAGGAACATAATTTGATATTAGTGTTGACATACTGCTTATTTGAGGCCATGATGAGTCTATTGTCGAAACTTTGGGGGTATAGAATTTTTGAGCAGTGTTAGAAAAAATAAAAAGAACCATCACCATGTCTTTTTTTTTCCTTTGCAGACTCCTGCACTAAGAGCCATAGGAAATATTGTCACTGGGACAGATGAACAGACTCAGGTTGTAATAGATGCGGGAGCACTTGCTGTGTTTCCCAGCCTGCTAATGAACTCTAAGACTAATATTCAGAAGGAAGCTACATGGACAATGTCAAACATCACAGCTGGCCGCCAGGACCAGATACAGCAAGTTGTGAATCATGGATTAGTCCCATTCCTCGTTGTTGTTCTCTCCAAGGTAGTGAAGCCTTAGGCCCTAATCCAAGGATTGTTAGCACTTATGGACAGGCATTTGGTAGAACTGTGTTTGATAAGATCCTTTTCTTTTTTTTAACTTTTTTTAAAACTTTGTAAAGATGTTTTTCTTTTTTTTCTTTAAGATTTTATTTATTTATTTTTAGAGAGAGGGGAAGGGAGGGAGAAAGAGAAGGAGAGAAATAGCAATGTATGGTTGCCTCCCACATGGCCCTCACTGGGGACCTGGCCTGCAACCCAGGCATGTGCCCTGACTGGGAATCGAACCGGGACCCTCTGGTTCCCAGCCCGCGCTCAATCCACTGAGCTACACCAGCCGGGCCCATTGGTTACTTCTTGTATGGGCCGTCACGGGGGACTGAACCCCCCGGCAGCCTTGGTGTATCAGGGTGATGCTCTAACCAACTGAGCTACCTGGCCAGGGAATAAGATTCTTAATGTACCAATGTTGCATTCCTTTGCTAAATAATGGCCGATAATCTCTTTCACTAAAGGTTCTATAGTCACTGTTTTTTAAAATAATATTTTTGGAGTCTTATTTTTACAACCATTCTGAAATAAACCTGTTTCCTAATGTTTATTAGGCAGACTTCAAGACACAAAAGGAAGCTGTGTGGGCTGTGACCAACTATACAAGTGGTGGAACAGTCGAACAGATTGTCTACCTTGTTCACTGTGGCATAATAGAACCATTGGTGAACCTCTTAACTGTGAAAGATACCAAAATTATTCTGGTTATTCTGGATGCCATTTCAAACATCTTCCAGGTAAGTCTCAACAAGGTAATCTGAGTCTAGAATAACGATCCTTGGTTTGTCCATCACCCAGTATGAACAGTTTTTCAACTTTTGACTTACTACCCTACTTCCCCTTAACTACGCCACCTACGTTTTTCATAACAAATTATTTCATCTGTAAATATTTCTGTATCTCCTAAAAGTTGAGGACTTTTAAAAAATCAAATCACAGTATACTTAATAAATTATTTTTGATATCAACAAATGATTCAGGGAAATTTGTACCATAGACAGTGGTTCCCCAGAGACAATGGTTCTCCACCTTGACTAAGATTATATATCCGGGGTGCTCTTACAAAACAGAAATCTGTTTCCATCACAGACCAGTTGAACCTGGATATAGTTTTAAATATTCTATTAAATAACTTTATTATTATGCAGTTAAAATTGTAAAACTTAATGTGAAAAATGCAGTGTCATTTTTTATAGATGCCCAGGTGATGATGAACAGAAAAGGTTGAGAACTATTTGAAGATCTTTGTGGCCAAAAGCTACAGAAGTAGTTGCTAAGAGCAAGCATAGATCAGATCACCTTGAATTTTATATTTTTTTAAGATTTATTTATTTATTTTTAGAAAGAGGGGATGGGAGAGAGAAAGGGAGAGAAACATCAGTGTAAGAGAAAGATTGATCAGTTGCCTCTTGTATGTGCCCCAACTGGGGACCAAACCCGCGGCCCAGGCTTGTGTCCTGATTGGGAATCAACCAATGGCCTTGGTGACCTTTTTCTTTGTGGGACGATGCCCAACCAACCAAGCCACACTGGTCAGGGCTCCCTTTGAGTTTTTTTGGGTTTTTTTTTAAATGTAAAATGGAGATAGTTTTTATCTCATAGGGTTTGTTGAAGGAACTGTGAAGTGTTATTTCTGTCTGATAAATATTAGTATTCAAACATAGATTGGAATTTTTTTAGGCTGCTGAGAAACTAGGTGAAACTGAGAAACTTAGTATAATGATCGAAGAATGTGGAGGTTTGGACAAAATCGAAGCTCTCCAAAATCATGAAAATGAATCTGTATACAAAGCTTCATTGAACTTGATTGAGAAGTATTTCTCCGTAGAGGTGAGTGACATGGTAATGTCAGTAAGAACTTGGAAGCTAGACATTTAAGGTTAAGTTTATAGACTTCTTTTTTCCTTATACTTTTTTACAAAGGTTTTATTTATTTATTTTTAGAAAGAGGAAAAGGGAGGGAGAAACAGTGATTGGTTGCCTCTTGCACACCCCCAACTGGGGATCTGGCCTCCACAACCCGGGCATGTTCCCTGACTGGGAATTGAATGGACAACCAACCTTTCGGTCCACAGGCCAGCACTCAATCCGCTGAGCCACACCAGCCAGGGCTTTCGTGCCTTTTAAAGATGCCCTGTGCCCTTGTTAAATACAGCAAAATGTCAGTGTAAGTGGGACATAATGTACGTATTTGCTCCTCAAAGGTTTGGCTTGATGATAATCTTTTTAACTTGAGATTAAAAAAATTACCAATTTACTTTGAAATGAATAGCCTTGGGATTCTTACAATATCTTGAGAGTAAGCATGTCACTGGAGAAGTGGACCATACTCTGGGCCTAATAAGCATTTTTCCTTTGCCTATTAAAATGAAAGGTGGAGAAGAACCTTCTCCTCCCTTGTACTAATAATTTCGCAAGTTTTGGCAGCCCTCTCTCCCTTCCTCCACATTTTCAAATACGGTACAGGATTAAAGGTTGAAGTATGCAGATAAAGACCTTAAGAGTAAATACAGACTTCTAGGTAGGTTACTGCTTAGAAATATGCCATTTTTATGGGATTACATTTTTTCTTTTAATACTTCCAGGAAGAGGAAGATCAAAATGTTGTGCCAGAAACTACCTCTGATGGCTACACGTTCCAAGTTCAGGATGGTGCTCCTGGGACCTTTAACTTTTAGATTATACAGCTGAGGCATAAAATGTTTGTTGTGTACTATGTTTGGTATAAGTTTGTCTTACTGTTTCTCTACTAAGAACTCTTTTTAAATGTGGTTTGTTATTGTAGCACTTTTTACAATGAAACTATACTTGAACAGTTCCAAACTGTACATACTGTATGAAACTTCTCCTTTCAATGAGTTTCTTATTTCTATGTGGAGTTTCCTATCTTACAGTGTCTTGTAAATAAAGATTAAGTTTCACCATTTATGTTACTTCACCATGCCTGTTTTGCTTTCTAGTGTTTTGAGCTCTTAGGTTCGAATGAAGGGTAACAGAACCAAAATGATGTGACTAATTAGAGGTGTAGTTCTGGTTACAGACATCATTTGATGTAACATTTATCAAGGACAGAGGGTTGATAACTTTTCCTGCCTGCTCCTGAGTTAGGGCTTTGCCCTAGGCTGTAATGATGGCAATTGGCATTTCCAACTTCACATCCATTTATACCAGCCAGAAAAAAATTTTTCAGTTTACACAGAAGAATGAATAAAATTTCCCAGAAGCCCTTAGCCAGTCTCCTCAAGTCTCAAGGGCCAGGGAGATGGAATAAAAATCTTAAATTTAAATGATGAATCTCCATGAGTTGCAAGTGAAATTCATTGCTCTCAAACTTCAAGGCTATAGCTTGGCATCACCTGCAAAGTTTACCCAGAAAGTCAGGTTTATTTGGTAAGGGATTGGTTCTAACATATCTTCATTTAATTCCCAGGTTCTCCTTCCATACAAGCACTCTGGGTTGAAAACAGTAGAAGGAAAGCTAGCCCTGCTGTTAGCAGAATAGGAAAGAGCGGGGTGGTAGTCTTAAGTCTTAGGAAAAATGAAATGATTGAAAAAGTACCGTCTTGTTTCTGTGTTTTGGGTTAGCAGAAGTGTGACGAGCCAATCCCACACTGCTGAACTCAGCCAGTCGCCTGCTTCACCCCCACCCTCAGAAGACGAAATGCCATGGTACTAGAGGTGGGGATTTGAGTTGAGACAGAAGTTAAAAGTGATTTCTGCCTTGCAGTGTGGGTCTGGCGTAAGGCTGCCGCAAAGGAGGGTGGCAGGAAGGGCTGTTGGGCCATTAACAAGGTAGTAACCAGAGAATACGACATTCGCAAGCTCATCCATGGAGTGGCTTTCAGGAAGCGTGCCCCTCGGGCACCAAGGAGATCCGGAAATCTGCCGTGAAGGAGATGGGAACTCCAGATGTGCACGTGGACACCAGGCTCAACGAAGCTGTCTGGGCTAAAGGGATAAGGAATGTCCCATACTGTATTCATGTGCAGTTGTCCAGAAAATGGTGAATTTTCACCAAACAAGCTGTACAATATCCACATGTCTGTCACCACTTTCAAGAACCTACAGTAAATGTGGATGAGCTAACTGCTTATTGTTGAATAAAATTATAAAACTACAAAAAAAAAGTGATTTATGACCTTTAAGGGCACTGTATCCACGAAGGTCGTTTTCAAGTCGGTAGCACCATGATGCAACAAGTTTCCATTTACCTTCTCAGAAGTCAGGGGATTCTTCCCCCGTTTCATCAACATACACATACATACTGTTTTGTTTTTTTAGGAAACAAAATCACTTTAATTTGCTACTTTTCATTTTGAAAGGTTGTTACAGTATCGTCTGCAAAATTGAGCAAGGAAAGGTGCCACCGATGGCATGTTCTGGGAACCACTGAGAGACATCGCCTGCATCAACATTTTGCCTGGTGCAGGTGATGAACTTTTTACAAAAGTTTCCTCCATGGAATAGAATGTTTAGTGCTTATCCTGTTTGCAGAAAAAGAAAGCGAGTTTCTAACCCGGAACACTAAATCATGTCACATGTGATCCACCTAAGCTTAGGCCATCTTAGGGGTCCTGGTCTTTTTCTTGCTTTTCCTATTCAAAGGCTTCCCCATGAAGGTGGGGTGGTGGGGGTTGGGGAGAAGTAACAAAACTGGCTCATTCCCAGCTACTTCTTGCTCCACTCCCCTTTTCTCGTTTCTGAAACATAAGTCCCTTGGGTGCTGAATCCAAGTCTTTTTAACTTGAGAAAAAGTGATGTGAAAGTAAATCTGGACCCTAAAGATAGGTGGAGCTTAATGGCTTTGGAGGCACTAGTCCCTCTAAATAGTATTAGGTTTGGATTTGTTAAAGTAAAAGCCTGATCCAATATAAAGTAATGGACAGGAGACAGCTGACTTCCAAAAGGACATTTTCACATTTTAGATAAAATTCTTATACTAGTTTCCTTGGGTTGTTAAAATTTGTGGAGAATTTTTTTTTTAACTTAATTGGATGAAAATTTTGACTGAGTTTTTATATTCAGCTTGATGTTTAAAAATCTGAGAAAACAGCCCTGGCTGGTGTGGCTCAGTGGATTTGAATGCTGGCCTGTGAACCAGTCACTGGTTCGATTCCTAGTTGGGGACATGCCTGGGTTGTAGGCCAGGTCCCCAGTGGAAGGAACTCGAGAGGCAACTGCACATTGATGCTTGTCTCCCTTTCTTTCTCCCTCCCTTACCCTCTCTAAAAATAAAATCTTTAGCCTGGCTGGTGTAGCTCAGTGGATTGAGCGTGGGCTGGGAAGCAGAGGGTCCCGGTTCGATTCCCAGTCGGGGCACATGCCTGGATTGTGGGCCAGGTCCCCCGTGAGGGCCATGTGATATAAGCAACCATACATTGCTCTTTCTCTCTCCCTTCTCTCTCTGAAAATAAATAAAATCTTAAAAAAAAAAATAAAATAAATAAAATCTTTAAAAAAATAAAAGACTGAGAAAGCATTATATAGTCAACTTTTTTCTCTTTCACATGTGTAATTGCTCTTGTTGACACACTAATTTTTTTTTAGCTCCTAGCAGTTTCTCCTAGCAGAAACATAATTAAGACATTAATTATGTTTCTTTGCCTATAACTTTCATTTTTTTATCATAGGTAAGTAAGGGTGGGAAGGTAACACAAATTTTCATGAGGCAAATACCAAGTAAAAACTACTGAAACATATTCTGCTTGTTATAAAAATATTTAACATAATTACAAAATTGAATTTCAGTATTAAACATTTCACAATATTGATTCTTTAAATTGCAACATTGTGTCTTGGCTTTAAATCTTATCAAGCTACTGACTATTTTTGGAATAAAGTAGGAAATAAACATTTCATTAAGGTAGTTTGAGTTCTTTCCTCTCACCCTCAAACTTTCTGTGGCAACATCACTGAAAAGATAAACTCTAGATAATTTCTTGTTATAGTAAATCCTCACTGTTAAATAGGCTTTTTGCTTTAGCATTTGGCCTCTTAAATTGCTCTTTTTTTTTTTTTTTGCTTCCAGAATCAAAATTGTGTTCACCAAAGAGGTATTTTCCTTTCCATCCTATCGATAGTGGTAAAAGCAAAACCTTGTTTTGTTTGTATGGGCAGTTGGAATGCTTGTGAGATACAAGACCCCAAGTTCAGAAGGCCATTAAGGGAAGTGCAGTTGGCTACTCCTTACCTCCCTCCACCCTGCTGGAGCTTGCCAAAACTCAGCTGGCTGACTTTGGAAAGCCCTTGAAATATGTCACTATAATAGTGCTTTCTTTTGAGATTGGGCTGTTGACCTCATTTGTGATGAACAAAGCCTGGCCAAATCATGCAGCATCCTCGTCCCCCTCAAGGGAAAGTGTAAGTGAAAATGTTTTAGCAACATTACTGGTAAGTGTCATAACCCCAGCTAATAAAGATGATAAAAAACACTCAAGCTGTCAAGTATGTTTTTTTTTTTTTTTTGGAGGGCAGAACAATTTAATTGTGAATATTTGTATGTTAAATGGCATGTTGTTGGCATAGTTTGAAAGCATAATGCTGGTGTCTATAAACAGCCAGTTCCTCCTAAATATTTGGGACAGTTTCATAACATGGTGTAGGAGTTGTATTAACCAAACCCTTTTAGATTGATCGGTTTATGCATTCCTCCCAGGCTTTTCACAATCACAAATGCCTTTCCCCATCCTAGGTCTGGGATGGGGTGTAGTGGAATGGACTCGTGATTAGGAGCCAGCTCTGCCCGAGTTCAAATATGTTAGTGACCTTTGGGCTGTTAAAAGATCGAAATCCCTGGTCTAAAATAAGTACTCATTAGCTATTAACTACTACATAATATTTTTTTTTAATTTATTTATTTTAGAGAGAGGAAGGGAGGGAGACAGAGAAGGAGAGAAACAGCAATGCATGGTTGCCCCTCACATGGCCCCCACCGGGGACCTGGCCCACAACCCAGCCATGTGCCCTGACTGGGAATTGAACCGGGACCCTCTGGTTCCCAGCCCGCGCTCAATCCACTGAGCTACACCAGCCAGGGCAACTACTACATAATATTAATATCCCAAGTTAATATTATAGCCATAGAACAGCTATTCCCAACCTTTTAACAGCAAAGATTTTCTTGTATTTATTCTACACACTTCTATTTTGATAAATTTTACCTTCTAGGCTATTTATTATTACTTTTTTTTCTAATCAATCACAGATATAAATCAACATGAGCTCACCACATGGTTTGTTTCTATATTCAATGATAGGATTCTATCCAAAAGTTGGGTGTTTTGTCAGCCGTTAGGCCTTTTACAGGCTTGACATAGATTACTGCTCAGTGGAGCTGGCCCAAGGCCCACCAGCTTTTAGCCTTCGCGGCTACCCGGTGAGAGCTCTGAGTTCTCACACGCACTGTTAGCCTTTCTCTGAATTCTATTGGACAAAATGTTTGGAGTGCCTCCTCCCCCAGCGTCTCACCGGCCCTGAGAACAGCCTCTGAGCCACCCACGTCCGACGTGGTGACGGTTTGCTTGGAAGCTTGTCAGCATAAACAGCAGATAGGCCTTCACTCAGTGGTGATATGAACGAAGCCCAGTGACGGGACAAACACTTGGCTGTGAAACAGCAAAACAAAGCTGTGTTTTCTACTCTGAGAAAGGTTTACCGTTTAGAGCTTGAACAGGTTCAGGCAGAAATATTGGGAGCTTATCCACAAAAACAAGAGAGGATGAGGAAACATTAGATGAATGAGAAAATTAATTCAAAATGAATGAAAAGTCGAGGTATGATATACAGAAGGCGGTTTCTGATGGTAGCTACAAAAATACGTATTTTACAGGGAAAACGTGGGAAAACAGACACGTAAGACTTCTCAAAATTATGACTTACACCAGAGTTTGAGGTGACCAGTGACCACCCTGTATTCTTGCCCATCCTCTCAACCAATGTCTCCGAGGAGACATCAACTTAGTGACTACGAAGCTCATTCCTTTTCTTTCTTTTTGGTAACTTTGTCAAGTAACTTTTTCTAGGTACAGGAGCCATACGAATTTTGGAAAATTTAAAAAACACAGAATACCACAAAGATTAAAATAAGAGCCTAAAATCCCACCACAGAATTGTACTTTTTTTCAGAGATAGGAATTCTTAATCTGAGTTTCCTGAGATCCAGGATAGGCCTTAAGGGGGCCCATGAACCCCTGAAACTGGACGCAAAGTTTAAATACATGCATGTGAGCTTTTCTGAGGCTGGGGCTCGTAGCCTGATGAAAATTAGGTTCTCAAAGGTGTGGCCCCCTTCAGAATATTGCAGACATCAGTGTCGATCTCTCCGATGTATTTTTTTCACATGTGTGCTGTGCTTTTTAAATTCAGCCTCTGAGCTTGCTTTCATGTGGTGGTGGAAGACCTCAGACCCATGAATTTAGCTGTAATTTGACTGAAGAGCTCAAGTTGAACAGGAGTCCTAATTGCTGTTCCTCCAGGATGGCATTTGGTTGACGTTCATTCCGAGCATGATGGAGCACACCAGGAATGTGACACGTTTGTCCCTGGAAACAGTGATGGCAGGGTCTTGTGGTCCGTCCCTTGGCCTCCCTGCAGGCCTGGGCGGTAACACAGGACGTGCTTGGCTCCTCAGCCTCCTGCTGACAGCCAGGTCTCTGAGAGGCCAATCACACACTTCCCGATGTTGGATCCCGAGCCCTGCTGACCAGGGGGGAATGAATGGTCCCCCGAGACAGCAGGGAACTTGCCTGCCCTTCACCAGCGAAATCAGATCTGTCATTGTCTTCAGGAATTGGCTTTCTTTCTGGGCCTTGCTCTTTGCTTTGGTGGTAACGCCTGCCATTTTTCTCTGGTATTTCTGCTGTGCTGGGCATGCTTGCCTTTCTCATTGGATGAGACCGGAGATATTTGCTAGCAGGAGTCACAGCTGGCTCCCAGATGGCTTGCTGTCCCATCCTCTCCCTCCCCCACCCCATCATCCCAACACTGATTTGCTTGGGAGGTTTAAACTCTCTAGAGGTGGCATGGGGGAAATCAGTTTCTTTTTGCTGGACATTCCAGAATTCTGTCTAAAACAGAAGTTGACCTCATTCATACCTTCCACCAAAGACTGAGGATAACTTGATACCCAGCAAGCTATTACTGACATTGCTAAATTACCTAGTAAAGAAAGTTCTCTCTCGCTCTGCCTCACACACACACACACACACACACACACACACAACGCTAGAAGAGTTCTCCGGGGTATGTTCTTGGGGACACTGAGTATGACATCAAAAAGATCTAAGATGATTGTAGTCTCCAGTTCCCAGAGTGACAGTGTTCACCCTGTTCAGGTGGACATGGGCAGCAGACCTCAAATAGTCTCCTGTTGCAAAGAAATTCTTCAGTGTCTATTTCCTGGAGATAATGTAGAGAATGCTAGCAGGTTTCTAACATACTTCAGCTGTTCAGGAAATACTTGAAATAATTCCCTGCTCTAGAGAATAGGAGGAGGGCCAGAGAGTGGGAAAGTATTTCTCTCTTTCTTTGAGCTCTCAAATGCACTTCACAAGGACACCACCATTCACACACATGCTCCCGTGAGCTCTTTTCTGACTCTCTTGGCCTTTTTCTGCAGGAATGTTCTTTTTAAGAGTGTGGCGAGAATCCTAGTGACTTGGACTTCCCACAGCATCCTGGCCTGAGCTTCCTAAGGAACTTTACAAAGAAGAACTCAATTAAGCTTGGAAAGCCCCGTCAGAGTCCTCCCAGCCGTTATTGAAATGCAGCCAGCCCTGAGGTGGACCAGCCGCCTTCTTTGCCCAGCAACAATTCAAATCTCGGAAACGAAGAGACGCCGACTGCCTCATGCCATTGAAACTGCAAAAAAAAAAAAAAAAAAAAAAAAAAAAAAAAAAGAAGAAGCAAGTTAGGCACCATGTAATTCATTGCCTGCTTGATTGGCTTTTTGCTGATTCAGTGGCATTCAGATCCTGATGTTTAAATCGGGTCATTTAGACTTTTTAGCAAGATGTTAGGTAGTTGCAAAAAAAAAATGAACCAGTTTAAGATTAATTTTTATCTAACGCATTGGTTCTCAATTGAGGGCGGTTTTGCCGCCCAAGGGGAAAGCTGACAGCCTGGAGACATTTTTTTCCTTTTGTCACATCTTGGGAAAAGGGATGCCACTGGCATCTAAGTGGGTAGAGGTCAGGGAAGCTGCTAAACATCCTGTAATGCACAGAACAGACCTCCCATAATAAGAACTATCTGGTCCAAACTGTCAATAGGGCAGAGGTTGAAAAGGCCCTGTCTAAAGGTTCAAAGCGAGTCAGTGTTGGCTTGTGTCCTCTCTCTCAGCCCAGTTCTTATGTTGGTGACCTTGGAGCCCACTCAGATCGAGGCCCTAAGCTCCTGGGAGCACCCTGGCTCCTGGCGCAGACCTGCCCTAGAAGTCTCTGCAGGCGACGACATTCCCCTGAGCTGTGGGGTGCTGGAGACACACCTCTCTCAGCGCCCTATGTTCCCTGGAAATCACACGCACTGTGCATCTGGAGAGTGTTTTTTTCTGCAATAGGAACCACTTTTTGCATAGTTCCCAGTTGGGCCCCGGAGCTTCGAGGCCCTGCTGTCCCTGCAGTGAGCAGAGTGACGTATTTCATTTCTCTGTCAGGGGCTATTCCGTGAGCAGCTACTTATTTCTCCCCTTCTCAAGGCCCAGCTGCAAGGGAGACTTCAGTCTCCCACTCGGGAGGTTGGTGTGAAGGTGAACTGGCCTAATGCAGTTAAACTAATTAGGACAGTACAGGACGCCTGGCAAGTGCTTAGGAACACTGGGCTGTTGGCAGGGTGGGTGGTGGTCTTTGCCTCGCAGGACCTCCACAAGTTCTCAGCAAACTTCACACGGAAAGCTTTGATTCAGAGACAGAGAAGCTTGGAAAAGATAAAGGAAACAGTATCTTTTTATGATTTCTAATGATTTTCTTTTACCTATTTACAAATTCGCCTCCCCTTGTCCTAACACCAAACCCATCAGTGGGTCATGACCCCCACTCACTCCTTTACCCTTTCCTAGGGCTGGTTTTCTGTTACCTCCACATAACCCGGTAAAGAGTGTGGAACCAGCCCTGCCTGGTGTGGCTCAGTGGATTGAGTGCTGGCCTGCGGACCGAAAGGTTGCCCGTTCAATTCCCAGTCAAGGCATATGCCTGGGTTGCAGGCCAGGTCCTGGGGGTGTTTCTCTCACACATCAATGTTTCCCTCCCTCTCTTTCTCCTTACCTACTCCCTAGCCTCCCCAAAAGAGTAAGGAACCAAATGCCCAATCAAACTTTAATTCAGTCCACCCCACCCAGATCCCATCAGCTCTGTTCTAAGTAATGGGGCCACATTTGCTTCCAATCCCACCAATTAGATCAAACCTATTCCCTCCCCACCACCAGCAACCTCCTCCCACTGGCCGCTCCCCCCAACCCGGTCACCCACTGCTCAATGAAACTAACCTCCCAGGCCAAAACTTTTGCTTTGAACTTTGAGAGTTTTAACAGGAAAAAAATAAACCTGCCTTCCTGCCACCCGAGGTGTCTAAAAACATCGATATGAAGAGCGAAGATGTTTCTAAAACTTTGGAGACACAGCCTTTCTCAGTGTTCTAGGTCTAGGTGTCCAAGCGAATCCCCCAACCTGGGCCCTGCGTCATCAGTTTCGAAGTGACCTCCAGAATGCTATGTGAGTTGACTCTGAGTTAATTCTTTTGGTTCTACATAGGAAGGTGAGAAAGAATGCTTTCCTTAGAATGACTGAGAGTCACAAAGAGTGGATATTATTGGTTAAAAGAAAACCAAACCGATGTATTTTTTACCCTAGTGGTGGGTTAATATTTTGTTCTTGTTGAGAAAGTGAACACGGGGCGTGGGATTTGCTATGAAAAGCAACATTGGGCCCTGGCTGACGTGGTTCAGTGGATTGAGTGCGGGACTGTGAAGCAAAGAATCATCGGTTTGATGCCCAGTCAGGGCACATGCCTAGGTTGCGGGCCAGGTCCCCAGTATGGGGTGAGCAAGAGGCAATCACACATGGCTGTTTCTCTCCCTCTCTTTCTCCCTCCCTTCTCCTCTCTCTGAAAATAAATAAAATCTTAAAAAAAAAAGAAAGAAAAGCAACATTGGGGCGACTGAGTTCTAAGGCCTTTAGGGTGGGAGGTGACAGATTTGTAAAAGCAGGTGACCCCCACTCCCTCCCCACCGCCCTGACCCACTGCTGGAAAATCTACCACAGGGAGGCAGTAGAGCTTAGTGGTGAAGAGCCTGGGCTCCGGAATCAGAGTTTGAATTCTGGCACCTCAAAGCCGTGTGACCTCCAGAAAGTTACTTAACGGCTCTTAGTCCCACTCAGCAACATGGGGATAAAAGTGGTTCCTAACTCCTAGGGATATCTGAAGGGTGGATGGCATAATCAGCCCTGTGAGTAAGCTCTCAGCTGGCGTTGGTTTAAAAAGCAGGATGCTGCATTGCCTGTTTGAAAGTTGTAAAATGGCAGGTCTTAAGAGTTCTGATCACAAGAAAAAATTGTCTGTAACTATGTATGGTGATGGCTGTCAACTAGACTTGTGTTGATCATTTTGCAATCCACACATATCAAATCATCGTGTTGTGTATACAGCTGGAACTAATAGAATGTTACATGTCAATTATACCTCGACTTTTAAACAGCAGGAATTTAAGGAGAGGGCAACAAATTTCTGACAGATAGGTAGATAGACAAGATTTTTTGAGGACAAGATTTTTAACCTAAATATCTCTGAATAGTTGCTCAATGAGCCTGTCCCCATTCTTCACATCACATTCTGGTCAGGAGGCAGATTTCATCAGCTGCTTCAGAGAAACCACGGCTCCCACAATGTTATTCCTCTAGCTTTTTCTCGTCATGCAAAAAAAGAAAAGGGTAATTTGTTCCATTTCACTCTTGAGGGTGACAAGCTCTCTCTTACTTAGCCTTTGGTTGCATGAATACAAACACACGTGGAAATGATCTATATCATATAATTATTTTATTAACATATCATGTAATCATATAATAGAGTATATATATTATAATGATGTATTTAATTTATCTTTGTGTTTTAAAATTTTTATTTATTTCTTTTTACAGAGAGGGGAAGGGAGAGAGAAAGAGAGGGAGAAAAAAATTAATGTGTGGCTGCCTCTCACATGGCCCCCACTGGGGATCTGGCCTGCAACCCAGGCATGTGCCTTGACCGGGAATCAAACCAGCGACCCTTTGATTTGCAGCCTGCGCTTAATCCACTGATCTATACCAGACAGAGCAACCTTTGGTTTTGTTTGTTTGTTTGTTTAAAGATTTTATTTATTTATTTTTAGAGAGAGGGGAAGGGAAGGAGAAAGAGAGGAGAGAAACATCAACGTGTGGTTGCCTCTCACGCACCCCCTGCTGGGGACTTGGTCTCCTGCTGGGGACTTGGTCTGCAGCAACCCAGGCATGTGCCCTGACTGGGAAACAAATCACAACCCTTTGGTTTGGAGGCCTGCACTCAATACACTGAGTCACACCAGCCAGGGCCCAACCTTTGGTTTTTTTATTTGGGGCTTTTCATTTATGATTTCACAGAGGTGGGAAGGCTGTGTTTTTCTTATTCAAGTTCAAAAAGAAAGAGCTTTAAGCAAAAGCTTTCAATTTTGGGTGTTGAGGACACGGAACAGTGTCCAAGTTGGGGGTGGGTAGTTATGTCATGGTTGGTAGTTCAATGGGTAATTGTTTAGAGACGGGAGGGGTTCACTGGGTGTGCTGGGATCTAGGTGACCAGATGGAGGCATACAGTTTTCATCACCTGATTGCACTGTGGTTCCATCTGTAGATTAGATTGGCTGGCTGGTTATAGGAGTGGATTAGATATTGATGGACTATCAGATTCCTCACTAGTGAAAGGAAGTGAGAGAAACCAATTGAGAGATTGTCTCTCTTCCCCAGTAGCCCCGGTAAATCAGAGTTGAGCTTGAACCTTGGGAACGCCTGAGGTGCTCAGCAGGAATTATTTAGGACTGGAGAGATTCCAAATGAGAGCCAACAATCTTATAAGACGGGACATTTACTGAGCACTTATTATGTACCAGGCACTGTACTAAATACATCGCTTACATACTCGAACCTCTCAGGAAAGCCTCATCACACTCTGTAAGGTGGACAGTGTCTATAAGCCCTTTTTACAGATGAGAAAACTGAGGCACAGTGAGGTTAAAAGATTTGCCAAGGTGTAGCCAGCTTCTGTGGGTTCATCTTCCTTTCCAAAGGTCAAAGGGAGGTGGTGTTTCAGAACCTGGACTTGGCTCTGCAGGCCTGGCTCCTGGCCAGGGCTCTTTGCAGTGGACAAGTACGCCCACTGAAGCTGCATGGCAACCTGAGACCACCCAGGAGGGCACCAGAGAAGAGCAAGTTGGATGCATCTGGCAAAGAGGCAATGTCCTTTCTATAAGTTCAAGGACAACAGGCAAGATCAGGGTAGGAAGCTGAGGCCACTAAGGGTCACTGGCTGGGATGCCGGGTTTCAGAGCTCTCCCCAGAACGAATCAGCTCTCTTCTTGCTACTACCAATTTTTGAAGAGAAAAGAATTAATACTGGTCAGAGAAAGAGCCAAAGCTAATGGTTTTAAGAGAAGCTTCCTTGATGTGCAACGTTTTAACCCAAGAACTTCAAGTTCTCTGAGCTTTGAATATGAGTCTGGGAAGGAAAATAGTTAATACCACAAACCATCCCTTGACATGCGTTACCTCTCTCAATTTTTGCAAACACCTGGGATGCAGGGGCAAGGATTCCACTTCTATAGAGAAAGAAACTGGCTCAGAGAGATTGAGGAAGCTTCCTAGAGTCACACAGCCACCAACTAGCAATCGTGGAAAGTGATGCTGGCCGTCTGTCTTCTACCTCATGCTGCAGTGGATGTTACTAATTGCTGGGGTACAAAGCCTGGAAGGAAAGGTCCTTTTTCCCACCCTGACTAGTGTGGCTCAGTGGGTTGGGCATCTTCTTGCAAAGCGAAAGGTTGCCAGTTCAGTTCCCGGTCAGGGCACATGCCTGGGTTGTTGACTTGGTCCCAGTCAGGGTGTGTGCGAGAGGCAACCAATTGACGTTTCTCTCCCTCTCTTTCTCCTTCCCTTCCCCCTTCTCTAAAAATAAATAAATAAAATCTTTAAAAAAATAAAAGTCTTCTCCCCACCCAGGATTTTATTTTCTACTAGAAGGATAAGACTGATATCCAAATGACCAGTAGGAATGGTGGACATCAATGGAGAGCTTTCGGGAGCTGTGACTGTGCCTTATGTTCGGTAGCCCTAATAGGCTAACCATGGCCCTGTGGGGAAGGAATTGTTCCCATTTTATAGATGGAGAAACTGGGGCCCAGAGAAGTTAAGAACGTTGCTCAAGTTTCCACAGCAGCCCTGACCAGTGTGGCTCAGCTGGGTGTTGTCCCTCAGAACCAAAGGTCGTCGGTTTGATTCCCAGTCAGGGCACATGCCTGGGTTGTGGGTTTGGTCCCTGACTGGGGCGTGTTCAATGCTTCTCTCCTTCTCTTTCTCCTTCCCTCCTCCTCTCTTTAAAAAAATTCCACAGCAAAGGGAGGCATCCCAAGAGGCACAGACGAGCCCAGTGGGTGGAGGTGGTTACATTTGGTGTGTGTACGGCTCCAGCCTCATTCCCAACCTGAAATGAGTCATCTGCAAGTCACAGAACCAGCCCCTCTGGACACACGATGAGGCTGTTTTGTACATTAGGCAGAGCCGGGCCCAGAGAATGTGGCTCTAAGCAGAGAACATGGCCTCATTCCAACCGCATCCCCTCTGCAGGCCCTTGGGAGCGGGCCAGGCCTGGTGACCCTCGGAAGAGGTGACGCTGTGCCTTGGTGTCCAAGCAGCATAGCTTAGCCAAGTCTGTTGGGCTTCGTCCAGCTCAGAAAGCCATTGGCTTTTACCCTTCGATGCAAACCAGATGTGGGGCACCTCACTCTGTAGGGCAGAGGCCACGCTGGGAGGCCCCTTACCACTGCCTGGCTCCTTAGCACCTGGGGAGGGGGTTCATGAGAAGCCCCAGCTAGTGGCCCAGTCCCCTCCCTTCTCTCCTGCTCCCCTCACCCCCACATCCCATTCCACATGGGCACCCTGCATCTTCCCTCCCCACTAGCAGGAAATGACCCTGGAGAGATGTCAAAAGTCCATATGTCCTGGACAGTCTCTCTAGGAATTTTCTAGGGCTCCAGTTTGCAAAATGTGTCATATCCTTTCCAATCACAGCAATTTTTTTTTTAATAGGAAAAATGAAAAAGGAAAAAGAGTGGGCATCCTTACCCCCTTGTGATCTTGGGCAAGTAATTTATGTTCACATGGACTCCTGCAGTCAATTAGTTACCACCCATTAGTCTCATTACTTATTTTGTTAATTAAATCATTTCCATTTGGCCAGTGGGAGTTCGTTCAAGCTAGTCGCTCTGGCCTTCGGCCGTGACCGGGCATTCTTTGAGCTTTCTAGCACAAGCTATTCTAGGCTCATCTTGTACTTCTCCTTTCCTGGCCCTGGAATCAGCCATTTCTCCAAGGAACCTGGTTTGACTTAGCGAAAGTGGTATTTAGAAGTCAAGATTTGGGTACTGGGAGTGCTCACTGCTGTTACAGTGAGGCCTCCCAGTCCCTCTCAGTGGAAAGAGTTGGGAATGTAGGTATGTGTACACACGCACACCTGACACAACACACTTCACACACAATTACTTACATCTGTTTGTTTGTTTGTTTTTAAAGATTTTATTTATTTATTTTTAGAGAGAGAGCAAGGGAGGGAGAAAGAGAGGGAGAGAAACATCCATGTATGGTTGCATCTCACATGCCCCCTCCTGGGGACCTGGCCCGCAACCCAGGCACGTGCCCTGACTGGGAATCGAATTGATGACCCCTTGGTCCACAGGCCAGCGCCCAATCCACTGAGCCATACCAGCCAAGGCTGTTTGTTTATTATTTTTTAAAAATTGTGATGCATGCCCTGGCTGGTGTAGCTCAGTGGATTGAGCGCTGGCTGGGAACCAGACGATCCCGGTTCAATTCCCAGTCGGGGAACATGCCTGGGTTGCAGGCCAGGTCTCCAGTGAGGGCCTTGTGAGAGGCAACCATACATTGCTGTTCCTCCCTCTCTTTCTCCCTCCCTTCTCCTCTCTCTAAAAAATAAATAAATAAAATCTTAAAAAAGAACAAAAAACTGTGGTGCAGTACATACCACATAAAATGTACCATCTTAGCCATTTTTAACTGTGCAGTTTGGTGGCATCAAGTACATGCACGTAGTTTGCACGCCACCAGAACCACCACCACCGTCCGTCTCCAGAACTCTTTTCATCTTGTAACGCGAAACTCTACACCTATTACACACTCATCTCTAATTATTTTTATGTCTATCTGTAGATACTGAAACCCTTGAGTTCACACTGATATGTCCAATGTTCATCCAACACCACAGGGCTCGTTCCAGGCTCTCCCTTTCCATGTTTGTTACTTCCTTCACTGACAGCGAAGCTTTGACCTGCATCCAAGGCCATGTTTTATGTGGACATTCTTCTAATTCTGCTTGGGCTCTGCCTCCTTATGTCAGATTTCACCCCTGGGTGGGCACCCATCCTGGGTCAGCATAGTTCTCTACCTGCCTTCATTGCAGATGCCTGCCTGGCTCTGTCCCACACAACTTTTAGGACTGAATTTCTCAGGAAGGGAAGAGGAAGGTGAAAGAGATATGAGGAAGAGCTATTAGTCTCATGATCTTTAAACAAAAGTACAGAATTTACTTGTAGCTCATGAGTTGTGCTACCAATGGCCTTACTCATCCCGGATCCAATCCAGGGTGCCATGTTGGGTTGAGTTGTCATGTCTCCTTAGTCTCCTTCATAACAGGGGTCAGTTTCTCAGTCCGTCCTTGTTTTTCTTTGTCTTGACATTTTTGAAGGGTATATGCGGATATCTTCTATGATGTTCCTCAATTTGAGCTCATTTGATGTTTTCTCACAATTAGACTGGGGATACAGATTTTTGGGAAGGCTACCAAAGAGATGAAGTCTCATTATATCATATCCAAAGGTGTGTGATACTCTGGCTGATGTGGCTCAGTGGACTAAGTGCCGGCCTGTGAACTGAAAGGTCTCTGATTCCATTTCTGGTGAGGTCATTTCTGATTCACATGCCTGGGTCGCAGGCCAGGTTCCCAGTTAAGGGCGTAATCAGACGCATCGTGTGACTGAGCAACATTCATCTCGCATATCAGTGTTTCTCCCCTTCTCTTTCTCCCTCCTTTCCCCTCTCTCTACAAAATAAATGAAATCTTTAAAAAAAAAAAAAAAAAGGGGGGCCTGGCTGGTATAGCTCAGTGGATTGAGCGCGGGCTGGGAACCAGAGGGTCCCGGTTCGATTCCCAGTCGGGGCACATGCCTGGGTTGTGGGCCAGGTCCCCGGTGGGGGCCATGTGAGAGGCAACCATACATTGCTCTTTCTTCCTCCCTTCTCATCTCTCTGAAAATTAAAAGAAAAAAAAAAAAAAAAAGGTATGTGATGTCAATGTGTATTAATTACATTTTAAAGGTGTAGGCACTGGGATTCCAAAGCTGTCCCTTGCCTAAAGTCACAAAGACAGCCAATGATAGAAGGAGGATTTGAAACTGAGCCATTCTGAGCTTGTTCTCATTCTTAGTTTGAGAGGAAGAACTGTCTGTTGGAGGAGATGACTAAAGGCCCCCGGTGTGGAAGGAGAGGGTGGGAGGTGGGGAGACTTTACATCCATATTCGGTCCTCCAGCCAGGGCTGATTCACCACCCACGGCCTCGTCCCCAGCGCCCTGTCCGGTCTTGTCTTAAATTCCCTCTGTCTGCTGCAGGCAGCTCCGCTTCACGTGGGCCTGGCAAGACCATCTTTTGTCCATTAGATGAGATTTTCTGGTCTTTATGCCTGAAATGCCAGGATGAAAATAATCAGATAATTCAAAAAAGATGCATTTTTCACAAGGGTTGTTATATGAGAATCCTGCAACCAAACCAGCTCGCAGTTATAAGTGATCCGTTCCCCCTCCTGGCCTTCAGTGCTCCTGCCTGCAGCTCGGGCCCGTCCAGGGGCATGCCTCAGAGGCAGGCCACCCAGACAGAACCGGCCCCTGGGTGTCGGTGATGCTGGCTCTCCTTTGCCTGCTGTTGACCTCTTTGCTTAACAATTATCAGCAAAATCTCTGTCACCACATCAGAAACATCCTGACATTTCAGGAAAGGTTCCAAACACGTCCTCTGGGCAGTGGTCAACCAGCATGTGTTTTGTTTGGCCCTCACTTAATTAAAAAATTTTAAATTTGTTTACAACACTAAAAAAATCAGGAGCTTATCATAAAAGTCTGCACTTTGGCTTCTCTTAGGAAAATCAGATGTGGCAATAGATGGCCCACATCCCCACATGGCAGCATGTGGCCAGGCTGAGCAGTGGCTGTCCCTTTAGGTGTGGGGTATGCCACCCATTTCACTCTCGTCCTCACTGCCCCCTGCTATTACCATCTCCGACCTTGTTCATTTGTGTTGTCTGCCTGGCCTCTGAAGGTATTTAAGTCCACAATCCCTGTGTCAGAGTCTCGCAGTTCATTCATTCACTCAACAAACACAGAGCCCCTACTCAGGCCAAGTTTTGTGCTGGGCTCCAAGATCAATGGCACATACACTGGTGATTCTAGAACAGTATGGTAAGTCTTGAAAAGCTCTGTTGTCACGTGAGCATTGAAAAGGGGCCCCTAGCTCAGCCTGGAGGGAGCCAGGGGAGGCATCCTGCAGGAGACACATGTCCTCGAAAAGTCGTTCACCTTCTAAATTCAAGTGAGGTTTAGAAGGGAAAGTGGCTCCCTTTACTTTGGGACCCCTGACCCTGGGTTGAGCCAGCTGCCTGTCTGGCTTCATCCCGTAGTTTGCTCTTCAATGGCCTCATCTTTCTGCTAATTCTTCCAGCCTCATCACAGAGCAGGACTTTCCCTCGTTTATCTCAGGACCCAAGGGTCCAGGGGTTGTGAGAAGGGTCAGTGCAGGACACAGCTGTGGCATGAGATAACGTCAGGGCTGGAACGACCTCTTCTGTGAGTGATGGAGGTTGTATGAGGCAAGGGAAGGGGCAAAAGGTTTGGAGTCCGACAGAGTTGGTTGAAGTCCTGGTTTTGCCATTTACCTGCTACATGATCTTGGGCCGTTACTCACATTCTCTGAGTGTCTGTTTCCCCCTCTTTAAAATGGGGACGATAGTGTTTATCGACAGGTTACCATCAATATCACATGTAATGTATGTCAAGTTCCAAGAGTAATATTGGGAACATGGTACTCACCAAATAGAAACTCATCATCATTTAATTGTAGGCACCACTGCACCCGGACCAGCCAGACACTCATCATCATTTTAAAAAAAATGTGCTCTTTAAAAAAAGTTATCTATTGATTTGAGAGAGAGAGAGGAAAAGAGAGAGAGAGACTTCTTGTTCCACTTATTTATGCATTCATTGGTTGATTCTTGCATGTGCCCTGACTGGGGATCAAACCCTCAACACTGGTATAGCAGGACAATACTCTAACCAACAGAGCTGCCCAACCAGGACATGCTCCTTTTATTATTATATATTTTTTGGTATATAGTTCCATGACATTTTATTACATGGGCAGACTCAAGTAACTATCCCCACAATCCGGATGTAGAACTGGTCCCTCCAACCCTAACCCCTGGCAACCACTGATGTATTCCCCATCACTTCAAAAATCAAAGGTATGTAACTTTTTTTAATTTTTTTTTAATTTATTTTTAGAGAGAGGGGAAGGGAGGGAGAAAGAGAGGGAGAGAAACAGCAATGTATGGTTGCCTCTCACATGGCCCTCACTGGGGACCTGGCCCGCAACCCAGGCATGTGCCCTGACTGGGAATCGAACTGGGACTGCTTGGTTCCCAGCCCGCGCTCAATCCACTGAGCTACACCAGCCAGGGATTGGTATGTAACTTTTTTTTGGTAATGAACATATATTAGTTTTATGACTTCACAAAAGGAGCTGTTTTAAAAATGTGTATTTATACCAGGCAAAAGGAGCAGAAGCAACTTAAGGGCAAGGTTTAATCTATATTCTTTCTTTTCCCCCTAGTTTTATTGAAGTATGATTGACAAATAAAAATCACGTATCTTCAAGGTGTACATGAGATGATGTATGTATACATTGCAAAATGATTACTGCAGTCAAGCTAGTTAACACATCTACCACCTTCAGCATGTAACCTTTTGAGATTGGCTTTTTTCACTCAGCATAAAGCCCTGAAACCCTCTCAAGTTGTTTTGTGTATCAATAACTCATTCCTTTTTAGTGCTGAGTAATATTCCATTGGATGGATGTACCACAGTTTGTTTATCCACTCACCTGTTGAGGGACATTTAACTCATCTCCAGTTTTTTTTTTTTCCTTCCTCCAAGAAAATTCAAACCTTTACACGAACCCGACAATCTGACTTGTCTCCAGTTTTTGAGTTGTGATCTTTTATGTGTCAGATTGATTGGGCTATGGGGTGCCCAGATGTTTGGATAAAACTTATTCTGTGAGGGTGTGTTTGGATGACTTTAACATTTAAATCAGGAAACTGATTAAAGCAGGTTGCTCTCCCTAATGTAGGTGGGCCTCATCTAATCAGGTAAAGGTTTGACTAGAACTAAAAGGCTAACCCTCTTCCAAGTAACGGAATTTCTCCTGTTTCATTTTATTGAGCTGGGACACCTGAAACACCGTCTCTTTCTGGGTTTCAGGTCTTTGGGCTCAGACTGGAACTACGCATTGGCTCTCTTCAGTTTGTTGTCTGCAGGTCTTGGGACTTGTCAGCTTCTTTAATCACGTGAGCCAATTCTTTATTATAAATCTCTTTACATATGTATCCATGACTATTACAAGTAAAGCTGCTATAAACATTGATATGCGGGGTTTTGTATGAATCCCAGTTTTCATTTCTCCAGGATAAACACCCAGGAGTGAGCCCTGGCTGGTGTGGCTCAGTGGATTGAGCGCAGGCCTGTGAAGCAAAGGGTCACCAGTTCGATTCCCAGTCAGGGCACATGCCTGGGTTGCAGGCCAGGTCCCCAATGGGGGACACATGAGAGGCAACCACACATTGATGTTTCTCTCCCTCTCTTTCTCCCTCACTTCCCTTCTCTCTTAAATAAATAAATAAATAAATAAATAAATAAATAAAATCTAAAAAAAAAAAAAAACCACCCAGGAGTGTAATTGCTGGTTCTTATGGTAGGTATATGTTTTACTTTATAAGAAACTGCCAAACTGTTTTCTAGAATGACTGTACCATTTTATACTCCCACCGCTTATTGTTTTTATTAGTTTACTATAGTAGTTAAATTTGTGCCCTTTGAAAGGGGCTGGCATTTTGAAAGTAGGTCACACAGGCATTTTTGTTCACTTGTATTATAATCACGGCTATCACACGCATCCTCGTTTTAACTTTCATCTTTATTAGCCAAACACAGAGTCTGCAGGGTTAAATATTTGAAATAACAAGCCTGGCTGCCTCAGATTTTCTTGGCTGGCACCAGGTCTTGCCAGGCCTTTGAATCAGCTGGGTGCAGGGAAGGGTCACCAGGAAGCTCCGGCTGCTGGACCCGACAGGAAGCGTGGGATGAAGCTGACTCCGGGTCTGGCTCGTGGTCAGCCCTGCTGGGGCCTGAAGCCTGCAGGCTGGCTCAGTGTGCACCGTCAGGAAATGGCCCGGGCTCTTTAAATCACCCCACCCCTGAAAAATAAATTCATAAACAAGTGAGCTCTGAGCTCCTTCCTTTGAGAAATAGCATCTTAAAGCCTGGAAGAAAATTGACTTACAGAACAATTATGACTGTGAAGCCTTGGGCTTCACATACCCATAAGTTAGTGACAAGTGGAGAAACCTGCTGAGGAGTTATTTACTGATGATGCTTCATACTTTGACCCTCTCCCTTCTACACTTTCTGCATCCTCCTGCCCCGAGTTCACCTGAACAGCAGTATTTGTCTTGCCCATGGTTATTATGACCTAACGCTATAATTTTAGCACATTGCATTTGGTGGTTGATACATAGATTCAATCAGACATCACCATTGTATGAACCTTTCCAGTTTTATGCTATCTTGCTGGAGTCTCCCAATAACTCGGTGCTATGTATAGGTGAGATGTTAATTCCATTTTATTAGGAATTTCCCAGGACTAGGACCAAGATTCACAACTATTAAGGCATTATCCACAGGTCCCATGGTCTTAAGTGGTGGAGCTGGGGCCAGGAGCCAGGGAACGAGTGCTGGTACAGAGCCTTGGCCCTCGCCCCTCGTTCTAGCCCACGCCTGTCCAGTATGGAAGCCGAGGGCCACACGTGGCCTTTGAGCCTTAATATATGGTTGGTCCAAACTGAGATATGCTACCAGTGCAAAACACACATTGGCTTTTGAGGACTTTATATGAAAAATAATGAATGTATAATATCTCAATGATTTTTTTAACAGTGTTTCGAAGCAGAGATGATGTTTTGGATATATTGGGTTAAAAAATATCTTGTAAACACGAATCCTATCTGTTGTTGCTGTTTTTTTAAATGTAACTACTAGAGATGTGAACTTACATGTGTCTCACATTGCATTTCTATTGGACGGTGCCACTCCAGACTGCATCATGGTAGTAATTTTAATAGAGGAGAGTTTTAGACATATGATCTCATTATCTTGTAAAAGCATGTTCAACCCCAGTGTCTGCTCTCTGGATGGCATTTATACAGATTTCTCCCCACCATCTTTTTTTTTTTTTTTTTAAGATTTTGTTTATTTTCCCCACCATCGTTATTTAAATTTTTATTTTATTTGTTTTTAGAGAGAGAGTAAGGGAGGGAGAGAAACATCAATGTGTGGTTGCTTCTCATGTGCCCCCAACTGAGGACCCAGCCTGCGATCCAGGAATACGTCCTGACTGGGAATCGAACTGGTGACTCTCTGGTTCGCAGGCCAGCTCTCAATCCACTGAGCTACAACAGCCAAGGGAAATTTTTTTCTTTTATTGATTCCAGAGAGTGGAGAAGAGAGAGCGAGAAACATCAATCAGTTATCTATTGCACAGGCCCCTTTTGGGGAATAAACCCACAACCCAGGCATGTGCCCTGACCAGGAATCGAACCCACAACCTCTCAATCTGTAGGATAACCAACCGACTGAGCCACACTGGCCAGGGCTCTCCTCACAATCTTTAAATGTTTCCCCTGATAAGTGTGGGGAGAGGGGACTTGTCTCCTGCCTATTCCTAGGTTGTCTTTTTCTTCCTCTTCCTCTTCTTCTCCTCCTCCTTCTTCTTACTCTTACTCATCCATTTTTTCAGATTTTTTATTGTAAAACATACATAACAAAATTTATGTTAAGCCTTTTTAAGCGTACAGGATTCACTCCATTGGCACTAAGCGCATTCGTAACACGGCGCAGCCATCACCGCTCTCCAACCCCAGACGTTCCATCGTCCCAAACAGGAACTCTGTGCCCGTTAAACAGTGACTCCCCACGCCCTTTCCTGGGCACCTATTAACCCGATTATATTTCCCGTCTTTATTAATCTGCCTATTCTAGGTACCTCATATAAGTGGAATCTTATAATACTTGTCCTTTCATATCTGGATTATTTCACTTTAGCATTATGCTTTCTAGTTTCATCCACATTGTAGCACGTATTAGAATTTCATTCCTTTTACGGCTGAATAATATTCCATCACACACACACACGGATCACATTTGTTTATTCATCTGTTGGTAGACATTTGAGTTGTTTCCACCTTTGGGCCATCGTAAATAGTGCTGCTGTGCACACCTGTGTGCAAGTGTCCGTGTGAGTCCCTGCTCTCAGTTCTTTGGGGTACATACTTAGCAGTGAACTTGCTGGATCAAATGTCAATTCTATGCTTTACTTTTGGGGAACCATCATACTGTCTTCTGCAATGGCAGCATCATTTTGTGTTCCCACAAGCAGTGCATGAGGGTTCCCAATGAATGGTTATCTTTTAAAACACCTTTATTCTAAGTTCCAAATTAGTGCCTGCTCATTATAACAGGTCTAAACTGTCCAGAAGAATAGAAAGCTTGTCGCTGCACTGTGGGTTGGCTGTGTTCCCCTTGAGCTACTGCTTCGCCATAGAAAGCTGTGTCATTTTCCCTGCCTCCATTCCTGTCCCCTTACACTTCATCCTCTGCACACGACAGTCACAGTCAGCCTCTTAATACAAAGCAGAACATATGACTTCCCTGCCTGGAAACTTCCATGGCTGGCATCTGGCACCTAGCACCCAGCACCTAGCATGGCTGGCACCTAGCACCTGCCTGGGAACTTCCATGGCTGGCATCTGGCACCTAGCACCTAGCATGGCTGGCACCTAGCACCTGCCTGGGAACTTCCATGGCTGGCACCTAGCACCCAGCACCTAGCACCTAGCATGGCTGGTGCCTAGCACCTGCCTGGGAACTTCCCTGGCTGGCATCTGGCACCTAGCACCTAGCATGGCTGGTGCCTAGCACCTGCCTGGGAACTTCCATGGCTGGCACCTGGCACCTAGCATCTAGCATGGCTGGCACCTAGCACCTGCCTGGGAATTTCCATGGCTGGCATCTGGCACCTAGCACCCAGCACCTAGCATGGCTGGTGCCTAGCACCTGCCTGGGAACTTCCATGGCTGGCCCCTCGCATCTTCCCCAACTGCATCTCCCCCTTCACTTTGTTCCAGCCACATAAACCTCCTTGCTGTGGTTTCCAATGCGCCAAGTTCATTCTCACCTCTGAATGTTTGTGCTTATTTGGGGGCTGCAGAGATTGTTATAGCTCCTCATTCCTGTCCCTGGCTCTCTGTTCAGTGTCACCCTCTCAGGGAAGCCGACCCTGAATGTCCTGTCTGTTCTCTGATACTTGATCCCCTCACCCTGCTCTCTTTGGCAATATAGCATTTATGATCACCTGCCTCGTGTGATATAAATTCATTTCCAGTCTCCCTGATTGGAATATAATCTCCCTTAGAGTAGGGTTTCTTTTTATTTTGTTCATCTTGTCTCAGCAGTGCCCAGAACAGTGCCTGGCAAGTAGTAGCTACTCGTGTGTTAGGTGCATCTATTTGGTAGATGGATAAATAAATAAATGAATATACACATGTATAATATATACATTTTGTTTACAAATGTGTTAGATATTTGAAATAAAACTGTATTCAGATCTGCTTGCAAAACAAGTGCCAGCGAAGGCACACAGAGAGACTACCAGCAACCCCTGTGACGCGACTGTGGCAGTCTGTCAGTAAATTCAAGGCGATTACGCAGGTCGAAAATGCACAGTGACTTTTTAAGCCTCACATTCACTCCAGAGCTCAGTCGTTTCCTGTCAGCATGTGTTTTGCTTGGCTATAGGATAAAGTGGCAAACACTTAAAAATTTTTTTTAACCCTCACCCGAGGATACATTTATTGATTTTAGAGAAAGAGGAAGGGAGAGAGAGGGAAACATCAACCTTGACTGGAGAGAGAGACATTTTGGTGCACGGGATGACGCTCAGACCAAACGAGCCACACCGGCCAGCGCTAACTGGCAAACGCTCCTGATGTCACCACACGGCAGCCCTAGAACTGCGTTCTGATGCAGGGCCCCAGCCTCATTTCCTCGTGGTCTTTGTGGGAGGACAAGCAGCTGACAACCCCCAAGGCACACTCCCTTGTTCTGTCCTGCACTCTCTCCGGGGAGATGCGGGTGGTGGTGGTGGGGCGTGTGGTGGCAGGGGGATAGAGCAGGCCACAAACTCCAGCGTGAGATCTTCGATGTGTTTTCCTAAACCCAAGTATAATTCATGTACCATAACAATGTCCCCCTTAAAGCGTATGATTCAGTACTTTCAGTATATTCACAGTTATGCAACCATCATCACTATGTAATTTCCGAACATCTCATCACTACACAAAGAAACTCCATACGAATTTACCCTTCCTCTCCAGCCAGAGACACCTACTCATCTGCTTTCTGTGTCTATGGACTTGCCTGTTCTGCCCATTTCACCCAAATGGGATCAGACAGCACGTGGACCTTTGTGTTGGCTTCTTTCACTTAGCATAACGCTTTCTAGGTTCATCGTGTTGTAGCATCTGTCAGTTCTTCAATCATTTTTACTGCCAAATAATATCCTATTGTATGGCTACATCACAGTTTGTTTACCTATTTAGCAGTCGACGGGCATTTGGGTTATTTCCGCTTTTTGACTAGTATGAATACTGCCGCTGTGAATGTTTGAGTATAGGTTTTTATGTGGATATGTTTTCAATTTTCTTGGGTCTATAGCTAGATGTGGAATTACTGGGTTGTAGGGCAACTCTATGTTTAAGATTTTGAGGAATTATCAAATGCTTTCCAAAGTAGCTGTACTATTTTCATTCCCACTAGAATATATGAGGGTTCTGGTTTTTCCATATCCTCACCAATACTTAAATTATCCGTCTAGTTGAGCATAGCCATCTAGTGGGTGTGAAGTGGTATCTCATGCTTTTGATTTGTACCTCCCTAATGACTGCTGGTGTTGATAGCATTTTCCAAGTGCTTATTGGCCACTTCTTTGGAGAAATGTCTGTTCAGATCTTTCACCCACTTTCTAAATGGATTATTTGTCATTTTATTTTTGAGTTGTAAGTGTCCTTTATATATTCTGGATACTAGGCCCTTATTAGATATATGATTTGCAAATATTTTCTCGCATTCTGTGGGTTGTCTTTTCACTTTCTTTCTTTTCTTTTTTAAAAAATATTTTATTTATTTTTCAAGAGATGGGAAGGTGAGGGAGGGAGACATCAATATGTGGCTGCCTCTCATGCTCCCCTTTCCAGGGACCTGGCCTGCAATGCAGGCATGTGCCCTGACTGGGAATCGAACCAGGGACCCTTTGGTTCACAGACCGGCACTCAATCCACCGAACCATACCAGCCAGAGCTCTTTCTCTCTTTTTTTTTCTTTTTTTAACCCTGCTCTCACTGCTGCCATCACTACTGCACTCACTTGTGCACCCCTATGTTCACTGCAGCATTATATACAATCACCAAGATATGGAGGCAGCCCAAGTGTCCATTAGTAGATGAGTGGATAAAACAACTATGGGACATTTACACAATGGAAGACCACTCAGCTATAAAAAGATTTTACCCTTTGTGACAAGCATGGGTGGACCTGGAGAACATTATGCTAAGTGAAATAAGCCAGTCAGAGAAAGATAAATACCATATGATTTTACTTTTATGGGGAATCTAATGAACAGACTGAACTAACAAGCAAAAAAGGGATAGAATCATAGACAGAGAGCAGGCTGACAGCAATAGGTGGGTTAGCGGGTGGAGGGATTGAGCAAAAAGGAAATAGGACTCATGGACACGGACAATAGTGTGGTGATTGCTCATAGGAAGGTGTATAAGGGGAATAAATTGTAATGGAAAAAATACAATAAAGGGGAAAAAAGATCCATTTTTAAAAATTGTAAAATATTTCAGCCCTGGCTGGTGTAGCTCAGTGGATTGAGCATGGGCCTATGAAGCAAAGGGTCACCAGTTTGATTCCTAGTCAGGGCACGTGCCTGGGTTGTGGGCCAGGTCTCTGGTGGGGGACACATGAGAGGCAACCACACATTGATGTTTCTCTTCCTCTCTTTCTCCCCTTCCCCTCTCTCTAAAAATAAATAAATAAAATCTTTTTAAACATTTGTAAAATATTTCCAACAAGAGTTCAGAGTTTACTACAGTATTCTTTGTACCTACCTACTATCTATTTGAGTAATGTTTAATATTTTGCCAAATTTGCTTCTGAGTTTTTGCTTATTTTTAAGGTTACAGGTAGAGTTCATTAGCATTCCTCCTGCCTTGTAACCCTCCCCAATCTTGTTCCTTTCCCTCCCTTCTCCAGAGGTAACTACTCTCTTGAGTTTTGGTGATGTATTCATAATTTTACAATACATATAGCATCTACAAATAATATATATAAATTGTTGTTTGAACTGTTCATTAGCTACTTAAATTATATCATGTAGACATTATACTTCATCATGCTTTCAAGTTTATGTTTTTGAAATTTATCCATGCAAGATACATGTAATTTTAGTTGATTTTTAAAAAAGCTCCTGCATGGTATTCCTTGTACAGTTCCACTGCAATTTATTTCTCCAGGCTTCTATTGATGAATATTTGAGTTATTTGCAGAGTTTTGCTCTTGCAGAATTGTAACAGGCATTCTTGTGTATCCCTCTTTAGGCAAGTGTGTAAGAGTTTGCTTATGGTGTGTACCCAGAGGCAGACTTATTGGACTGAAGGATTTGTTCGCCACTGAGTTTGCTAGCTATGGCCAACTTGTTATTCAAAGTGGTTGTACTAATTTACACTCTTACCGTCAGTGTATGTGAGTTCCTATTTGTGCACATCTTTGCCAACACTTGACATTGTCAGTCTTTTAAATTCTTGCCTGTAAAGTGATCTCTCAGGGTTGTTTTAATTTGCATTTCCCTGTTAATGAGTTTGGGGGCTCTTTCCATACGCTCTTGACCATTCTCTGAATTTCCTGTTAAAATCCTTTGCCCCCTTTTCCACTTGGTTTGCTTGCCATTTTCTTCTCACGTTTACAGGAGTTCCTTATAGCTTCTGAAAATGAACACTGAAGTCTGTGGCTTTAGTGTCACTGTGACCACAGCCTTTTATTTCCCTTTCTTTTGGTGCAGAAGTTTTTTTTTTTTTTTAATTCTATAGTTTATCCTATTTTTGTCTTGTTTGAGAAATCTTTTCCTACCCAATGCTATCAAGATAGGCTCCTTTTTTTTTCTGAATGTTTTAAAATTTTACTTCCACATTTAGATCTCCAATTATTCTAGCATTTATTTTTGTTCATGCTATGAGGTCAGGATCTAAATATTTTCTCCCATTTGGATAATGAATTCTTCCAGCACTTTTGAATAGTGCAGCCCTCTTCTCACTGATTTGTAGTGGCCCCTCTGCTGTCTGCTGTTTTCATATGGCAGGGGCCCGTTTCTGGCCTCTCTGTTCTAGTCCTCTGGTCTTTTGGTTTCTTCCTGCACGGACGCCACACGGTCTTGACTGTAATATTGTTGCAGCATTTGGGAAGGCAAGTCCTGCTTCATTGTTCTTCAGATATTTCTTAGCCTTTTTTTTTTTTTCTTAAAGATTTTATATATTTATTTTATTTTTAGAGAGAGGGGAAGGGAGGGAGAAAGCTAGGGAGAAACAGCAATGTATGATTGCCTCCCACACGGCCCTCACCGGGGACCCGGCCCGCAACCCAGGCATGTGCCCCAACCGGGAATCGAACCGGGACCCCTTGGTTCCCAGCCTGCGCTCAATCCACTGAGCCACACCAGCCAGGGCTCTTAGCTTTTGTTCTTTTTTTAAAAATCAAGTTTGATAAGAAAACCTATTTGTGTTTTTGTTAAGTTGCATTATAGATGATAAGTTCTAGATTAACTTGGGGGAAAATGACATCTTTGCAATATTGAGCCTTCTCATCTCTGAAAGGTTCTATTTCTCCTTTCACAGGCCAGTGCTCAAGCTACTGAGCTACACCAGACAGGGCTAGGTGTATGAATATTCTATGGCTACTGTAACAAGTAACCATGAACTTTGTGGCTAAAAGAACACATACTTGTTATCTTATGGTTTTAGAAATCAGAAATGTGGGATGGGTCTCACCGAGACCCACTCAAGCTATCAGCAGGGCTGCATTTCTTCCTGGAGGCTCTGGGGGAGGACCCCTCTTCGTGACTGTTCTGGCTCCCACAGGCCCTGTGCATTCTTTGGTTTGTGGCCTCTTCATCTGCAGAGCCAGTGACACTTGGCTGCGCCTTTCTCACCTCGTGTCACTCTGACAGTGACTCTCTGACTCTCACAGTTAAGGACACTTGTGATTGGAATGGGACCACTTTGTCCGGATAATCTCTCTGTTTTATGGTAATCCGATTAACAAACCTAATTTCATCTGTTACCTTAATTCTCCTTTGCCAGTGTAATGTTACCTATTCCCAGGTTCTGGTGATGGGATTGTAGGCCTTTCTGGGGTGACTATCATTCTTCCTACCACACTAAGTACACGTCTTCCTTGTATACGTTCAGGGACTGGGGAAATAACCACTGGACACTGGACTTGGGTCAAGTTTCCATTTGCACATGGTCTCCATAAATCCTTAGTTTGACCAGGGCACTACGGTGATATTTCAGGTCTTCAGAGATATCAATTCAGAACCAATATTTAAGAACCCCTAGAAAGTCTGGGTGTCTCTTTTTCTCCACTGTACAGCCACCCCAGTACATGGCCCTGGGACCCTCTAGGGAGGGTGTGGAAAAGATTCATTGTATTTAGTTGGTTGTATTGCAGACCTCTTCCCAAAGGAATTGGCCTCTCTCCCAGTCACTGGCACCTGTACATCTGGGAACTGCATAGGAGGTCAGGAATCTCTACTATGGCAACTTGAGTTAGATTTCTGCCCACCAGACCTGGAATTTTTTCTTCCTTCTGTGTCAGGGAGTATCTTACTAGGTTTCTCATCTGCTTATTTCCCAGGAACCCTGTGATCCATTGGCCATTATGACAGATCCCCACAACTCCGTACAGTTTGATTAGCTTTCCTCTCTGCAGTTCATTGAGTAATTGCGCCCTGTGGTGAGGCACAGCCAGCAGGGGGAGAGCGACAGCCAGGCTGTCCCTGGCTTTTGCTACTCAGATCTTGACAGAAGGCTATCCACTTCCTGTTTCTCGGGGTGGGGGTGCTTGTTCCTGGGTTTTGCAGTGCATAGTTAAGACTTCCTTGGAGAATGTATGGGAGAAACAAAGGAAAACAGAGAGGGGAGGAAACAAGAACCAAAATACCATTTATCCCGTAAGGTTGCTGAGGCCCCAAGTCTGAGTCCCTCTTTTGGCAGGGGGCGGAGCCCGGCTTCCTGTGGTGGCCTTGTTTCTCAGGCGTGAGTTCCACCCGGGCTCTGGAGGTCCCAGATCACCTCACCCCTCCCTGAGAACTCAACCTCTTGTGCAGCCACATAAAGGTAACCAGCGTCTGGTGGCTTGATGGGACAGACTTGTAGGGACTTCCTGCCTTTTGATGCATGCCATTCCCGTGAGCTGGGCTGGGCCTCTGAAGATGAGAGAACCCTTTAGACTTCCTGAGTGTCTCAGCATTCAGACTCTTGGGGTTTGTGGTCTGAGATGCTGGCATGAACATTGTGTTCTATAAAGTGTGCCCACTGGGTCCTTAAAGTGAACAAGCAAAGCTTTGTGCAACCCCCCCCCCCCCAGCCAAATTGACCTAGAAGGTCTGAAAGGCTCTTGACCTTGCTGACACTGGGAAAAAGTGAGTGCGTAGCTGGATGCATCCCAGAGGCTATGGGGAACTGCCTGGGGAAGGGGGCGGTGACAGCATGACCCTCTGCTGAGCTGTCTCCCCCCCGCACACACACACACTCTAAGCTGGCACCTTGGAGCAGACCTATGTCACCACATTCTAATCCTCTTCCCACTTACAGATGAGGCACCTAAGGCCCAAAGAGGTTAAGTGACTGCCCCAAGGACACACAGAGGTCAAAGTGGAACTCAGACTCAAGATCTGTGTGCCCAGCAGACCGCCTCCCTGCAGTTCTACAGCACAGTCAGGAAACATAGGCCCCACTCTTTCTTCTGAAATCACCTGGCTGAGGTCATGTCTGTCAGGTTTCTCTACTGTCAAGTTGCTCTTTCCCCCGCTTTCCAGACTGTACTCTTGGTCAGGAAGTCACGATGCTCAACCGGGCTGAAGGACCAGGGAGTTCCGGGGAGTTCCGCTCACCCCTCCTTGAGTGTGGAGTACTTACGTAAGTTACTAGGAATTCTTCTGCATGGGAGATTTATCTTTTGTTTTCCATTCACTTATTTATTCAATCTTTTTTTTTTTAAGTGTATGCTACTTACATTTTCAAATGATAAGCTCATTATGTTTTCAGGGGACATTCCTTTAAACTGAAATTATTGGGTCCAGTTGTCAAGCTGAAAAAAGTACAATAAATGCACCACAGAATATCCAGAAGGCCTGGAAACACAGGGAAAGTTGTGTACTTATCATGTATTTTCCTGATTAATAATTAGACCAGTTGGTTTGAGCATAGAGGTATTTCTCCTGGAAAGGCGTGGGGAGGCTGAGTCCAGACCCGTGGAGCGCGTTATTCAGAAGTGTTCCTGACATATTGCTTAAACATAAGCTTGTCCTGATGTCTGACTGATGTCTGACTTACACATAGACTTATCCTGATGCTCATGGAACGGCTTCTCCCACAGAGATGGAGCGGAGTTGGTCTTGCCTCTTAGGGCTCCTCCGCTCATGGGGTCTGTCTGCTTCCCAGCTCCTTTGAGGAAACTAACACTCAGGTGGCAAGAAAAGCTTCAGGTCTCCTCCTGGGCTGATTGTTTTTCCGATCCCACAGACTGACATGGGGAAGGGCCCGGGAGCCACCTCATTTGGTGACAAATTGGAGAATCAGGGAAGAAGCTGTGGCTGGCTTCAGACATGTGAAAGCTTTGCAGAGTGGGAAGTGGTTAGCAACCTGAGCTGACCCACTTCCTGGCGGATGGTTCTCCTCTGCCTCCCAGGCATCCATCCCCTGAACTGGCCATTGTTTCCAGGGTGGACCTGAGCAGGCTCAATCAACGAGAATCTCTGAGTCTGTCTTCTGGAAACTTCCAAACTGACTTTGGTGCATCTGTGAAAAGGGGATCTCCAGCAACTTAGTCAGGATTGACCACACCCCCCCAACCCCACAATTCTGGGAATAGGCTGACCAATCCTCCCGGTTTTACTGGGATTGTCCTGGTTTTAAAACTCAAAGTTACACGTCCTGGGAAAACCTTCTCACTTTCAGGCAAACCAAGGGAGGGGGGCGGGGAGTGGGGTTGTTCTCTCTGCCAGAGAGACAGTTGCTCTGCCTTCCATTTCCAGCTTCTAGAAAGGAAAAAGTGAGGTTGGAGCAAGGTGAGGGGAAGCTGCAGGAGCGGGGAGCTCTAGACAGCCAAGAGGAGGCAGCCTCCCCACCTTTCTGACTGTCCCACAGAAGAGGGGCCTCAGACAAAGATGGGCCAGTTTCAGCTTCACACGAGAAAGTGCTGAGGTGGTGGGCCCCTTGTGTGGGAATGTGGAGCTGAGCATTTATCGGATTGGATATCTGCTTGGGGCCCGTCTCCAGGCCCTCCCTAGATGATGCCATCTCTTCCGTTGAGGAAGACCCCTTAGTTTCTTAGTTCATAGGAAGCACGTGGAAGGATGTAGATGTATATACATTAATACATATATGAGCTCATCATCAATTGCTTAAGCAAAACATGCAGGTTGCAGGACGTTGTGCCACATGAGCTCTTTTTTGTAAATAAAGAAGTTAAAAGCAGCCTACCAGGATGACACCTCCTGCTGTCTTTAACCTCTTATCATAAACAAGCTTAAAGATGCTTGTTTTGGTTTTCAGAGAGGAAGAACAAAAATACTGCAGCTTTTATTATGATAATTGTAATGCTCATAAATAACCTTCCCAGCGTTGAGCTGCTTACTGCATTTCACCATAAACACAAGACCCACAGCTCGTCTGGAGATTTCTGTGGTCATGCAGAGTGTTGGGAGGGTTTTCTTGCTTTTTCTGTTCTTCTGGGAACTTGAATCGATGCATCTGCCATTTCCATGCTGAGTAACTGGGTTTGTGGTTCTTTTTTTAAACAACCAAGTTGTTTTTCATCAAAAGTTTCCTGGTATGGGTGTGATGACATTAATGCCTATTGGCCATAAGACAAAGTCCAAATTTTAGAGCCCACCAAGGCAGAAGTGCTGGGGAGAGTCTGCAGGAACTGTTTCTGTCTCTTCTGGCTGCAAAATAAGACTTCAGGCGATGGCCTCTGTGGTTTTGAGGCCGGGGAACCTCAATAAAGCTGGGAGATCCCTCTGCTGCGTGCCTGAATTTGAGGTCCCAGTGCTCCGTCAGGCCAGGCTTGCTTCCTGACCCACTCCCAGGGGAAGCATGCTTCCTATAGAACCCTGGGCAGTAGCTTTCTAGACCATCTCACCTCTGACCTCAAATCAAAGAAGACAAGATTGGTCAAAGGGCCAGCTAGAAAGCTACCCCTTTGACAGTTCCTACAGAGCCTTAAACACAGACGCTCTTTTCTCTCTCTGGCCCTGAGTGTTCCTCTCTGTAGCAGCAGACACAGCACCAGGACCTGCTGCCTTGACAAGCGCTCAATTCCTCATTTACATCGTCCCAGGAAGATGCTGGCCCAGAAGCAGGTTAACGTCACAGCCCACCTGAGCTGGCTGTGGGCTTGGCATTGAGTGTCCTCTACCCATCAGCATTCAGTTGCCCAAACTGGGAGCCCCAAAGGAGGAAACACCTGTCCACTCTGTCTTAGGGTTGGGCTGCAAATTCCCCGAGATACAGACTGAGTCACCGTGGGACCATGCAGCGGAATTTACTCATCCCCTAGGAATGGACCCTTGGAAGGCTCCAGAATGACTAGCCTCAAGTGTTCTGTCTCAGGCACAGGGTATTTTCCCCCGAACTGTGTCTGCAGTCACTTCCTCTCTGGACACATCCTGTTTCTGGGAGCAGGCAATTTGCCAGGCAGATCGCTGCCTCTGCTGCTGGGAGCAGACGGGCGGAGACATCCTTCCTCTGATTTCTAGTACCTAATCCCATCTTCCTTCCCCGCCAGCGATATCATCTCTGCTTTTCCCAGGTCCCTGCACGCCAGGGAGGGAGAATGGAGAAGGAGCATATTCCTATTGGCAACTCTAACTTACTGGAAGTGCTTAGAAACCCCTGCTTCTCAGGCTTAGGTAATGGATGAATCTAGGGCAAGGATCCATCCATCCGTTCATTCACTCATACAATAAATATTTATTGTACCTACTACGTGCCAAGCCCTATTCTAGATACTGGGCTACGGAGGTAAACAAAACATAGAAATTAATGTCCTCATAGCTATTATGTTCACTGGGAGGGACAGCTGATAAATAAGATAAAAAATATAAAACATTACGGCGTAGGAGATTGTGATAAATGTTGAGCTGAGAAAACAAAGCTGGGGAAACAAATACAAAATGTTGGGGTACGGAGGGGAGCGTGAAATGCTAAACCAGGTGACTGGAGACATCCTTGCTGGGAAAGGGAATTTTGAGTAAAGATCTGAAGGAAGCCAGGGGGCCAGCACTGGCAACAAGAGCATGTGAGGCAGAGGGAATAGCAAGTGCAAAGGCCCCGAGGTGGGAGCGCGCCTGCGCTGCTTGGTGCACAGGAGACAAGTCACCATGGCTGGAGAAGAGTGAGGAGAGGAGAGGCACATGAGTTAAAGCCAGAGAGCTTTAAAGGAGCCATGTCACACTGTGAGTGGCAGTACGGACTTCAGTGTTCACCGTGTGATGTGATAGGGAAGGCCACAGGAGAGTTTCAATAGAGAAGTGGCAAGATCTCACTTATGTTTCAACAGGATCTCTTGAGAAGCTGCATGGATAGTAGCCTGAAGAGGGTGAGGGCAGGATGGGAAATCAGGAGACCACTGAGGCGGGGACTGCAGCAGTCTAGGGGAGAGAGAACGGCGACCTAGAAAGATAGTAACAGGGGGTGTGGTAAGCAGTGGTTCCAGAATAGTCTGTAGATAGAGCTTGCAGGATCTGTGGATAGACAGGATATAGGGTGTGAAAAATACAGGGAGACAAAGATAATACTAGTCACACCAAACAAGTAAATGGAAGAATGGGGCTGCTGTTAATTGAGATGGGGAACCCTGTCAGAGGAGCCGGTTCAGGGCTTGGTTTTGGCCATGGAGATTCTGAGATGCCCATTGGACATCCACGTGGTGGTGTCCAGTAGGCGTTGGAGACGTGACTCTGCGGTTCATAGTAGAGGTCCTAGCTAGAGGTATAAATCCGGCGTCATGCTTTTCATGCTGGCACTGATGAGCTTGGGTTTTATTTCATATGGTGAATGTTTTAAAAGTGTAATCCTAAACAATTTCTAGCATGCAATCCTCCTTTAAAAAGATAGGCCAGATTATGCAAGTTCTCTATTTTAAACGTTCAAATGATTACCCTTTCTACTCAGATTAAAAAGCAAAGTCCCAAGACAGTTTGGCAGTGTCTACGGAAGCAAAACCTATGCCCAGTGATGCCACCCCTGAGTGGCCATTCAACTGAAATGCACAGTCATGTGTTCTAAAGACAGGGGTGAGAATACTCATAGCAATATTGTTTGAAATAGCCCCCGAATTGAAAATACCCCAAATGTTGCTCAGTGGTAGAATGGAGAGATAAATTGTGGTTTATTTATACAGTACAATAGTATACAGTAGTGTAAAAAGTAATGTTATGTCTCACAAACATAACATTAAGTGAATGAAGCCAGACACCAAAGGGTAATACTGGATGATCTCATTTGCATGAAGTTCAAAAACAGGTAAAACTAATCTATGGTAATCGATGCTGAGATAGTAGTTATCCTTCTGGGGATAATGACAGAGGAGGCAGGAGACAGGCTTCAGGATTGCCGGCCATGTTCCATAACTCGGTCAGGACGGTCGTTGCAATGGGTGGGTCCAGTTGGTGAAAATTCATTGAGTTGTACGTTTATGCTGTGTGTACTTTTCTCCACATGTGTTATAATTCCATGAGAAGATTACACAAAGTCCTTATCTGAAAGACCCTGCATGATAATGCCATTCCCTCCCACCAACCTGCATTTCTGGCTGTACCTCAACTTTGCTCACTCTAGCCTTATGACAATTTTCTCATTACTGTTCTCCAGCATACCCATGCTGGTTGTTCCCCGCTTGAGGATTTTGCTTTGATAGCTCCGTCTATTCCCAATATATTCCTGCAGTCCACTCCCTCGCCTAATGCATGTCTCTGATTGAACTTTTCTTTATCTGAGCAATCTCCCCTGGGGAACCTATGTGAAATAACATCCTCTTTCACTCTTGTCCCATATCCTCTTTATTTTTCCTAAGTATTTTTACTGCTTTACATATTATGGGTTTATATGTTCATTTATTTATTGTCTATTTCTCTTACCAGAGTCTAAACTCCATGAAAACAGATGCTTGGTTCACTGTTGTATCTCCAGTGCTTGAATTAGGACCTGACACAGAGTAGGTGCTCAGTAAATATTTACTTGATGAATGAATGCAATATACAGCAGCAAACAAGGCCAACATTTTTCCTGCTTATATGGAGAAAAGACTGCTTAGCTCTTTAGAAGGAGTATGAACAGTCTGGCTAGCTCTGACGTAGGAGCTGTGTTTCTGTGTTTTCATAGGATCTAGGACAGGAACTGACTTATAGAGTGGATTTTCAATATATGATTATTGTGGTCTTTAAAGTTACATTTCTGAGCTAAGAAATCCATTCTCTCAAAGACAGAATGAAGACAACTGATGGAATGAATGAATGGTTTTAGCCCCATTTGATTTCCAAGCCATAGAAAAGAGACTAGATCCAAACCCTCCAGCAAGTTCTTGAAATTATGTGCAGGTGAGTGTGTCCATCTGTGGTGTCTCTCCTAAGTAGCTGTAACTATCAACACCATCAATTTATTGGAGATAATTATATTGTATCACATTTCTATATCTTGACAAGACCATTGCATTCTAAGCAGCAGCTCTAGGGCTTCGGAGCTCCCAGTACATGGAGATGGGTCTTGTCTTGATAGGCAGAAGCAAGGCAAGGCAGTGAGGGTCTCTAGGTGACAGTTTCAGACAGGCTTCAGATCAGGAGATGAATAAGTGGGTGACCTAGGAGGACATGTCACTAGCTCTATAGGAAGCAGCTGTCCAAGGGTATGCCTGTGCTAGTGCCCCGGCTGGGAGTCTGATACCCATTCATATTTTCTCAGTTGGCCACCCCTACCCTGTTCTTAACAGCGACGTGAGCATTTGGCCAGGCCTGCGTTAGGCTCCACCTGCTGCTGCCCAACTGGAAGCCCGACTGCTGATCTTCTGGGTAGGTGAGAGGATCACAGGATTTAAAGGGTTACTTGACTGGTAATAACCCTCCTCCTGCCTTTTGGATCTTTTATTCCACCAGCTCACATACCTTCTCAAACAGTAATTAACCTCCCGCAGCCCCAAGTGGAAGCTACAGATGTTAAACACAGTGTTCCTTGTTCGGCTGGAAGAAGAGGCGAGAGCACTTCTAAGTGTCTTGGCTCAAGGGCACACACAGTGAGTCAGAGACGTCTCCCAGGAGGGGGGGAGTCTGGAGTCCGGTCCACAAGTGACATGTTTTATTTTAATCACCACCCCACCCAGCGTCTTCTGGTTCCTTCACGGCTCTGTGGTGTCTGTTACCACTCCCCCAGGCTCACCCTCTCCCCAAACGTGTTGGAATTTTTCAACCATGAGATCTTTCTCTTCCTTTTTTTTTTCTTTCTATGTGTGTGTGCGTGTATGTTTATAATCTTTTTATTTCTTTACTATCATATTAGTGAGTTCTCCAGAGGTAGAGGAGGAAAATCCATGTGGACAATCTGCCATTGTTAAAAAATGAACTTGAAAATTGTACTGATACCACCACTGTACAGAAAATTCAGAAGGAAAAAAAGTGGGGGGAATCTCTTGTCTCTCATCCCAACAAAACCACTATTATCCTTCTGGTGTATTGCTCATGTGATTCTTTGCCACACATGTTTTTGGAATGTGGTCATTCTCAGTTTGCATAAAGTTTTTTTAAAATTAATTTTGAGAGCGAGTGGGGGTGGGGAGAGATCTATTTGTTGTCCTGCTTATTTATGCATTCATTGGTTTCTTCTTGTATGTGCCCTGATTTAGGGTTGAAGCCACAACCTTGGTGTATTGGGATGATGCTCTAACCAACTGAGAGCTACCCAGCCAGGGCTCTCAGTTTGCATAAAGTTCTTATCTTTCCTTTTCACTTGCCATTTGCATCAGAAACATTTTCGCCATGCTTTGACATAATCTTTAAGATGTTCCTGATAATTGATTTAAAAATGTAGTGGGGAAGCAAGATGAAATGAAGTAGGGTGCCTACACCCAATATTCTTTTTAACTAGAAGAAACTATTACTTGAATGTTGCCAGTGAAATTTAATATAGGATAAAGGTATATAAATTAATGGGAAAATAGCCCTGGCTGGTGTGGCTAAGTGGATTGAGTGCTGGCCTGCTAAACCCAAAGTCACCGGTTTGATTCCCAGTCAGGGCACATGCCTGGGTTGTGGGCCAGGCCCCCATCTGGGGGCGTGCAAGAGGCAGCTGATCAATGTATCTGTCACTCATCCACATTTCTCTCCCTCTCCTTCTCCCTCCCTTCCCTTCTCTCTAAAAATAAATAAACAAAGTCTTTTAAAAAATAAATTAATGGGAAAATATAGATAATTTAAAAAAATAGTGTTGGGAACAACTGAAAAGCCATCTGGGAGAAAAAAACTTAATCCATATTTTTCACTGGAATAAATTCCAAATGCACCAAATATTTAGATGTCTCAAAAAAAGAAATTATAAAAGTACTTGAAAAATCTATTGGAGAATATATTATCATTTTATAAATGGAAATATTGTCCCAGTATGATACTGAGTACAGAATTCATAAAATTAAAAAATGGATAAATACGATTATATAAAAGTCTAATTTCTTCTTTGCAGAAATTACTATACATGTAATCAAAAGACAAATGACAAACTGGAAAATAAATTTTCAATTTCAAATACAGAAAGGGCTAATTTCTCTAATATATAAAGAGTTACTACAAATTGGTAGGGGAACAGGCCAATAATCTAGTAAAAAAATGGGCAAAGACTATATAGAGACAATTCACAGAAAAGGAAACACAAATCATTATTAAATATATAAAAAAAAGTTCACTCTCTTTCATAGTAAGAGCAATTTACCTGAAAACTACCCAAACAGTACTAGTCTTACTTCTCAGATTGGCAAAGGTCAGATACGCCATCTCACCTAGCAGGTAAGAGCCTGAATTTTGGCTTGGAGGACCTGGGTTTGAGTTCAAGGTTCACAACCTCCAGGTTAGGTGAGTTACTATACTTCTGTGGAGAGCAAATTGGTGATGTCTACCCAAATTTAAAATATAGATACCCTTTAATTGAGCATTTAATTCATTAATTTATCACAAGCAATGATGCCTTTGTGATATTGTGATCTATAATAAAGAAAATGTATTGGGTCTTTCTTCTGTTCCTGTCACAGGGCTGCAAAAAACCCCTTGGAATTCCCTGGGTAAGGAAAGCAAAACGTGTCTTTTGTTATGTTAATAAGACTTTGACCTGCACCTAAAGTTGGGGCCTGGTTGCCCGGAGACTCAATCACGTGTTTGGAGATTGAGAATTTACAGTCTTGCCTCCCGACCTTCCAGGAGAGGAAAGAGGCTGGAGCCTGAGTTCAATGATTTAGTGAATCACGTCTGTGTAATAAAGCCTCCATGCAAACCCAAAAGGAGAGAGTTCGGAGAACTTCCGGGTTGGTGAACACGTGGAGCTCCCTGCGCTTTCCCCGCTCCCCATACATCTTCTCTTCAACTGGGTTTTTTTCTGAGTTATATCCTTTTACCTAAAGGTCATAATCTAGTAGCAGTGAACCTTCTGAGTTCGATAAACTGTTCTAGCAAATTAATCGGACCTAAGGAGGGGATTGTGGGAACTTCTCATCTGTAGCCAGTTGGCCAGAAGCTCAGGTGAATGGGGGTGGAGGGGAGCAATCTTTATAGGTTGAGTCCTTAATCTGTGGGGTCTGATGCTATCTCCAGATAAATAGTGTCAGAATTGAGTTGAATTGGAGGATTCCTAGCTAATGTCCAAAGAGTTTCTTGGTGGTGTGGGGGGAAAAAAACCCTCTACATATTAGAATGCAGGTGTAGATCCTTTGTACCCTTACGAGGTATATTTGTTGCAGTGTTCATTGATTAGCAAAAGATTGGAAACAACCTAATAAGGAATTGGTTAAAAAAGTTATGATATATTCAAATTGTGCACTGAAAGGAATGATAAACCAGATGTGAATAAAGATTATGTACTATCAGTTTCCATCTTGTAATATTGGTTAATCTCTAATGTCCCTAAGCAGGGGGCGTGGACAAGATTGGAGGATGCCTTTTCACTGTGTACTCTCCTTTGTATTTTTATATTTTGAGTAAAATTTATTGCCTATTCACAGAAAAAATACAATATTTACATTTTAAAAATTAAAATGGAAGCTCCCAGCAGTGGGGCTGATCTTTAGGAAGACTTTCTTGAGTGGCTGCTTGTGGTTAGGCAGATGTAAATCAAAGAGCGCCCCCTACTCTGGGGGCTTCCAGAGATTGAGCCACTGCACCAAAACTCCTTGGATTGCAGAGCTCAAAAGTTGTTGGGGAAGAAGTGGGAAAATCTGCCCTTCAGGGGGCTTAATGGCATTGGTCTCACTGATGGACTGAGCTGATCCTCACTGAGGTCATCTGAGGGACCCGAGGGACCCAAGGGACCCTCCTGAAAATATGAGCAGATTGGCCAGCCTGTTGCCTGAGTGCCCCATAGTCTCCTTCTGACAGTGGCTCAGTAGGAGAGCCACTCCAGCAACCGGGGCGGAAATGAGCCCCTTTGGAGACTCCTTTGGAAGAGTCTCTAGGGATAAAAGAAAGAGAGCAACATGTCACCAGTCATTTCAGTAATAAAGAAGATGGGTCTTCATTTTTGTACTTTATGCTGGAGAAGCAGGACAAATTGGTTATGCTTAAATAATATCATCATTAGCAACTTTTTACTTCATGCTTCCCACATTGTATATTATTTATTTGTTTGAATCAGATTCTGAGAAGTGGGGTTTATGGAGTTAAAAGATATGGACATGTCATACAACTTTGTCAAAGGGTAGCATCCAATTTATGTACTTCCAGCTGTAGAAAAGACAGTGAGTTCTTCCACATGAAAACTTGTACGTGAATTTTCATAATTGCCAAAGGGTAGAAATATCCCCAAATGCCTGGGAAATGATGAATGGATAAGCAAAAATGTGGTATATCTCCACAATGGGATATTATTTGACAATGAAATGGTTTGAAATACTGATACATGCTACAATATGGATGAATCTTGAGAATGTAATACTAAGTGAAAGAAGCTAGTGACAAAAGACCACCTATTGATGTCCATTTATTTGAAATGTCCACAATAAGCAAACCTATAGAAGCAGAGAGTGGAGTACAGGTTCTCCATGGCTGGGGGAAAGTGGAGTGGGCTGTGACTACTAATGAGTGTGGTTTTCTTTCTGGGGTGATGAAAATGTTCTAAAATTTGATATGATTGTACAACTTTGTGAATATACTAAAACCACCGAATTCTACACTTGAAAAAGACAAATTGTGTGGCGTATGAACTACACCTCAATGAAGATATTAGAGAAAAAGGCAAAGGGTTCTGTGAAACCCTGAGTCACATGAGGTTGTTTATTTTTATATTTTTCTGATTCAATTAATAAGAGCTATTTTAATAATTACATTTTTTTTAATTTTTGAAGATATTTAAAAGTTTTTCTTTGGTAAACTGTATGTACAAGTATGTTAATCTTTTAATTTTAATCCATTAATCTTTTGGGTTAATGTGTTTTTTCTTATAAATCTAAGTTCTTTACTTAATAAAATATTAAAACTTTCCTAATTAGGTTTGGGAACAAAATGCAGTCCATCTCTTTCACTTTTGTGTTAATTTTTCTTAGATATGCGTAAATTTAAAAAATAATTATATGTAGTTAAATCCAGAATTTTTCCTTTTGTAATTGCTTTTATTTTTTTCTAGGCTTTGGAAATTATTCTCAAAAGGAAATAGTAAAAATAAATAAGAAAACAGAAATAAAGTTGAATTAATAAATAAATTGAAGGGCTGATTCTTTGAAAGCTAAAAAAGGGGTGTGGAACCCATGGTAACTAGAATTAGAAATGAGGAAGAGAATATAATGTCAGATAGGAAGACATTAACCACCTATCATGTTCAGCACTATTCTAGTACATCTGCAATTAATTTTTTTAAAAGATTTTATTTATTTATTTTTAGAGAGAGGGGGAGGGAGGGAGAAAAAGAGGGAGAGAAACATCAATGTGAGAGAGAAAGATTGATTGGTTGCTTCTTGTGTGCATCCTGACTCGAGACCCAAATGGCTACCTGAGTCTGTGTCCTGACTGGGAATCTAACCAGCGATTTTTCGCTTTGCAGGATGACACCCAACCAACTGAACCACACCCGCCAGGCACATCTGTAATTCTAAATGAAGTGGAAAATTTTTCTGGGGACATATAAATTACCCAAATTGATCAATGAAAAGGTTGCATACCAGAAAAAGCAATCAAGTATGGAAGAAATTGAATATGAATGTCATTAAAAAAATTTAATTCCAATGATATCTCTAAGTCCAGAGAATTTACCAGTCCACTGTCCGCTTTCAGGAAAAGAAAAGCTCATGGGCAGGCAGGGAGACGGAGAGTCTCACTTTCCTGAAAAAAGGTTATGCCTAGAAAGAGGTCATGCCCTTTGACTTCAATTCTGGGACTCATTCCAATAAAATAACCAGGGATTTATAAGCAAGAGGACTTGTCATACATTGAAACTAGTGAAAAATTTGAAACAACTTAAATATTAATATGTGAATAGACAGTAAATCAATTATATTCACAGGATAAAATGCAATATAGCCACCTAACTTGTGTTCAAACAGTATTTAATGATATAGAAACAGTCTTCCCCCTGACTGGTGTGGCTCAATGGGTCGGGCATTGTCCTAAAAACCAAAAGGTCACCGGTTGGAGTCCTGGTCAGGGCACATGCCTGTGTTGCAGGCCAGGTGCTCGGTTTGGGGGCATGTGAGAGGCAACCAATTGATATTTCTCTCTCACATTGGTGTTTCTTTCCCTCTCTCTCTCCCTTCTAAAAATAAAAAAATAAAATAAAATCTTAAAAAATAAAGGAACAGTCTCAAGATAAGTGAAAAATTTGGATATAAAATTGATTTTTACATTTATCCATGTAAACAAAAGCTGGATATAAATATTAATAATGATTATGTTTGAATATATAAAATTTTCTCCTTTGTACTTTTCTAATTTTCCAAATTTTCTAAACCAATCAGGAAAATAATTACTTAAAATAGTTTGCATAGAATAAGAAATAAAAGGAAATATACCAAAATGGTGACAGTGGTGATCTTTGGGTGTTAGATAATAAATTGTTTTTAGCCCTGGCTGGTGTGACTCAGTGGATTGAGTGCTGGCCTGCGAACTAAAATGTTGCCAGTTTGATTCCCAGTGTAGGTCACATGCCTCCATTGTGGGCCAGGTCCCCAGTAAGGTGCGCAAGAGGCAACCACACACTGATGTTTCTCGCCCTCTTTCTCCCTCCCTTCCCATCTCTAAAAATAAATAAAATCTTAAAAAAAAAATAAAACAATAAATTGCTTTTAGTCTCTCCTTTATAGTGTTTACCATTTCCCAAATTTTGTAATGAGCAATTATTACTTTTATAATAAACATTTAAAAATAGTCTTCAGAAGCTACATAACATTTTAATAATATTTTAACTTTTTTCATAATTATTTTAAGTTAATATTAAACATATGGCAAATCTCACACTGTGTATATTATTTCATAATTTACCTTCCCTTTATGTACAGTATTATGGACATTTTTACAGTCCTTAAATACTTATCTAAGATATTTTTTGGGGTTGTATAATGTTTTCTTATGGTTTTTAGCAGATTTAGTTTATTTTCTTTTTATTTTTGAATTCAAACTCTGCTTCGATGAGCATTCTTATTCATAAATCTTTCTCAGATAGTCCTCTAGTTTTCGAGTTTTCGATAGTCTCTTGAATGAGGGTAGCTAAGCCTTGACTTTCTCTCTACAACGGAGTACACAGATTTCACCTTGGTTTGCTCAGAGTTATTGTGAGAGCAAAAGACCATTATTCCCTCCCCAGGAGGACAGTCTAGACCAGTGTCCCTCTAACTTGAATGTGCATTTCAGTTGCCTGGCCACCTATTTAAAGTGTATGTTCTTCCCTGGCTGGTGTAGCTCAGTGGATTGAGCACGGGCTGGGAACCAAAGGGTCCCGGTTCGATTACCAGTCAGGGCACATGCCTGGGTTGCAGGCCAGGTCCCCAGTGGGGGCCATGTGAGAGGCAACCACACATTGCTGTTTCTCTCCCTCTCTTTCTCCCTCCCTCCCCCTCTCTAAAAATAGATAAATAAAATCTTAAAAAAAAAATAAAGTGTATGTATGTCTAGGGTCGCTGGTTCAATTCCCAGTCAGGGCGCATGCCTGGGTTGAAGGCCAGGTCCCCAGTGGGGGCCACGTGAGAGGCAACCACACATGATGTTCCTCTCCCTCTCTTTCTCCTTCTCTTCCCTTCTGTCTGAAAAAATAAATAAAATCTTAAAAGAAAAGAAAATGAAGTGCATGTTCTGATTCAGTAGGTCTGGGCTGGCCTTGAGATCCACCACTTTTCTAATGGGTTTCCCGAGAAATCCATGCTGTGGTTCCACAGACCACACTTTGAGGAGCAGGCTCAAGGCTGGTGTAAGCAGAAGTGCTTATTGAAACTACTCAAAAAGCTTTCATCTTATCTCAAGGTCTGTCTTAATAGAATTCCAATCCTAGTTCCTGAGCACGGGAATACAAAATCACATGAACAAGTTTAATTCACCGGAATGTGTTATTTTAAGGCAATTGATGTGTTCCTTTGAGTTTTCTTTCTCAGCTTTTCCAAGCATTCTGCATGGGACATGACTTGAAGCATTTTGATTCCTTTCCTCCTTGTCCCTTTTAGAGTACAGCACCCAGAACTGAAAGCATTGCTATAGTAGGCTGATGGGCTGCAAGTAGAAGGGGCAGGGGGACGTCATGACCCTCATTCCCAATAGAATCCTGCTCTGAATTCAGCTAAAAGCCCATGCCAGTAGATGACTCATACCAAGCCCATTGTCAGCTAAGATCCTGAAGTCACTTCCACACAGGCTGTTGTCGATTCACATCTCCAATTGACTCTGAGGCCAAGCTACTCAAGGAACCCCTCTTTTTAAACATTTATTGAGAGGAAGGGAGAGAAAGCTCGCTTTGTTGTTCCACTTATTTACGTATTCATTGGTTGCTTCTTGTGTGTGCCCTAAGTGGGGATCGAACCCATAACCTTGGCATATTGGGATGACGCCCTAACCAACTGAGCTACCCAGCCAGGGCCCCAAGGAAGCCCTGGAGCTCTGAAGTTCCAGTTTGTCTCTTGAATTTGGCGTAGGGCTGTCCTTGTCTCAGAGAAAGATGCTATGACCACAGGAAGGGGGCACTGTTGAGTCAGAGATCCTAGCACCATTTGGACCAATATAAAGGTGTCATGCACAGGTATTTGCCAAGTATACCTTGATCAACTTATTTAGTAATCCTGCTATTGACAATTAGATTTTTTTCTGAAGAAAGAATCTATAGCAGTTGATGATATTGCAGAAGTTTTTATTTTTAGTTTATTGAAGGGAACTTCCTCCTAACTATGTAACCATTTCTTTTCCCCTGCCCATTCAATCAATGTGTGGTGAAATTATATATATATTAGTAATATGTAATATGATTTTAACATATGCTCTTGGTGGAAAATTCAGAAAACATCAAAGTTAAAGAGGAAAATAAAATGCTGTCATTTAGTGGCCACCATTGTTGACACTTGGTGCATTTCTTTTTTTTTTTTTACTTTAACGTTGTTGCAGAGTGTCTTCCAATCACCAGCTACAGAGCAAGTGGGGAATGGAATAGGTACCTCCGCCAGGCTTGTTTTCCCTCCTGTCTCCAAAGTTGGCAGAACATTAATCATCCTCCAGACACAATCCTGGGAGGTTTGGTGCATTTCTTTCATTCTTTTTTATTTGTATATTTTTAGCTTGCTAAAACCCAATATTTTTACTATGTTATTACATGTAATAGATGCTTATTATATAAAGAAGTAGAAAATACAAGTATACGAAAAAAAAGAAGAAAGAGAAATCCCCATTATCTAAAAATACCCTCTCGTGAGACTTCCGGCCAAGATGGAGGCATCGGTAGACATGCTGTGCCTCTTCGCACAACCAAAAGATGGACAACAACAATTTAAAAACAAAAAACAACCAGAACTGACAGAAAATCGAAGTTTATGGAAGTCCAGTAACCAAAGGGTTAAAGGCAAGTTCTTCCAGATCGATAAGCAGGATGGAGCCGGGCGCACAGAAAGATGGTGGTTTGTGAAGTGGAGCGTGCAAAGCTGCAGTGGGCCGGGGGGACTGCAGCTGGCAGAGACCTGGACCTAGTGGGACTGAGGCTGGTGGAGCAGATGGTCCTGCATTTGCGTGCAGGTAAACCGGGAGAAAAAAGCTGAGGAGTGGAGCAGACCATGCAACCCAGTGCTCCAGCTCAGGGAAATAAAACTTCAAACCACCAACTGAAAACACCTGTGGGGGTTGAGGCGGCAGTGGGAGGAACTCCCAGTCTGACAGGGGAGTTTGTTGGAGAGACCCACAGAGTCCTAGAACAAGCCCGCCCATGTGGGAATCAGCACCAGAAGGGCCCAATTTGCTTGTGGGTAGCGGGGGAAGTGACTGAAAGCTGGCAGAGAGGGGAGCAAGCACCATTGTTCCCTCTCAGACCCCTCCCCCACGTACAGCATCACGATGCAGTGATGTGGGTTACCCCGCCCTGGTGAACACCTAAGGCTCCGCCCCTTATACATAACAGGCATGCTGAGAGGAAAAAAAATGGCCCAAATGAAAGAGTAGATCAAAATCCCAGAAAAAAAATACAACTAAGCCACAAAGAGATAGCTAACCTATCAGATGCATAGTTCAAAACACTGGTAATCAGGATGCTCACAGAATTGGTTGAATTTGGTCACAAATTAGATGAAAAAATAAAGATACGCTAAATGAAATGAGGGGAAACGTGCAGAGAACCAATAGGAATGGGAAGGAAACTAGGACTCACATCAATGGTGTGGACCAGAAGGAAGAAAAAAAACATTCAATCAGAAAAGAATGAAGAAACAAGAATTCAAAAAAAAATGAGGAGAGGCTTAGGAACCTCCAGGACATCTTTAAATGTTCCAACATCTGAATTATAGGGGTGCCAGAAGGGGAAGAGGAAGACCAAGGAGTTGAAAGCTTATCTGAACAAATGATGAGAGAGAACTTCCCCAATCTGGCAAAGGAAATAGACTTCCAGGAAGTCCAGGAAGCTCAGAGAGTCCCAAAGAAGTTGGACCCAAAGAGGAACACACCAAGACACATCATAATTATATTACTCAAGATTAAAAATAAGGAGAGAATCTTAGAAGCAGCAAGAGAAAAGGGGACAGTTACCCATACAGGAATTCCCATAAGACTGTCAGCTGATTTCTCAAAAGAGACCTTGCAAGCAAGAATGGCCTAGAAAGAAGTTTACCAAGTCATAAAAGGCAAGGACCTACATCTGAGATTACTGTATCCAGCAAAACTCTCATTTAGAATGGAAGGGCCGATAAAGTTCTTCTCAGATAAAGTCAAGTTCAAGGAGTTCATCATCACCTAGCCTTTATTATATGAAATGTTAAAGGGATTTATGTGAGACATGGAGGGTTATCAACAGGGGAGTGGGAGGGGGAGAGGGGGGAAAAGGTGCAGAGAATAAGTAGCATAAACAGTAGGTAGAAAACAGACAGGGGGAGGTTAAGAATAGTATAGGAAATGCAGAAGCCAAAGAACTTACGTGTATGACCCATGGACTAGAACTAAAGGGGCCTTGAGGGGTGTATGTGGGGCGGAGGGGAATAAAGGGGGGGAAATGGGACAACTGTAATATTAATCAATAAAATATATTAAAAAAAGAAAAAAAAGAAAAGTAACCTCTTATTACATTTTGATGTTTCTCTTAAGATGTTTAAATATGCATATATTGTATAGTTTTCTGTTAAGAAATGAATTTGTACAGTAATATTATAAAGCTTATTTCATTTGACAGCATGATTAAAGCATTTTCCCAAGTCAAGAAATAGATATATTACTTATATAATATATATGCTATGTATCTTATATTTAATACATTCTACAATATTATTGTAATGGATGCATGTATTCTATCATATGAACTTACCATAATTTATTTGACAGATCCTGTATGATTAGATATTAATATAGTTTAAAATTTCCTGCTGGAATACAACCTTTTTATTCTAAACAGAATCATTCCACTAGGTCATGTTTTTTTAAAAAATTATTTTATTGTTGTTCAATTACAGTTGTCTGTACTTACCCCCTAGCACTACCCCCCACCCAGGTTGTGTGTTTTTAACTTCTTTGTTAATGTTTACTACTCAATGATGCCTAAGTCAAGTGTTCTTAAACATTTTTATAACTTTATTACAAATATACATTTCAGTATTAGTGTAGTTTAGCTACTTGGCATTTTTAGTGGCCCATATGGCCTTCTATTAATTGAATATATTATAGATTGCCTAGCTGTAACATAATTACAAATGGCACATTAGAAATTGATATTTTCAACAAGAAAATTCACAATGAATATTTTTTAAAATATTTTATTTATTTATTTTTTAGAGAGAGGGGAAGGGAGGGAGAAAGAGAGGGAGAGAAACAGCAATGTATGGTTGCCTCTTACATGGCCCTCACTAGGGACCTGGCCTGCAACCCAGGCATGTGCCCTGACTGGGAATCGAACCAGGACCCTTTGGTTCCCAGCCTGCGCTCAATCCACTGAGCTACACAAGCCAGGGAAAATTCACAATGAATATTAAACAACACAGTAGATAGCTTTTGCCCTTATTTTCTATATTTCTATATTCTATATGTTTCCTATATTCATATTCATGAGCATTTTTGATGTTCGTGCCCCTTTTCAAGCTGTATAAGCTGAGATAACTCAAGCCAACTGAACTTCACCTTTCAGGCTCCTCTGCCGTGGGGGTGGGCACATTTCACCTTGGTTTCCTCAGAGTTCTCTCTTGTGTCTCCTGCATAATGACAAAGGGGAGGAATTCCCTCCACGATCGTGACTCAGTCGCTTGTCACGGCTTCAGTTCTATGGAAAACTGTTTCAGAGAACATTTAGTGAACTTTGTGTGTTTTCACATTGTGAGGGTTTACTCTGCAAGAATATGATTTTACCTGTATTTAGAGAAAGTTGCTTGTTTCGGCAATTCCTCTTTTGTTATGAGCATTCACATGAGCCAAATTCCACTTTCAGAAATGCTGTGGGCCAAGCTTCATGTTGTGTAAATTCATACCTAAAGACTGTAAATTTCTGAATGGGTTCATAAAATGAAATGCAGCTTAATCAGGCTCACTGCTTCTCCTTAGAAATTAAGGAGGTGATTTAAATGCCCACATACAGCCATAGATTTCAACTGCTAATGATAGCAGTGAATGAATTCAGAAAAAAAGACACCAAGATTTTCATATGGCTTAGATCATATATTTTAATAATTTTTCAAATAAAATTCTGATATTGAGGGGAGTCTTTCTTGGTTCCTGTAAAGATAATACAAGTAATTCTGTCAGTTATTTTTAAAGACAGCAACTTGAGAAGGAAGAATGTAATTAATTTCATGCTTGACAGAGTTTGGCACAAAAAATTTTGATGAATGGATGTGTATCTTATGTTCACTTTCCCAGGATGGTAGGGAAATATGGCTCTGGTCTCTTAGTTACCATATGGAATATGTTTTCAGAGGAGGGTGATACACAGTGATGGTGTGATTTTGTTTGAGTTTAAATATTTGGTTTTCAGTTGCTCTCCTCATGTTTTCTTATCCCAGTCTCAATCTATTGACCGTGGTGCTGCTTTTCTAACTCTGTACTAAATTCACGTCCCACCTCTAGTTAAGAGTCCACGTCCTCTAGGAGTCCAGGTGATGTGTTGGCCATAATATAGGCTAATCTATTTGAACACTCTCTGAACTACAGACATGGGAATGAGGCATAATGTTGTCGCACAAGTGTTATAGTATCGATCTTTCTGTGGGATGAGGAAAGAAAATCCTTTTTCAGCCCAGTCTCTAATCAAAAAGCAACTCTTTCTAAATCTGAGCTAGTTCTCTGGAGGCCTTATATATTTCCACTCTTCCTCCTGGCACTCTGCTGGAGGATGAGAGATCACATGGAGCAAAAGGGAACCTTCCCCCCTGAGGCCGTATTAGATCAGCCAGCCCCCAGTTGCTCTGCTAGCTCACTGGCAGAGGACCAAAGATTCATGAATGAGTCCAGCTGAGACCAGAGCCCAGTTCACATTGCTGACCCGTATAATTGTGAGCTAAATAAATTACTGTGGTTTTACACACTGACATAAGAGGTTGTTTGTTACACAGCAAAAGCTCAGACCTGTTCGGGAGGTCTGGTCACATCACAGGTTTAATAACTGGCTCAATTTTACTTGATTGTGAGGCAACCTTTGGTGCTATCCTGCTCTTCCCTAATATCTTCAGCTCTACAATAGCACTTCAGTGTGTTAGTTGAGGTCTTGAGCACTGTAGACTCAGACCTGGGTCTGAATCCAGTCTCTTTTCACATATTAGTTGTATGACCTTGGGCAAGTCATTTTCCCCTTGCTGAATTTTTTTTCCCATCTGTAAAAATGACAAAGAATATCACTTAATAATATGAGTTGTGGTTGCTTATGCAATACCCATTCCTGGCCCTGATACCCCTACTTCCTAACAGAACCCTGATTTCAGGTATTCATACATCCTCTACATCCTTCTCTGCACTCTCTACATAGCCTGGATGAGGACATCATGATTCCTGATTAGTCTCAACTAATCTTGGAAATTCCAGTGCTCTTGCCAATGATTAGTTTAAGAGTGGGCACATGGTTGAATTCTGACAAACGAGAGGTGAGAGGGAAAGATGCTGATGTGGAGGGGCTTCTGGAAAAGATTCCGTCACACCTAAGAAGCAGGCGGCAGAAGGGATGTTCTGTTTCTTCCAAAGGTTGATTGGTCTGGGTAGGAGACCTGGAGTAGCCATCTTGCAGTCATGGAAGGAGTTCCTCGAAGGCAAAGCCTCCCTTAGGAAGGCAGAGGCATGAAATGGAAAGAACCTGGGTCCTTGAACATATCACTGACTCACTGAAACTCCAATAAGGGAATGAATCCTATCTCAGAGCTACGTATTATACAAAATAACAAATCTTCTATAGTATTTAAATTTGTTTGAGTCAGACTTTCTGTTCTTTGCTAACCAAAGCATCCTAAATGTTATTATGTTCATTAGCACAGCATCTAGCACATAGCAAGCCCTCAATAGATATTAGTTCTTGTTATAATTATATTGGTTTCTTTTCCTTAATTATTAAATGGTTTCAGATTTTCCAGATCTTGGAAAAACACTGAATCCTACTGACCCTTCCTTCCAGGTATGGTATGGTTCTCTTTATTTATAGCTCAAGATCTAAAGCAGGGATTGGCACGATGGCCAGTGGGCCAAATCTAGCCCATTGCCTGCTTTTATAAATAAAGTTTTATTAGAACACACATACTACACACATTCACCTGTGGATGCTTTGGTATTGCAACAGTGAAGTCTACAATATTTACTCCCTGGCCCCTTACAGAAAAAGTTTGCCAGCCCATGTTCTCCAGCCAATTCTTCACCTCCTCAATGATTATTCCCACGAGGGCCTAGTTAACAAGGCAGATTGCAGCTTCACTGGACGTGTTAGTTAGAACTGTTCATAGGCAAGACTGAAAGCGTGACCCAAACTACATGGTAGCTTTAGGAATGGCTGGATACAGGGGCTCAAATGCCATAATCAGAGTCAAATTCCACTCTCCATCTCTTGGCCCCTCTTCTTCTGTGTTGACTTCAATCTCAGATAGTGTCTGCCATGGAGGGTCACAATACCGCACAGCAGTGCCTGCCTTGCTAGTTCATGTTTAATGGGAAAGAGGTAAAAGCTTTCTTAACATTTTGGTTAAACTTTGGGGAATCACTGGGATTGAGTGACTCAAGCATCAAAAATGCGCTTTAGAAAGCAACAGAGAATTCCCTTCTTACCTTTTGTATTTTATGTATTGTTTCCTTGTTGGTTGTCTTCCTCCACTAGATTACAAGCTCTAAGAACAGTGCTCAACAGCTAGCATATGCTTAGTAAAGATCATTTTGAATGAATGCGTAAGTATATTTATTTAAAAATTGGGATCATTCTTCACATGTAATTTTGTTTGCTGCTTTAAAAAAGTTTGTGTATTTAAATCATGAGCATTCCTTTATGTCATTAAAGCTGTTTGGATTGGCTTCTAAAGGCAACAAGCAGCCATTGAAGGTTTTTAAGCAATGGTTGACATTGACCCATTGGCTTATGAGCCATGTTGATCTCATTTTGGCCCATACTCTCTGCATTACCCATGAAGACTGCATCATACAAATATTTCCACATCTCCTCCCATCCCGCCCTTAGAGAATCGTGTTGTAGCTACTACAGTTTTTATTTTGAAGATGATTGGATATGACTTTTTTTTTTTAGCCTGCTCATGTTGCTCAGTTGTCCAAAGTAGTTGCAGTTGAGTGATGCGCCCGCTCCCTTTCCCCGGGGGCTGGGGCTGCTACCTCATCCTGAAAAGATGTGTTGTTTCATGATATCAGCTTACAGCAAACCATGCACAGATAACTTTTCAAACGTTTAATTGTAATACTTCCATGCTTAAATCACCAAATTGGCTTTGGAAAATATGCAAGCTCTTCAAATTATAATCTCTTTTAACTCAGAATTCACAATATAACAGGGCAGTCTGTATACTTAAGACATTTGAAAGTGGGGATATACAAATGGCCTAGATGTACAGGATTTTCTATTTTTTAAGAAGCACAGCCCTGGCTGGTGTAGCTCAGTGGATTGAGCCCAGGCTGGGAACCAAAGGGTGGATGGTTCGATTCCCAGTGGGGGCACATGCCTGGGTTGTGGGCCAGGTCCCCAGTGGGGGCCACGTGAGAGGCAACCATACATTGCTGTTTCTCTCCCTCTCTGTCTCCCTCACTTCCCCTCTCTCTAAAAATAAAAATAAAATCTTAAAAAAAAAAAAGAAGCACAGTATTGTAAATTCAACAAATAATGAAAATCAGCTATGCAGTGTGCCTTTTTACCTGTATTGTGTTTAATATAATTGGGTGTAGAAGGGACTGAGAGGTCGTTTTCGTTCCCTAGGGCTCCTGTGACAAAGTATAACAAACAGGGTGGCTGAAAACAACAGAAATTTATTCTCATAGTTCTGAAGGCTACAGGTCTGAAATTATAGTGTTGGCAAGGCCATGCCTTCTCTGACACTGGGTAGAGCCCTTGCTTGTCTCTTTCCAGCTCCTGGGGGTGGCCAGCAATCCTTGGCATTCCTTGGCTTGCAACTGCGCACTCCAGTCTGTGCCTCTGTCCTTGCACGACATTCTTCCTGTGTGTCTCTGTCTTCACAGGGTATTTTCCTCTTATTATTAAAATACCAGTCACATTGCATTAGGGCCAATCCTAATGGCCTCATCCAGATTACATTTTCAAAGGCCCTATTTCCAAATAAGGACACATTTACTGGTATAGGGGTTGCAGTTTAGAACTTAAACATATCTCTCTGAAGGCTAGCCTCCCACTCTCACTGGGGTGAGATAGTTGCTGTTGAACTGATGTAGCTATAGAAATTGGTTGGAAAGCTGGGTGGGTAAGATAAGGTCTAAAGTGATGCAGGGAAAGTCTGGTACTGGGCTGAGCGCAGAGCCCGCTGATGGGGATATCTAGCTGGTGGCAAACATTAAGGAGGAAGATGGGTGGGAGGGTTGTCATCCTCGACTGCCACTGTCCAATAGAAGTACAAAGTGAGTCACATTTGCAGTTTCGAAATTTCCAGTACTCATATTTTAAAAAGTAAAAAGAAATGGGGAAATTAACTTTAACACTATATTTTATTTAACCCAATCTATCCCAAATATTATCATTTCAATGTCATCAGTATAAAAATATTAAATATTTTTTGCCCGGCTGGGGTAGCTCAGTGCATTGAGCGCGGGCTGGGAACCAAAAGGTCCCGGTTCGATTGCCAGTTGGGGCACATGCCTGGGTCCCCAGGGAGGATCATGTGAGAGGCAACCATACATTGCTATTTCTCCCTTCCTTCTCCTCTCTCTAAAAATAAATAAATAAAATCTTTAAAAAAATATTACATATTTTTTCTTTTATTTTTCCCATACTGAGTTCCGTACGCCTGAAGAAGAAAAGGTGTTCCAAGCGGAGACAAAGTAGATGCGAGGGACAGGGATCCACTTAGACTTGCCTAAGTGAGGGGTGGGGGTGGTTAGATGGTTCTTCTGCGCAGTGAGATCCCTTGGAAATGAACGGTAAGAAGGCACACCTGGGCCAGGAGTATGGGCAGGAAATCCGTCAGACAATCACTCTCTGTCTTCCTCTTTGGGGCTATGAAGCCTCTTATCTCCACTTCTCTCTGTCTGCTTTTTAGTAGCTTTCTACACACTCATTTCCTCTTTTGTTTATCTACTCAAACCTTAAAATGGCTTCTTCAGATGCTAACTCCGTGACCTCCCAACCCAGCTGCCCTCTGCTAACTCAGTGCCCCAGTGTCCCCATTTCATGTTGCAAGGAGAGAAAATGTGATCGACCTCTTGGTCTGCTACCCATCTTTGGCCCGGTTAGCTGAGGCCAAGCTCAACTACTTACAAACAGGGCCACCCAGGTTCACCCTTGAGGTAAGGCAGTGGTTCTCCCCACCAGCATTAGAAATGCAAATTCACAGGCCCCACTGCAACCTGTTGAATCAGTATATGTGGGGATGGAGCCTCGGACATTGTGTTAGAGCAATAGGTCATCACAGATACCTTCAAAAGGGGATGTGGATAAGGACTACCATCTTAATATACCAAAGAGGATGCTGAGAAGGCAAAAGCCAAGGAGTGTAGCATGGGGGAGCCCAGACCTGGAGAGACACAGGCCTCGGATGTGACCTTGGCTTTCATCACGGAGACCAGATCTGCTAGGAGGGGGTCATGGAAGGGGGCACGGAGAATAGCCTGGAATGTGACCTAGTCCTAAACCATGTTGGAACAGGACTGCGCATGAGGGTTTTTAGTTAGCCTAACTTTTAGAACCTAGGACAGGCAGAGGTAATCAGTGGAATAGGGGGGAGGAAGTGTCCGGCTGACAACTCCAAGCATATGGGGGCTGTGCTTGGCTGCTTCATCAGTTTTAAGCTGATTTGGAGGAAGTTGGAACTAAATATTAAATTCAATTCATGATATTTTAAACATTAAAGAAAGTTGAATTTTCAGCAGGGGTAGAAATTGCTGAGTGCCTGATGTTTGCTTTTTCCGTGGCACATAAACTGTATTAAATTTGAAATTTATACTACAAAAATAGCTTCACAGGAGTACCATTATTAACATAACCTTACCTCAGACAGATTTTTTATTACTGGAGACAACTCTTCTATGTAAAAAATATATTAATGGCTGGAGCAGAAGAAAAATACCAACTACAGATGGTAAGCATTTGCTTGAAAAGTCACATCAAATTTAACATTAGCCTTGGAAAACAGAAACATGTTTTAAACGAAAAGTTTTAAATATTCTTATAGCCTGGTGTTGATTTTTACCTCTGGTCTAGGATACCCTCATAAAGGGTGCAACATTAAGTGATTAAAATACATTAATGAAAAAGTTGAAAACTTTTGCTCAAAAATGCTATTTAATGAGTTGTTACAGCATTTTCACTGGAAGGTTCTATTTAGTGGTATTCACGGGAAAAGACATTTTGTTGGTATGAAATAGGTGGAGTTTGTATTCTTGAGACAGATGCCTAAACCAATGATTTGATAAAGATGCACAGTTAAATGGAGAGCAAATTAGGGGAAAAAAGTGAATAAAAAGGCTTTGAAAAGATTTTCTGCAATTCCTATACCCATTAGTGACATGTGTAGGTACAATTTACATTGCAAGTGGATTTCTCTTTTAGGAAGAAAGAAAAGGGTGACTTCCTTAAGACTTTTTATTTCTTTTTTCCCAAAAAAATATGACTAAAATTATTATGATGAAGCGAAACCAATGCTATTATGCATCTAATGCTAAAATTTAAATGAAAATTTAGCTTTCCTTACCAGTATGAATGATTTTTAAGTATTTGAATCTTTAGCTTTAAACAGTAAGATTTATACTTACACACAGGCAAGCCTAAACAGAGTCTTCCTGGCATATTAAGCATATGTACATTTTTCTGCAGTGTCTCTTATAGTTGAATGTACTGCTGTAAACTTCATAACAATTGCCCCAGCTCCCCCATCATGGTTTGAAATTCTAACTTCTATTACCTAATAAACAACTACAAATTGCCCTGGCTGGTGTGGCTTGGTGGATTGAGTGTGGGCTGGGAACCAGGGGGTTGCCGGTTCAGTTCCCAGTCAGGGCACATGCCTGGGTTAAGGGCCAGGTCCCCACTGAGGACCATGTGAGAGGCAACCACACATTGCTATTTCTCTCCCTCTCTGTCTCCCTCCCTTCCCCTCTCTCTAAAAATAAAAAAATAAATAAAAATAAATTAAAAAACAACAACAAAAAAAACTACAAGTTGTTAGACAGTGGTTGGGAACCAAGTGTTTGCCATAAGAACAAGGCAGAAGTGTATGCATATATCAGTTTGCTAACTTTTATTGCCATTACCCATCTAGTCTGTTAAATCGTGATAGCGGCTATTGTTTGAATTAATTAGCTTATTTGCAGAGCTTTCATAGTAAAAGAAGCATTTTAAAAGGATCTTGTTCACTCTTTGGCACATAGTAGGCACTTAGTATTTATTGAATAAACTTCTAGTCTGACTTCTAGAACTTTATATAATTTTTGGATTACTTTAATTGCAGAGCTGTACTCAGACTGATGAGATGCTCTTAAGTACCTTCATTTGGAGAATGAAATGATATCACTGATGAATTTGAAATTACTGATTGATTTAGGAGTAAAATCTATTAGACTTTATTAAATATTTAAAATTGCATTGATGTCATACCTGCCTTAAACAAGACACATACAAAGTCTCCCATGCTGTTATCCTTCGTTTTCACTGTGCCAGATACTTTGAATACATACATACAACTTTTTATCGTCTTTTAAAACTTTGATTTGTAAACTTCCATGTTATAGGATCGTCACAATTGTCATATTAATGCTGCACAAAACCCCACGTGGTTGATGTAATATAATTCACCGAGCTGTTTGCTCAGTCCCCCTTTTGTTACTAACCAAACTTTGCAAAGAACGTCTTCTGTATTATATGTCAAGGATAAATTTCTAAGAGTGCAATTACAGAGTCAAAGGGTAAGGTATATTTATTTTTATTTTATTTTGTCCTCTCGTATGAAAAGCTTTTCACACATTTGTCTCCAAGGTTTATCTTGTTAATAATCCTTTAAGGCAGTGTTATTATCCTCCCATCCTAGCGCTACAGCTGGAAAAAGAGCCGGAGCAGGAAGGTAACCTGATCTCGTTCACCAGGTGAGTCGTGGGATGGAGGTGGCAGCTACTATACCGCGAGCAAAACACCCCTGGGGATTTACTGGAATCCTTGGTATGGCAATCGTAGTGTCTCTAACCCTCAGCGACGCGACGCTACATTCCCAGAGGGCAACGTTTCAAACTTTGTTCGCCCCACCTCTCAGAGAGCCCGGTACACAGTGGGCGATTAATAAATGCAGTCTGCGTTACAAACACAAACGCTCTAAGGAGGGACACTAAGCCCTTTCTGGTTCCACAGAGCTCCGCACCGTCACTTTGCTCCTTTGGGTCTCTCTCCTTAATCTTGCCGTGGGACCCCTCCGCGGACCGCGGGCGCCCGGGCGGAGCCGGGCCTCTTGCCGCGACGCCCTCAGCACCCAGCGCGCGCCCGCCCAGGCCCCGCCCAGGCCCCGCCCCGCCGGTCCGCCCCACCTCCGTCTCCTCCCCGCCCCCCGCAGCCGACGAGTGGCCGCGGCGGCCGCAGGACCCGGTTCGCTCAGACAAGAGGGCGGGTGGAGGAGGAAGCGGCCGATCCCCGAGTCTGCTCCGGCTCAGCCGAGCACCGCCCGCCTCAGCCGACCAGCCCCGTCGGCTCCCGGGCCTAGCCACGCTGCGAGGAGGGAAAGGCGGAGGTGGTTGCGTGGAGGCGGCGGGAGCGCAGGCGGAGGCGGCGCGGCCGGCCGCGGCTGCCGCTTTGTTGTGCGGCCCGGGCCGAGGAAGGAGAAGTGGGAGGAGGGGGGAGCTCGGCGTCCCGCTCCCTCCGCGGCTCATGGCGACGACGCTCGGCACATCCGGGACCCTCCGGCCGTGGCGGCCGCGGCGCCGGCTGCTCGGGCCGCAGCCCCGGCCGCTGTGGTGACTCCGCCGCGCCTCTCCGTCGCCCCCGCCCCGCTCGCCGCCCGCCGGCCCCGGGCCCCGCGCCGCGGCCGCAGCCCCGCCGTCCCGCCGCCGGGGACATGTCTAACCCCGGGGGCCGGAGGAACGGGCCCGTCAAGCTGCGCCTGACAGGTGAGAGGGTAGGGGGGCGGGCGGGCGGCGGGACTTGGCTGGGGCAGCCGCGGGGTGGGAGAGCCGGCGGGGGGTGCCTGTGGCCTTGGGAAGGGCCAGGGTCGTGATCAATGGTGAGTTGGGGGTCGGGGGTCGGGGGACGTGGGAAGGCCTAGTTCAGGGAGAGTCATGGCACAGCCACTCGCTGCTGTTGGGAAATTCTTGAAAAAAGCTAAGGGTGACCGGGGGTCTTTTGTTGAGGGGAGGGGACCCCGGTTGGAATTCCAGGCGGATTTGAGGTCGAAAAGCCTTGGCCGAGGAGTACGACTCTCTCCCGGGGCCTCGGGGAGCAGCCCCGGGGCTGCTGCTCAGGTGGGGTCGTTTAGGGGATGGGGAGCTCTTGTGCCGGGATTATTGAATCCGGCGGCTGGCTGCGCGCAGTAAACACTCCTTAAAGATGGAGCGCTTAACGGGAGGGTGTGTGTGTGTGTTCCTTGGTTGTTAACTTGTTCGCCCACTTGTGCCCGCGTGCAAAACCCTTCACTCTCCAGCCACGGCAGCCGGTGCCACACACCTGAAACGCACGTCCTTGGGAGGGAAGGAGACTGAGGTTGACTCTTTCGGTGCGTCCGCCTGATCCGACGACTCCGGCTCACTGTACACTCTGTGTTTTGGAAGTGTTTGATTGCAGGGTAGCATGTTTTGGGTTGTTCCTTGTAGGCCGCAGAACTTGTGTCTCACTTCTAACTCTAGACCGGCTTTACAAACACTTTTTTTTTTTTTGGTGCATTTCTAAGTATGTGCTCATACAAACTTTCATGCGAAGTTTTCTCGCTCCTCAACCTCCTCCCCTTCCCTTTTCTAAATGGAAAAGAATGTCTGGAGGGGTTGCTAGATAGAAGGCTTCCCTTACAAAGTGTTTATGAGTCTGAGTGCATTGAATCTTTAACATTACAGGTCCGTTTTGCTTACAGTGCCATTTTTGGTCGTCTTACACAATTGTGTTACCCTATTTTAAGGAAAAATTATTTTTGGTTCGAAAAATGTAACTGAAATCAGCATAGTTATTCTCCTTTTACCCTTTGCTGTTAATGTATTACCCACGTTGATATTCGGATGTGTGGTGAGAAAGATGCTTTTCCTTAATCTATCTATGTGTGTGGGGTGCATGCGTAAGAATAAACTATAATTATGTTTGCCTACACTAGGCTTTGAGATTTATATGGACTAATTTTTGTAATTGAATGCTTGTGTGCCATATCCTAGTCCACTGGCTGAACTTTTGAGATACAAACTTGCAGTCAATTTGGTATTTGAGAATTTAGACGATGTTGGCTGCAACTTAAAAAATATGTTACTTTCGTGACAGTTTTACTTTCCCTAGGGAAAATTGCAAAGAATCATTAACTGAGTGGTTCTTAATGGAAAACCTGGATTGCGGAATGCCTGTCTCCCCCGTTTCCCCTATTCAGTTTCCGTATTATGAATCAATGGGAACCTTCATAAGGGATCTTTGTTGCTTTAGTTTATCTACTGCTGTTCCTCTCCTGAGTCAGCCCTGTCAGTGATTATGAAAAGAACCTGTGATTCCAGGTGTGCAGAAAGCATCAGAATGGGTCACCTGTTTCCTTCTAGTCTCTTTATATCTGTATGTATGTATGCATGTATATATGTATATCTATATATAAATGTAAATGAGGGAGAAAACCGGGATTTTGATTTTCTGCAGATAAAATGAGTTTGAGGTTTTTTGTGTGACTCAATAGATCTTAAAGTGTTTGTGCTTTCCTGACTGCATATGATGCATTATTAAATTTCATGAGTAAAGTTAGGAAAAAAGATTACTTTTTTGGGGGGGAGGAGAGGAACAGTGGACTAAATTTATAGAGTGATTTTGTATTTTTAGATTTTTCTGAGGAATTCTGAATATACTGTGTCCCCCTTAATTGTAAAAACAGTCGAGGTACTCTCAATTTCTTAAAACCATTGGGAATTTGTCTCTGTCATATTTTAAGAGAAAATACTCAACTATTAAAAACATTTCTCTTTCCCTTTTGGTTACATATGATGGATTTTCTTCTGTTTTGCCAGGAAAGTTAACATATATTTTTTTCTTTTTTGTTCATTTACAAATTAGATGGTATATATTTTAACAAATAGATCTCAAGAGCTGGATTCAATTAGCAGCTTTTTAGGACATAAACATTAAAGGGTTAGATGGAAAAGATTGTTTTGACTGACTGGATAAATGACAGGGCTGTGTTTGATGTGCGTCCAGGAATTGGTCTGGAGCTGGTGCCCAACTTTTCAGTCCATCTTGAGAAGCCAAATAAAATATTTAACCTAGGCCTCGTTTTGTTTTTTTGTTTTTTTTTTTAAAGTTGATTCTTTGTTAAGACCTTAAGAAATGTTTGGCATACCTTTAGAATAAGTGTTTAACAGTTCATTTAGATCCGGATTCTATAATAGAGGAAAATCACTTAAAAAAAAAAGACAGATCCTATAGTGAGTTTTTATATGGTTTACAATACATTGTGGCTGTAAGATGCCTTAAAATTATTGTTCTTTGCTGTATGTTAATACAATACCAGTGTTTTAAATTTACAGAGTGTTGCTGATTTCAAGGTGCTTTATGAACTGTGGTTACTCAGTTACTATATATCCTTAATGTAGAGGTGCCCCTTTACTGAAAGGTATAAACAATTCTTGTGTGGGACACACACACACACACACACACACTTTCACATACACACAAACTGAAGAAGAACAAATATTCGAGCTATGAGATCTTTGCCCACAACAGATATTAGACTTTTCTACATCTTCTTTTTTAAAATAAATATTTTATTCATTTACTTTTAGAGAAGGGAAGGGAGGGAGAAAGAGAGGGAGATAAACATCAGTGTGTGGTTGCAGCTCTTTCGCCCCCAACTGGGGACCAGGCTTCTGACGGAGGCATGTGCTCCGACTAGGAATTGAACTGGGGACCCTTTGGTTCTCAGGCCCACACTCAATCCACTGAGCCACACCAGCCAGGGTGGACTTTTCTACATGTTCTTAAGACTATAATTAACTAGTGAACAGTTTGGTACTTGTTAATACTAAAAATGTAGGGCTAATTTAATCCAAAATTTGAGATTCCTCAGGCCATTAGTGGTTAAAATCTGATTGAGTCCATTAATCTACTTCTGTCGTTCTTTATGACATATTAACGTGGGCTCTATGGTAAAGATACCAATTTCAACAAGTGCTTCTAGAGCAAATTGATTATAAAATGTGAAGTTTATATACATTGCACTTAGGAATATCTGATACAGGCTTCTCTTACATATTCTTTGTATTTGGTTATAGTAAAAATATTGGGGGTGATTTAAAAAAATTATTTTTAGAGAGGAGAAAGGTGGGGAATGGTGGGGAGAGAGAGAAACAGACATTATTTTGTTTTTCCACTCATTCATGCATTCATTTGTTGCCTCTCTGATGTGCCCTGACCAGTATTGAACCCACAACCCTGGTATATTGGGAAGGTGCTCTAAACAACTGAGCTATTTGGCCAGGATAGGGGGGTAATTTTTTGATATCATTGTTTTTGAGAACCGAAGACTGGAAAAAGCAGTTTAATATAATTTCTAATATTTAAAATTCGTAGATATGGAGAAGTAACAGATTACTTCTCCAGACCTTTTTGTAATTTAAATGTTTTGTATGCTGCTCCTCATATAATTAATTTATAAAACCCTTGGCAATAATGAGGTTAACCCTGTCTTGCTAATGGAAAGTTAACTTTAAAAATCTCACTTTAGATATGCCGTTATCTTAGTATTGTTTTCCTGTATATTTTATTGATTCAAGACTTTAAAAATTAGAACTTGATTATACTTCACAGGTTTCTAAGTATGAATGTGCCTGTATACCATGACATTCCTTTTTCTAGGAGTGTTACTGACTTGAATGTTCCCAATTCATTTTATTTTCTTGGTTTCTGAGGAGGAAGCCAATCTAGCTTAGCTTCTAACTTTTAAACAGGCAGTTGGACTTGCCTAGGTACTTCATGTAGTTTGATTTTCATTCGCCAATAAAGTGTGTTTGTGGTTATTTATTTATTTATTTATTTATTTTTAGAGAGAGGGGAAGGGAGAAAGAGGGAGAGAAAGATCATTGTATGGCTGCCCCCACATACCCCTTACTGGGGACCTGGCCTGCAATCCAGGTATGTGCCCTGACTGGGAATCGAACCTGCGACACTTTGATTCACAGGCCGGCACTCAGCCACTGAGCCACACCAGCCAGGGCTGTGTGTGTGTTTTAATCATGGATTCTACTTTTCTTTTCTTGGTTAAATTGTAACTATCATAACATACTAATATGCTATTTATTTAGTGTATAGTTTTGCATATAACTCAATTTTTAAGGTAAATGAAGGAGTATATGCACAAAAGGTATTTATTTTAGCTATTTTAAAAAGATTTTAAAAAGATTTCGAAGCCTTTTAAACATGTAGTATATCCTATTCCTTTCAAATAGACCATACTTTTAAAAAAATTATTTATTTTTGGAGAGAAGGGAAGGAAGGGAGAAAGAGAGGGAGAGAAACATCAATGTGTGGTTTCCTCTTGTGTGCTCTCCACTGGGGACCTGGCCTGCAACCCAGTCATGTGCCCTGACTGGGAATCAAACTGGCGACCCTTTGGTTCACAGGCTGGTGCTCGAACCACCGAGCTACATCAGCCAGGGCATATAGACCATACTTAACAGAACTTACGTTTTATTTATGATTCAGTATCATAATGAGTATAAATTATTGTGCTCTTATAATGTGTAGTGTGAGGATATCGTCATGGTGTGTAAAGAGAACTGTTTGACCTAGCTATTTGGTGATGCGTTGTTTAACCCTGTTCTTATTGCTTTTTCCTCTCTTTGCCCTTGTTTTATTTACTCTTACTTTCTTTGTTCTAAGAATGCTGGACCCTTGAAATACTTGTGTGCTCCTACAATCAACATTCTGTGTTTCCATGTGGCTGACATGTATTGAATGCTTATTAAGTGCCAGGTACTATGTTAAACTTACATATGTTATCAGCTTTAATTCTCACAATATCTCCAAGAGATAGAAACTTGGAGAGGTTAATTAAATACATGTCAGAACCTAAGTTGTCTATATAGAAAGTCTGTTACAAACTTACAAGGTTTTGTGGGGAAACAAATACTTTCCATTTATTTGGAATTACCCTTGCCACCCTTGCTCATCTTTTAAGGTACAACTACAGATTACCCTTACTCCAGAACTTTCCTTGACCTGAGTTGTCCTTTCCTCTGTTACTCACTGAAGGGCATTTGTTCTTTCTTTCTTTCTTTTTTTTAAAAAAGATTTTATTTATGTATTGTTAGAGGGGAAGGGAGGGAGAAAGAGAGGGGAAACATCAATGTGTGGTTGCCTCTCATGCACCTCCCACTGGGGACCTGCCTGCAACCCAGGCATGTGCCCTGACCAGGAATCAAACTGGCGACCCTTTGGTTCACAGGCCAGTGCTCAATCCACTGAATCACACCAGCCAGGGTGTGCATTTGTTGTTTCTATCTGTAAATTCCATGAAGGCAGAATCCTTGTTTCAGCATGGATTAAGAGCTTTTTGGCATTTTATTGAACTAATGCTAGAGACACAGTAGTACTTCTGTGTAATTCCATATGTGTTGTTTACTGCTAATGCATTGGGTGTGAGTTCAAGAGATAAGGCAGTAGATAGGGACAGGCCCATTTTGGGCCTTGTTATTTATATATATTTTAAAGACTTTATTTATTTTTGGAGAGAGGGGTAAGGAGGAAGAAAGAGAGGGAAAGAACATCTATGTGTGATTGGTTGCCTCTTGCACACCCCACCCAGGGATCTGGCTGGCAACCCAGGCATGTGCCCTGACCTGAATCGAACCGGTGACCTCCTGGTTTATGGGAGGACGCCCAACCCAAGTAGCCACATCAGTCAGGGCAGGACCCTGTTATATTTTGCCAAGAAGTTTGATTTTTTTTTTAAGGAGATGGGAACCATTGAAGGATTTTAAGCTTTGATATGTTTGATGTTTAGAAGCATTAATCTTGGGGCAATAGGGAGGATGGACTGCGATGGGAACTGTGAAGATTGATTTTTTAGGATAACCAGTTAAGAGGATGCTACAGAAACCATTGTTCAAGTGGCTTGCTTTCCCTCTCTCTCTCTTTCTTTCAGATTTTATTTATTTATTTTTAGAGAAAGGGAAAGGGAGGGAGAGAGAGAGGGAGAAAAACATCGGTCATTGATGGGTTGTCTCTCACATGTACACCGTCCAGGGACCAAACTGCACCCCAGCCATGTGCCCTGACTGGGAATCCATCTGGAGACCTTTTGCCCAACCAACTCACACAGGTCAGGGCGGTTTTCTTGTTTTAACTTTAATTTGTTTCCAAATTCTGTTACTACAGATAATTGCTATAAACATCTTGCTATAGATAACTTTGATTTTTTTTTTTTAAGATTATTTTCTTAGGATATTTCCATAGCAAGAGTGCTGTTGTGTTAAGGGTATGGATGGTTTTAAGGTTCTTGATTAATTTTTTTTCTCAGGCTGCTTCCTGAAAGAATTGTGCTTATTTCAGAGCGGCAAAGGATAAATAAATGTTTCTTTTTATAATTCTATCACAAGCACTGATTCTTATTTTAATTTTGTTTTGCTAATTTCGTGGTACATAGTTTTCAAACATTTGTGAAGTGTTGAATATATTTCTCTCTGTTTACTAATTATATTTGTCTTTGTTGACTTGTTTGGCCTTGTCCTAGTTATCTGTTAGGGTTTTAATTTTTTTCTTATTGATTTGCTTGAGAATTAAAAAGGTATTAGTCTGTTGTCATACTTGCGACAGTCTGCTATTTGTCTTTTAATTTTGACCATTTTTGGACATGCAGAAATTTGTTATTTTAGGAGTCAAATCTGTCCAACTTTTCTTTTGCTTTTCCTATTATTTCTATACTTAGGAAAGCCTTTTACTTCAAGAGGCTTAGTAAATGTTTAAGTACATTTTATTTTAGTGTTTTAAAAAATGGGTTAGGAGGCTCTTTACCACCAAATTGTTATTTAGTCATCTCATCATTATTTATTCACCAGTTCTTCCTTTTCACAATGATGTGGTATCTTTTTAGTTACATTAAATTACAGTAGAATCAGATTATTTCTTGTTCTGTTTGTACTCTTTTCATTATGGTATCTTTATAATTTATTCTCTTTGTGCCAGAATTTTTTTCCTATTTTGTATATGTTTTTCCATATGAATATTAAACTTGTTAAATTTTAAAATACATTTCATTGGAATTGTAATTAGGATTGTATTACTCTGGGAGAAGGAGACATTTAAGTGTCGTATTTAGTTTTCTCACTCGGGGCATGTTATGTATTTACATATATGTAAGCTTTTGTTTGTATTGCTCAGGATAGTTTAATAATTTTCTTGCTATGTTTTGACTTAATTCCAGCTAATTTATATTTGTGGCATTTTCATTGTATTTTCTAATCTTGGTTATTGCTTATATTTAGTAATGCCATCCCATCGCATGTATTTTTTTCTTGATTAGAGGAATTTTGCTGAACACTACTAGGCTTGTTAGTTTTTCATTTGGTGCCAGTTTTCTGGGTATCGGTATTTGGCAATTTTTGCAATTGAATGTTAACATTTTTCTTTTCTTTTGGGTTTTCCCGCTAGTGTATAATTAGTATACAAAGAAGAATTTTATGTTAAGTTGTTTTAGAGTAACTTCTGAAAGCACTGACTGCTATTTAAGAAAATTGCATTTGTCAAGGCATTAAAGTATCAATGTGTATCTTTTTTTTTTTTTAAGCTTTTATTTATTTATTTTACAGAGAGGGGAAGGGAGGGAGACAGAGAAGGAGAGAAAGAGCAATGTATGGTTGCCTCTCACATGGCCCTCACTGGGGACCCGGCCCGCAACCCAGGCATGTGCCCCGACTGGGATTCGAACGGGGACCCTCTGGTTCCCAGCTCGCGCTCTATCCGCTGAGCTACACACCCACCAGGGCTCAACGTGTATCTTTAAGTTTGGCAGTTTGATTTGGTTTCTTACAAAAAAATTGACAGCAGACATAAAGTTTCAGTTTTAAAATAAATCTTGATTCATTTTAGGTAAGAATTATTGTAGATGATTGCACAAAGGGCAATTCTTTCTTCCCAAAAAGTTTTCTTGTGCCCCTTCCCAGCCAGCCTCCTCCTCCCATCCCCAGTCCTTGGCAACCATAATGTACTTTCTGTCACTACAGTTGTGCCTTCTCTAGAATTTTATGTAAATGCGACGAAGCTTCTTACACTTAGCACAGTGCTTTTGAGATCCATTCATGTTGTCTATGAGTTGTTCCTATTTATTCCTGAAGAATATTGCATTGTATACGTATACCCCATTTTGTATGTCCATTTATACATATCCATGACATTTGTTGTTTCTGGGTTTCGGTTATTATGAATAAAGTTGTTAAGAGAGAATACCTCTCTTTGGAAACATTTTTTCAGTTCTCACAATTAGGATTGTTGGGTCATGTGGTAAGTATGTATTTAACTTTAAAACAGATGACTAAGCCTGACTGGTGTGGCTCAGTTGTTTGAGCTTCATTTGACAGAGCTAAGGATCCGGTTGATTCCAGGTCAGGGCATATGCCTGGGTTGTGGGTTCATCCCAGGACCGTGGCGGGCTGGGGTGGGGAAGGGTGGGGAGGGATAGGGAAGGCAACCAATTGATGTTGCTCTCCCACATCTATGTTTCTCTCCCTCCCTTTCCCCTCCCCTCCTAAGTAAATACATGCATACGTCCACACATAAATAAATAAAATCTTTAAAAAATTGCTAAACTGATTTTTAAAGATGGACCATTTTGTATTTTTACCAGCAGTGAATGAGAGTTCCAGTTGCTTCTAATCCTAGCCAACACTTAATGTTGGCAGTCTTTGATTACAGACATTCTAATTGGTGTGTAGAGATATTTCAATGTAGCTTTAATTGTAATTCCCTTTATTGACCTATAGTGTTAAGCATCTTTTCATGGATTTGTTACCCATGTATCTTTGGTTACTATCTGTTCAAATCTTCTGCTCATAGTTTTAAAATTGTATTTTGCAAGTATTTTCTCCTATATTGAGCCTTTTTTCCCTCTCACTAATATCTCAAAGAGCAGAAGTTTTGAATCTTGACTAAGCTCTGTTCATCAATTTTTCCTTTATGATTTATGCTTTTTGTGTTCTAAGAGTTCACTTCCTAATTCTCAGTTCTAAAGATTTTTCTCCTATGTTTTCTTCCACATTATTTATAATATTAGCTCTTAGATTTAGATCTATGACCCTTCTAAAGTGAATTTTTTGTTATTTTATTTTTAGATTTTTATTTATTTTTAGAGAGAGGGGAAGGGAAGAAGAAAGAGAGGGAGAGAAACATCAATGTGTGGTTGCCTCCTACACTCCCCCCACTAGGGACCTGGCCCACAACCCAGGCATGAGCCCTGACTGCGAATCGAACTGGTGACCCTTTGGTTCACAGGCTGGCATTCAATCCACTGAGCCACACCAGCCAAAGCTAAAGTTAATTTTTTTTTTTTAAAGATTTTATTTATTTTATTTTTTTTAGAGAGAGAGGAGAAGGGAGGGAGACAGAGAGGGAGAGAAACAGCAATGTATGGTTGCCTCTCACATGGCCCTCACAGGGGACCTGGCCTGCAACCCAGGCATGTGCCCTGACCGGGAATCTAACCGGGACCGTCTGGTTCCCAGCCCGCGCTCAATCGACTGAGCTACACCAGCCAGGGCTAAAGTTAATTTTTAATATGGTATAAGAGGTAAGTGTCAAGGTTGAAAAAAATTTTTTTTCATATGGTACCCAGTTTTCCTAGCACTATTTGTTAAAATACTTAAAAAATTATATATATATATTTTTTATTTTTTATTTTTTTTATTTTTATTTTTTTTTAAAGATTTTATTTATATATTTTCAGAGAGAGGAGAAGGGAGGGAGAAAGAACAATGTATGGTTGCCTCTCACATGGCCCTCACTGGGACCTGGCCCGCAACCCAGGCATGTGCCCCGACTGGGAATCGAACCGGGACCCTCTGGTTCCCAGCCCGCGCTCAATCCACTGAGCTACACCAGCTGGGCCATATATATATATTTTTAGAGAGAGGGGAAGGGAAGGAGAAAGAGAGGGAGAGAAACGTTGATGTGCAAGATGATGTAGCAATTGGTGGCTTCTCACACACCCCCAGCCAGACCTGGTTCACAACCCAGGCATGTGCCCTGATCAGGAACTGAACTGGTGACCCCCTCAGTTCACAGGCCAGCACTCAATCCACTGAGCCACTCCAGCCAGGGCTGTTAAAATACTTTTGTTTCCTGCATTGAATTGTCTTGGCACCGTGGCTGAAAATCAATTGACAGTATATGTGCAGTTCTATTTCTGGACTCTCTTCTGTTCCTTATCATAATTCTACCATTTATAAGCTTATCATTTTTAATCCACCCTTTTGATTTCTGTAGCTTTCATGTAAGTCTTCTGATTTTAAACAATGATAAAAAAGCTTTTTGTGAACATCTTGATAATAGATTAATAAGATAATTGTGTCTTTTAAATTTAGGATCCCGTAATGATTTTGGATCTTGTAGTGTTTTAGAACCTTTATTTCATTTTTTTAAAAAAATATTTTTATTTATTTTCAGAGAGAGGAGAAGGGAGGGAGAAAGAGCAATGTATGGTTGCCTCTCACATGGCCCTCATTGGGGACCTGGCCCGCAACCCAGGCATGTGCCCCAACTGGGAATCGAACCGGGACCCTCTGGTTCCCAGCCCGTGCTCAATCCATTGAGCTACACCAGCCGGGCAGAACCTTTATTTCATTTATTCAGCCAGCAAATATTTATCAATTTCTTTTTTTTTTAAAGTTTTTTTATTTATTTATAGACAGGGGGAAAGGAGAGAGGAAGAGAAACATCAATGTGTGGTTGCCTCTCGTGCGCCTCCAACTGGGGACCTGGCCCACAACCCAGGCATGTGCCCTGACTGCAAATAGAATTGGTGACCCTTTGGTTTGCAGGCCCGTGCTCAATCCGCTGAGCTACACCAGTCAGGGTTATTTATTGATTTCTTGACATGTGTCAGACATTATTTTTATTATATATGGCATTATGAAGGGAGATACAAGAAACCAGAATAAACTTAGATTGGACTCTCCTTTTAAAAATTTTTATTATGAACCTTTAAGAAATTTATTATTATTGTTTTCTCTTGCTAGCTGAAAGTGAATTGCGACAGGCATGACTTAAGGTTTTCCTATTTATCTGCTATCAATCCCCCTCCAGTTATATTAGGAAAAGATTGGATAAAAAGAATAAACATGTCTAAAATGTGGCAATAGAAATGAATGGATATAATTGTTTTATTAAATGTGAATTGGATTATGGTTTTTAAATTTTTATTATATTATGATCATGTATATATTTTTCTATAAGGCAAAACAGAAAGAAACTTAATTTTATTAAAGTCTAAGCAGACTTTTTTTTTAAGATTTTATTTATTTATTTTTAGAAGGGAAGGGAGGGAGAAAGAGAGAGAAACATCAATGTGTGGTTGCCTCTCACGTGGTCCCCACTGGGGACCTGGCCTGCAACCCAGGCATGTGCCCTGACTGGGGATCGAACTGTCGACCCTTTGGTTTGCAGCCCGCACTCAATGCACTGAGTTACACCAGCCAGGGCCCAAGCAGACTTTTAAAAATTTGACCTCAGTGCATTCCTGGGAACTGTCACAAAGCAGATATCATAATGTAGATCTTATTTACTATGAAAGATATACGTGGTAATTATGTGGGAGGCAGTTGGGATATTCGGGAAAGAATATAGAACTTGGCAGACAACTTGGGTTCAGATACTAGTTATGCTACTGATGAGCTTTGTACCATCAATCAAATTGCTTATTTTCTCAGTACCTCTGCTTTTAGTTATAAATTCATTCTTTAAATGACAATGTTATTTATTTTATGATTTTGCTGGGTAGGATATAATATATATGAAAAATACTGTTTAAGCTATAACATATTGGCCCAGCTGGTGTGGCTCAGTGGATTGAGCGCAGGCTAGGAACCAGGGGGTCCCGGTTTGATTCCCAGTCGGGGCACATGCCTGGGTTGTGGGCCAGGTCCCCAGTGGGGTCCATGTGAGAGGCAACCATACATTGCTCTTTCTCCCTCCCTTCTCCTCTCTCTAAAAATAAATAAAATCTTTAAAAGCTATAACATGTTGTATTAATGTATTTTGTCATTTTCGACCAAAGACTGTGTTTTAAATAAGTTAGTCAATGGAAAGAAGGGGAAGGGACTAGTCAAAGAACATGTATGACTGACACATGGACATGGACATGGACAGCAGTATGGGAATTTACTGTGGGAGTGGGGGTTGGACTGGGAAGAGAAGGGCCAAGGGGGAAAATTGGGACAACTATAATAGAATAACAATAACGGATTTTTAAAAAAGGGAATACAAATCAGTATTTACAGAATAGTCATGGAGATGTGAAGTACAGCATAGGGAATATAGTCAAAAATATTGTAGTATCTGTATGGTGTGGATGGGTACTGATTTCCATAAAAAGCAAATACTTTGGGTGTTTGGGTGCACTTTGCAAACACTTTGGGTACACTTCTGGGAACTCTTTGTAAAATATGTGCTTTCCTAACCATTATGCTGTACATCTGAAACTAATACAAAATGATATTGAATGTAAACTGTAATTGAAAAATAAATTTAAAAACTAAAATAAAGAATAAGGTAAAAAAATAAGTCATAGCCAATTATATGTTGTATTTTTTTAGGAGCAAGTACACAATTACTGCAGGTGTTGATTTAAATGATACCATGTTTTATAAGATAGGCATAAACCTCTTGTACACCTTGGGGTACTGGTGTATCATAAAGAATTCATATAGCTAAATTAGCTACTGTGTTATAACTTTATCTTTAAATAATATAGAAAACATTTAGGAAATTAAATGTATCCTCCCATCCCCCTTTATTTTCGGTAAGAGATGGAAGAGCTTTGGAGAACAATTTGAGTGGCTCAGGATTTTGGAGGTCTTGGTTTGGACCCAAATCTTAAATATATATATATTTTTAATGAAAGATAGAGACATTTATTCAAGAAGATACAAGATACATGGAACGTTGTATTTAGGACAGTGATGCCTCAGTCCCCTTCAAAGTAGGCACCTTGGGACCTCACACAGTTCTCCCAGTTGCCATCAGCTGCTCCATCATATTTTCCTGAATTTCATCATCGGTCTGAAATTTCTTCCTTTTTTTTTTTTTTTTTTTTAATTTTTTATTACTTTATTGTTCAATTACAGTTGTCTGCATCCTCTCCCACCCCCTCCAAACCCACCTCCCTCCCATCCTCCATCCTCCCCCTTGGTTCTGTCCATGTGTCCTCCATAGTGGTTCCTGAACCAAATCTTAAATATTTGACTTAATACATTTCCCTGTAGCTTGCGGGCCCTTTCAAAAATAGCCTGTAGTTTCACCTCTTCCCAATAGATGGGGTTATTTCTGCACAGGTAGATGTCAAAAGCCATGAAGATCTCTAAAACTGAACTGTCTAAATGAGGGTATGCACTTGAAATAATGGAGTTAGAGAATCAAAACTATCAAAGGTGATGCTGGCTTCTAATGCAAATCCATACTTTAGGATAAACTTTCTTATATAAACTCTATGCAACATGTTACTTGTTATAAGAATTGCAAACAGTGATGTTTAACTGGTTGTTTTAATTTTTGTATGGTCTTACATCATCAGTTTTTAACTATGACTTTCTCTACTGAAGAAGAGTTACTATTTGGTCAGATTATTCAGAATCATATGAATCTAATACTATAAATAAAGTTGAAAGAGTTTTTTTAAAATTGAATTTTGGAATTTTTATAAAAGGAAGAATGATGGGAAAAGTCTTTTTTAAATTTAAGAAAAATAAAATGGCATTTGATACAGTCAAAATACCATGTCTAACACAGTATTCAGTACATAGTACATCTTCAGTAAATATTTGTGAGTTAATGAATGATTGACCAAATTGAAAAAAGCTTACATGGTCTTAAGGACCTAACGTGAAACAAATAATAGGATCTCTCTTTCTGATGTCATTATTGAACTCACTGACAATTATACTTTAGTACTTTTGACAATGTTAAGGTATAAAGATGTAAAACTGAAGTATTCATCTGTGAATATTTGACTTGATGGATATAACTGTTTTACCATACTTTGCAAAATTTACTTAACAAAGTGAAGAACAATTTGATATTCGCTGCCAAAAGATCTGTTTTTTCAGTGTCAGCTAAGAAAATTCACAAATATAATTGTCAGTGTTAGGACAATAAACTTTTTCAGCGCTCTACAGTTTTAGTGTTCTCATTTATTATGTAATTTGTCAATAATTACTGTTCAGATCCTCATTTTATAGGTATTCTGAATCAATGAAAGTGAAGTCAGAACCTTTTATTTGATGAAATCTTTTTTCTTAAATCTTATGAAGAGAATAGTAATACATTTTTGTGGAAAAATTGGTACAACTATTTCAGTTCTATTAAAATGAGGATAGTTGTACCAAAGTCCTTTGTCATAAAATGTGAATCCTTATATATTTTAGTTTTCTACTGCCTAGTTGTTTTGAATTTTTCTTATTTTAGGTAGGAAACCAGTATTTTTGTTACTTGAACAGTGGGATTGGTGATGATATTTCAAGTTTTCTTTTTTTTCTGATTTCCAGTTTGGTTAACTCTTAAATTATTTTCTCTAACTAGAAGGAGGACTTAGGATAGGAATGAAATATTTATGTATTGTCCTTCAGTGAACGTTTCTTGAGAGTCTTAACATGCACTTGGGGTTTCAAGAAGAGGTTTGGATCCTGATCTTGCTTTCAGGGAACTTGCAGTGTAAACAGACAAGACTTGATGGATGAACATATAACCAGTCACTCGGCTAGAGTTAGTGGTATATGCAGTGAGGGTGAAATAAAAAGAATGAAGCCCATGGATATTTTTAAGGGAGCTCAACTTTCAGATTCTAAAATTGATCAGTCTTTTGTATTTCTTCCTTCCACCTTACAAAGGAAAGGTTATCCCAACATCTTTTGGTTATCCCAAATAGTACATTGTCCTGTGGCGAGAAGCACCAAAGAGACCAATCAGACAGAATATTGATGAGGTTGTTGAGAAGGCAATGACTCTAGTGATTGCAGTGACGGATTAACAGCTTTTCATAAGTCATGTGGTTTCCAATCCTAATCTTCAACAAAACTGAAGGACCAAATCAAGTTGTTAGCTGATCATTAAATTTTCATAAAAAATAGAGAAGTCAAATAAATGCCATTACTTTCCAGAAAGTTAAAAAAAATTATGATAGATTATTGTGATTTTCTTGGCATATAAGTTTTTAACTATGGTTTTATTTTTATTTTTTAAGATTTATCTATTTTTAGGGAGGGGAATGGAGGGAGAAAGAGAGGGAGAGAAACATCAATGTGTGGTTGCCTCTCAACACACCCCCTACTGGAGACCTGGCCCACAACTCAGGCATGTCCCTGACTAGGAATCAAACTGGCGACCCTTTGGTTTGCAGGCCAGCTCTCAATCCACTGAGCCACACCAGCCAGGGCTTGGCATATAAATTAAAGAATTAAAATAATTTGGCATTACTATAATAAAACTCTCATGTTTGTGTAAGTTTCCTTAGCACTTATATTTATAATTAAGAATAGGAATAGAATATTTACAATAAGCAATATTCAGTCATAGATACATGAACTAATTGAAAATAAGAAAACCTTATTCATCTCATGAAAAGATGCATTTTGTTTTTTTTAAAGTTTATTTTATTGTATTTTTTCTGTTATCAATTATCCTCCCCATACCCTCTTCTACCTCCATCCACTCCTCTCCCCCCTGCAATCATCACAGCTCTATCTATGAGTCTGTCTCTATTTTGCTTGTTAGTTCAGGTTGTTCATTAGATTCCACATGTGAGTGAAATCATATGGTACTTGTCTTTCTGACATTTTCAATTCTTCTTTCCTTCTTCTTCCCCTTCCCATTTTTAAATAATTGTTTTGTTATAATCAGGATGCAGAAAAGGTCTATTTGATTGGTATGTCTCGAGTATCTCTTGAAATATAGCCCACACCTTTTTCTTTGAATTTTAAAAAAATTTCGTTCGTTATAGAAACCAGTTCTATTAAACATCTCCATTTAAAAATGCTTTGTAGTCTGGTTATAGCATTGTTTCCCATTATGCCTGTGTTCCCATCATACTTCTATGTTTTACCGCTCTGAACTCACATTTTCTTATGTCTCCAAATTTTTGACAAAACTTTTGACAATGTTGTTTCCTTAGACTCTATTACCTTCCTTTCTTACTTAGTCTTACTGCCAAATCTACCCAGCTATTAAGACATAGCTGAAGCATTATCTTCTCTTAGAAGTCCTCCTAGACTTCCCCAGTCTGAGTTAGGCACCCCTCTCCATCATTAAGGGCCCAAGCAGGAAACAATTAATATTCCTACAATAGGTGAAAGGGAATGTCTTGGAGGGACTACTTAGAATGAATGGGCAGTTTTAAAGAAATCCAGCAAAGAATAGTGCAACACTTAGGGACTGTCAAAATTATACCATCTTTGGGTCAGGGAAGGCAGAAGGAGCGAGTATTATAGGAACCCAGAGAGACCATCACCATTGATTCTGATTTACTGAACCCAATTTTGAAGCCAGGGGACAAGGGAGCCCAGTTTATGTAGTTCATAAAGGTCAGCCTTGTAGGACACTAAGCACTGGACAAAAGAGAATGATTCTGGAGGAGCAAGTAGAGAACACCCAGCACACCCTACTTACACTTCTATAATACTTTATCATACTTCATTGTATCATTTATCATACTGGCTTAAAATTCGTTGGTTGTATTAGTATTTTCTCCATAGCACCATGAACTCTTTTGTAGCTATGAACTGTCTCTTATTTGTATTTGCATAGCTACAGTACTTATTAGGTATTTGTTAATTAAGTGAATAAAAGTATAAAAAGAGATAGATATGTAATTTATTTTTTGGTATTTTTAATTGAATTTATTAGTTACATTGGTTAATAAAATCACATAGCTTTAAGGTATATAAGTCTGTAATACATCATCTATATATTGTATTGTGTGTTTACCACCCTAAGTTATGTTTCTTTCCATCAGCACTTATGCACCCTCCTGCCTCCCCCTACTCCCATTTCCCCTGGCAATGACCATACTGTTGTCTATGAAGGTTTTTTTTTTTTCCCCTAATCCCTTCACCTTTTTCACTCAGACTCCCTACCCACTCCCAAGTACATAATTTAAAAGGTCTGTCCTACTTAGTGGTAATGTGTGGTGATTCTTAGTTCAGAAGAGAGTATATTCAATAATATTTGTTTTGTTTGGCAGTTTTGATGCTTCTGCAATAACTAGCTCACTCATTTTGGTTGAAGAGAGGCCAGAGATTAATTTAGGCCATAATAGATGACTACATTTAGAAGGATTATAATGCATGACTCTGAGTTTGCTGCTCAGTAGCCTGGTAAATATACTTACGCACTTTGTTTTGCTATAGAAAAGTCATGATGCAGGGAAAGAATCTGTAGAGGCTGTAGGGTCAAAATGTTGACTTCAGCCCTGGCTGGTGTAGCTCAGTGGATTGAGCATGGGCTGCGAACCAGGCTGGCTGAAAACCAAGTAATTACCTTAACTTGGGATATGTAGACCTTTAAGAAGTCTGTGGATTGGCTCCTGGTACTGTGTAGATACTGTGAATCCCCAGGTTGTATGTAAATTTGTACATGTGGACAGGTTCCTCCACCGCCCCCAGCATAGGGTCCAATTTCAGATGATACAAAAAGAAGCTCAGAGGGATTGACATACTCATTAGTGGTCTCCTGACTCCTTTTTTGACACACATTTCCTCTTATATTATGCTGTCTTCAGAGTCCTTTATTAGTATAGTTTTTGTTACATGGTCCCTTTTAAATTTCTTGAACAGTGTGTATAATGAATAAGATGGCTCTAAGAATGGGTTAGTGTTTCTTTTGAGTGTGATAGTACTATGTTAAAACATCTTAAGGTTAAAAAATGTGAAAACCTAAAATAGTGAGACATTTCAAATTGTCCTTAGCATTATGGAGAATAATATTTTTAGTTTTCTGTTTGTGAAGGAAAAGAACTGTAAGGAAATATTCTAGAAAAATTCTTAAAGGTTAAAGGCCACATCTTTCTCACATGCAAATTTTATAAATATGTATATTTTTGGAATTGTTGTGGACTGAATATTTAGGGACAACCTGGGTTGTTTTACCCTCTTTATTGGAATTTTTTCTAGAATATAAATTTCCTTTTCTGTCCTAGTAGTAATATCTTAATGGCTGTTTCAGGATGTTGCACTCTTGCAGTTTCAATATCAGTTTGTTTGTTTTAAAGATTTTATTTATTTATTTTCAGAGAGAGGAGAAGGGAGGGAGAAAGAGCAATGTATGGTTGCTTCTCACATGACCCTCACTGGGGACCTGGCCTGCAACCCAGGCATGTGCCCCGACTGGGAATCGAACCGGGACCCTCCGGTTCCCAGTCCGTGCTCAATCCACTGAGCTACACCAGCCGGGCTCAATATCAGTTTGAATGCATTTTAGAATTGGAGCCTTAAGTAATGTGGGAAATTGAACACATGGTACATATTTCTAAGCCTTAAGTTAATTTTGGAAATAAAGCTTAAGGACCAGTACCTTTTTTTTTTTTAAATACTTACCCAAGGACATTTTTTCACTGCTTTGGTAAGAGGGAGGGAGGGAGGGAGGAAGAAACATAGATGTGAGGGAGAAATTTACTTGAGAGAGAAACATTGACCAGCTACCATCTTGCATGGGCCTTGACTGGGGATCGAACCTGTGACTCTGGCATGTACCCTGACCAAGGATCGAACCTGTGACCCTTCAGTCTATGGGAAGATGGTCCAACCAATTGAGCCACACCAGCCAGGGCAAGGCCTAGTGTACCTTTTTTTGTGATGGGTCCCTTAAGTAGTTACTGAGCTTAATGCTGTATCTATCTAGTGTTACTAGGCTGAAACTGACTTGAGGGGCAGGGACTTATTTTATGTACTTTGTGTCAAGCATGTATGGAGAATTTAAAGCTTATTTATTAAATAATAAAACCTGAGTGCAGCCCTGGCTGGTGTAGCTCAGTGGATTGAGCGCGGGCTGCGAACCAAAGGGTCGCTGGTTTGATTCCCAGTCAGGGCACATGCCTGGGTTGCGGGCAAGGTCCGCAGTGGGGGCCACATGAGAGGCAACCACACATTGATGTTTCTCTCCCTCTCTTCCTCCCTCCCTTCCCTTCTGTCTAAAAATAAATAAATAAAATCTTAAAAAAGACCCCAAAAATACCTGAGTGCAAATACATTAGGGTATATTTTAAAGGTTGAAATAGTCAGTTTTGAGACATTAAGAAAAATGATGGACTAAGGGGAACCCTTTTGCTCTGTTGGTGGGAATGCAGACTGGTGCAACCACTGTGGAAAGCATTGTGGAGAGACCTCAAAAAATTAAAAATGAATGTGCCTTTTGACCCAGTGATCCCATTTCTGGGAATATATCCGAAGGAACCCAAAATACTAATTTGAGTATTAGTACCCCTGTGAACATAAGCACCCCTATGTTCATTGCAGTGTTTTTTATAGTTGCCAAGGTATGGGAGCAGCCTAAGTGTCAATCAGTAGATGAGTGGATAAAACAACTATGGGACATTTACACAGTGAAATACTACTCAGCCAAAAAAAGAAGAAAATTTTACCCTTTGAGACAGTATGGATAGACCTGGAGAACATTATGCTAAGTGAGATAAGCCAGTAAAAGAAAGACAGTTACCATATGATTTTACCCATGTAGAATCTAATGAACAAACTAAACTAACAAGGAAAATGGAGACAGACTTATAGACTTATAGATGGAGAATAAGATCACAGCTAGAGGGAGTGGGCTGGGTATATGAGGGGGTGGATGGATTGAACAAAAAGGAAAAAGGACTCATGGACATGGACAACAGTGTGGTGATTGCTTGGGGGAGGGAGGTTTAAGGGGACTAAATGGTAATGGAAAGAAACAATAAAGATTAAATGAAAAATGATTATAAAATAATACAGATACATTTTAGAAATTTTGAAAATTACTGTAAAGTACTAGAAAACTAAATCAATTATTACCTGGAGGTTACATTATATTTTGAATTATATGTAAATATATTCTTTGTATAATAGTCTTTCAGCCAGAAATGTGCTTTAATGGGAAAATTATTGTACTTTTTCTCGCTATGTTTAAAAATAGATGTACATTGATATGCAGTCAAGGAATTTCTTTGTGTTTTGTCTCTTTATTTAAAAGTTTTTTTTTTTAAAGATTTTATTTTTATTTATTTTTAGAGAGAGGGGAAGGGAGGGAGAGAGGGAGAGAAACAGCAATGTATGGTTTCCTCTCACATGGCCCTCATGGAGACCTGGCCCGCAACCCAGGCATGTGCCCTGACTGGGAATCGAACCCGGGACCCTCTGGTTCCCAGCCCGCGCTCAATCCACTGAGCTACACCATCCAGGGCTCTTTATTTAAAAATTTTAAACCTCTACACAGTGGGAGGTGGAGGAAGATCAGAGTTACCTTGGGGGATAATGTTTTTTAGCTTGAACTGTGAAAACAAGACTTGGACCTTGTTCTAATACTTGCTTGATTTGAGGTGACTTAAACAAGTTGTTACCCAGTTTTTATATCTTTTGTGCATGATTTAAAAAAATTGAGAAAATAGACCTGGCTGGTATGGCTCAATGGATTGAGTGTGGGCTGCAATCCGGAGGGTCGCTGGTTCGATTCCCAGTCAGGGCACATGCCTGGGTTGCAGGCCAGGTCCCCAGTGGGGACCACGGGAGAGGCAACCACACATTGATGTTTCTCTCCCTCTCTTCCTCTTTCCCTAGAAATAAATAAATAAAAATAAAAAAATAGAATAAGATAAAATGTATATACATGGCAAATTTAGCTTGTACAGAAGACTGAACAGTGAAAAGATTAATTTTCATGTGCTCCCTAGTTTCTTAATGTGGCTCCCCCAGATGTTATCGGTTTCACTTACTTTGTAAATTGCTAACTGCTGAAGTAGAGGATGCTTGCAGCTTTGTCCCCTTCTGTTGGTAACTTACCCTACTTTGTCTTTTGGGAACCCCTTCTGTCTCACTCATTGTCCAAGTAATTCCAGTTGTTTAAGCCCACCTCCTAGACTCAAGCTGTTTTAATCTCCAGGTGGAGAGAGATGCTTGAGCAAAAGCAAAGGCTATTAAAATGCCAAGTTACATACAGGAGTAGAGTAGGTAGGGGAAGAAAAGGAACACCTGGTCAGGTTGTATAGTGACTTGAATGATAGGCTAAGGAGTCTGCAGTTTAGGCCAATAGGTAGTCAGGAGTTAATAAACATTTCTAAACAAGGGAAGAATTCTGAGTTTATAATTAATTTCCCATTCCTCCGAATCCTAATTGTCAAATTCTACTTTTTCTCCTTTGAAATCTCTCTTGGCCTATCCTTTCCTTTTCCATTCTTACTCATTCTAGTACCGTAAGTCAGTCCTTATTACATCAGACTGAGACTGGTGCTGTAGTTAAACAGATGGTTTCTCTTCTTTAAGACTTTTGTCCTGCAGCCCATTCTGGACATCAGTATCAGAGTAATCTTACCTAGAGCTTCACTTTGGTCATGTCTTTCTCCTTCTCAGAAACCTTTGGTATCTTCCTGTTGTTGACAGGATAACATCCAGACTACTTTGCCTGTCATAAAAGACATTCCAAAAATTAACCCAGTCTACTTTTTAAGCCTTACCTTTCTCCCTTTATTTAAACCTGGATTCTAGAGAATTTGGAATGTTCCTTTTACCCTCTAATATATCTAGCCCTTTCCATTTTTAAAGTTTTCCTGTTTCTTTCTTCCTCCTTGGTTATCCTTTTCTAGTCTCATCTCTACTGGTTAAAAATTATACCCATCCGTAGAATTCAGTTAACATTGTACCTCCCTGTACAGCTTCTTCAAATGATTTGGAAGCTGGTTTGAATTCTTCCCTCTGAAATCTCAGAACTCTGTGCTTGTGCTTAAGGCACTTGCCACTTAATGCTTTCTACTGTGCTGGTCTTAACTGCCTTGCTAGATTATATAACATAGTTATGGTGTTTGTTTGCCACACACAGTGCCTTCATATACTTGTGCTTGATAAATACTTGTTTTGTTAATTGAGCTTTCCTATTTTGGATTACCTTTTTGTGCACTATGTAATTTGATGGTACTTTTATGTATCTTAGTCATGGCCTCTCTACTAGACTATAAAATTTTTTTTTTTTAAGATTTTATTTTATTTTTAGAGGGGAAGGGAGAGAGACAGAGAGGGAGAGAAACAACAGTGTATGGTTGTGTCTCACATGACCCTCACAGGGGACCTGGTCCACAACCCAGGCATGTGCCCTGACTGGGAATCAAACCAGCGACCCTTTGGTTCGCAGCCCACGCTCAATTCACTGAGCTACACCAGCCAGGGCTAGACTATGAAATTCTTAAGAGCAGGAAATATGTCTCATTTATGCTTTCAGAATTCTTCCACAATGTATACATAATGTACTTGGAAAAATCCCTCACTTTTAACAGATTTGTAAAATTTTTGCCATTTTGGTGGATTAAAAATGTTACCAGGATACTTAATTTCTTTTATTCTTATTGTGGTAATCATATTTTTATATTTTTATTTGCCATTTCTACTTCTGTGAAGTCCATGTTTATATTGTTTTGACCATTTTCCAGGCTGTCTGATTTTTTTCTAATTGATTTGTAGGCACTCTTTATAGGTTCTGGGTATTAACCTTTTGTTATACCCTATTTTGTTTCTGTCATTTCTCTTTTAACTATGTTTATGGTAACTTTTGCCATACAGAATTTTTTAACTGGCTAATTGTTGTGATGAGATTAAAATTTAATATTGCATAAAGATCAAATCTGGCATGGTAGAATTGACATTATAATTAATATGCTAGTTTTTAACTTTTAAAGGAAAGTTTGATAAATCTTAACTGATTATAGTTTCATTTCATTTTCTTGCTGTTACTATAATATGGACATTTAAAACTCATCCTTTCGCTCTCCCTGGCTAGCTCATTTGGTTAGAGTGCTGTCCCCATTTCCAAGGTTGTGGGTTCGATTCCCTGTCAGGGCACGTACAAGAAACAACCAATGAAATACATAAATAAAAGGAACAACAAAGTGATGTCTCTCTCTCTCAAATAAAAAGAAATCATCTTTCTAAGTATAAAGTTGCATACAGGCCTCTTTTTGTCTCTAATCTTTTATTATTCAATGTAAGCACAATACTTTAAATAGCTAGATTGTGTTTGATACTAAAATAACTTTTAAAGGGCAGTAGTATCTGTATAGTTTTTTTTAAAGTTCTTTTTTTTCCACAGAGTTGATTTCACTTAGAATTAATACATTTTTTTCTGAGAAATGAAAGCCTAGAAAACCAATTTATTTTCTGTGAAAAAACAGGAAAAGGAAAGTGAAATCTTATATTTCTTTGGACTGAAGGCTGTCTTTTCTGATGTTTTTAATAAGCATGTAATTATGCTACTTGAACAAAAGATTCAGAGCATATACAAGTATTTGTGCCACTTTAGCAATTTTGAGCATATTTTCTATGAAGGTACTCTAGCAGAACTTCTGTCCTAAGCAAATGATTAATAATGTGATTTTAGTAATGTTTAAGCCCTCTCAAAATACAATTAAAAAATAACATCATCTTGAATTTTTTCCAAGATTGCACATTTTCACCCCAAGATTGCAAGGGTAATTTAATGATAGATAACATGTTAATTGATTACCACATTAACAGAATAAATAGAAAAAGCATGTTCATCATAATTGAAGCAGAAACAACTTTTAACACCCACTGATGTTAAAAATGCTTAGTAAGTTAAATTTAGAAGAAACTTCCTTAACATGATAATGGATTATCAACTAAAAAAACTGCATTGAATGATCAAGTGTAGAAGTATTGGGTTGGCCAAAAAGTCTGTTTAGTGTTTTCCGTAAAATAGAAGACACACTTTTGATTTTCACCAATAACTTTATTGATTTGGATATTTTAAGCATGTTGGCTGTCTCCTGCTATTGGCTTGTGGGCAGAGGCAGGGGTGCTGCTACTATATGTTCCAATGCATAAGACAGCCCCGCAGCAAAGAATTACTTGGTCAAAATGTTATTAGTATCAAAAACCTCACAAACCACTTTTGACACCTTTGATCAGTCACAGGACCTCCACACACTGCGCAAATCTTTTTTTGAGTTTCATTTGCGTTTTTACCTTTCTTGAAATAATAAAGCATAATATGCCAAAAACGTTGTGTATCTTCTTCCATCTTTAAAAATAAAGTGGCTGCAAAAAAATTCACCAATTTTGATAAGTTTTTAAAAAATGCACACTTATATGACAGCTGTCACAATACATCCAACAAAACTGTTTTAAATGAAGTTAAAGACAACTAAGCACTATTAGAGCCATCATATGGAAAAAACTACATGAACTTTTTGGCCAACTCAATATTTGCTTTAAGACAAGGAATAAAAGCAATCAGTATTACTGCTTTAATTCATCATTGTACTGGAAGTCATAGCCAGTGCTTAGAAGACAAGAAAATCTGTACATAAGAATTAGAAAGGAAGACATAAAATCACAAATGACAAAGTAACCCAGGACTAAGGAGATACCCTGTGATAATGATCACCGCATTTCAGGGTAGACCAGGACGAGTCAACAAGTAGTGTGCTGATCTAATTTTTAAATTTCAATGTGATATTTCTGCTATTGTACTTGACAGTTTGAAGATTTAGTTTTAATAAATGATCAGTGTTGCTTGCCTTACTTTGAGAATAAAGTACTGATGAGTCTTTTTGTGTTCAAGAGGATGGTCATTTTCAGTGTTAAACAAACCAAGCTGCAAATAATTTGAGTTAGTTTAGAATATCATCACATTTCCTTGACATAAAAGCTTTTATAAAAAGTAATTGGTGATATTGTAGTTATTTCTCAGTTGATTCTGAGATAAATTATCCTGGTTTCCTATCGATACTCATTTATTCATTCTGCCTGTTCTGTCAAAGTAAGTCCCTGAATGTGGTGTTATGGCTATATGAATGGATAGAAAGCTGTGGTGACAAAAATTACATAAACAAATGTTTCATTGGTGTATGTACTATAAAGGGATGTATATCAAATATATTATGGGAAAATAGTGTTGTAATTGCATCTGTTTTTGGACTTTCTATTACATCAGTCTATTAATGTACATCTGTTTATGTCCTAGTGATTTTAATCATAGAGGCTTTGTAGTTTGTTTCAGTTTCTGGTAGGGCTAGGACTTTCCTTCCCCCATTTTCCTTTTACATGTTTTTCTAGTGATTCTTTTGTGATATTTTCTTTTTTTTAAATTTTTATTTATTTACTTTTAGAGAGAGGGGAAGGGAGGGAGACAGAGAGGGAGAGAAACAGCAATGTATGGTTGCCTCTCACATGGCCCTCACTGGGGACCCGGCCTGCAACCCAGGCATGTGCCCCGACTGGGAATCGAACCGGGACCCTCTGGTTCCCAGCCTGCGCTCAATCCACTGAGCTACACCAGCCAGGGCTCTTTTGTGATATTTTCATATGTGCTTACATATCAATTTTTTTAGCTCAAGGAAAAGATTGCTAGTATTTTTATTGGGATTTAATTATATTGATAAATTATCATAGGGACAGTATTTTGATAATTTGAGTGAAACATTCTAATTAAGAACAAGGATTTAATTTTATTTCATTGGTTACATTTAATTGTAAGTGGAGAATTTTGTAATATTTCTACTTTATGAAACTTTCTGATTTTTTGTGACCGTGTGTCCTAATATATGATTTCTGTAATGGTTCTGTATGTGTTCTTAACCGGTGACCCCTTTGGTTCACAGGCCAGTGCTCAACCCATTGAGTCACACCAGCCAGGGCAGGTCTTGTAATTCTTTACAAATAAATATAATAAATGTTCACCACCAGTTCTTTTTTATTTTTAAATCCTCACCTAAGATATAGCCAACGGATCCAGAGAGAGAGAGAGAAGGAAGGAGGAAGGGAAGGGGAGAGAGAGAGAAAGAAAGGAAGAAACAGAAACATTAATGTGAGCCCTGGCTGGTGTAGCTCAGTGAATTGAGTGCGGGCTGCGAACCAAACGGTCACCGGTTCGATTCCCAGTCAGGGCACATGCTTGGGTTGTAGGCCAGGTCCCCAGTGGGGGCCACGTGAGATGCAACCACACATTGACGTTTCTCTCCCTCTCTTTCTCCCTCCCTTCTCCTCCGTCTAAAAATAATAAAACCTTAAAAAAAAATCAATGCGAGAGAAACATCAATCAGTTGTCTCATGTACACCCATGGACCTAACCTGCCTGGGCAACCCAGGCATGTTCTCTGACAATGCTCCAACCAACTGAGCCACGCTGAGCCACACTGGTTTAGGGCCACACCACTAGTTCTTTTACTTAAGTTGCCCCAGTTATTTTTTCCTGGAGTGAGGCTCATCATGCAGTAGACTCCTCGAGAACGGTCCAAGGATAGACTATTTTTTGAGTTTGAAAACAACTGTTTTTTTTAATAAGCTTTGGTACTTGAAAGCTCATTTTGCTTAACATAATATCCTTGACTTGCATTTTCTTTCCTTTAATTTCTGAAAAATGCTTCTCCACAGTTGCCTCACTATGTGCAGTATTCTTTTTTTTTTTTTTTTTTTAAAGATTTTATTTTTAATTTTTAGAGAGAGTGGAAGGGAGGGAGACAGAGAGGGACAGAAACAGCAATGTATGGTTGTCTCTCACATGGCCCTCACTGAGAATCTGGCCTGCAACCCAGGCATGTGCCCTGACTGGGAATCGAACTGGGACTCTTTGGTTCCCAGCCCGTGCTCAATCCACTGAGCTACGCCAGCCAGGGCTTATGTGCAGTATTCTTGAGAAGTTTGATATGGATCTGTTTTCTTGAGTACTTTGATCTTGCCTGGAAGCCCTAGGATATGTCTCAGAGTTTACTGTTTTGAGTCAGTTTTCCCATGTTTGATGGGCCTTTTCAATATGTAGTTTTTTTTTTTTTTATCTCTGGGATGTTTTCTTGGATTATAGTTTTAAATATTAGTTCTAAAAATATTTTATTTTGTTTTTCTTCCTGGAGACTCCCAATTGTATGTATATTGTTTCTCTTCCATTTCAACCACTTTCTCTCTGACCCTTTCTACTTTTTTAAAATCTCACTTTTATTCTCTTCCTGCTTCAGTGACCCTTTATTAGATTTTCATTTTAATTTTCTTCTTTTATAAACATCTTGTAGTTTTTTTCATTTCTGCCATGGTTTTATCTTCCTTCAGTTACTTTCATGAGTTGGTTCAATTGTCTTTTTCCTCTTCCTCCTCATTCTTTTCCTCCTTTCCTTCTCTCTTTTTTCTTCTGTTTCTGTTCTTAGTTTTTGTGTATCTCCAAAATTCTTGTTTGAGTATATTTAATTCAATTCAGAGTGTTTTGCTATAAGTTCCCCCCCATTGTGTTTTTTTTGGGGGGGACACTCTGGCGAAGTGTTTTATTTGCATTTTCTATTTCTATAGTACCTTTGTATGGAGAGTATAAAATTCTTCGTAGCCTTTTTTAGGTAATCTCTTTGTAGTTGCCTATGTTCGTAAGTTACCTCTAAATAATGTATAGTGTTGAGAGTTGCTCAGTGTTTTAAGCATATTATTAAAGCCTCAGAATTGTAGGGACTAGAATTTCCTGATGCCTATGATGCCTTTAATTAATTGAAGTTGTGAAATAATTCATGTTATGTGAACAACATGTCAGTGAAAATAGTTGAGTTTGGAATTTAAGTTTGCAGTATAGTGAACATGACACAATGGTTAATCTTAGCTTGTATTGTAAGTGCATGATAAGGGGTTTATGTAAATGACTTTATTATTTTTATTAACAAGTTAATATAATACATTTATTATTATTTTTACCCAGATAATACAGGCATTTCACCTGGGATGGAATGATACTCAGGTGGCTGTGGAGAGGTCAGTGGGAAGGGAGTTTCTTGCCTGTTTCTGTTTTATACTCTTTCTCTTTGAAGTTCTTGTTCCCTCGCTCTGATTTAAGGGATCCTGATCAACTCCCAATACCCTGGATACAGTGGCACCTGTCATTAGGCATTCTACCTTTTATTATAGTAGTAAATACCAAGTACTTCTGTTTGCCAAGTATTAAGATATTCTTTATCTAAATCACCTTATTTAATTCTCAAAATAATCCTATGAAGTAGGTGGGTACAGATATTCCCAGCAAACACTGACCTTGGAGAGGTTGAGTCATTTGTCCAAGGGCTCAAAGCTAGTAAGTGTCGGGGGGGGGGGGGGGGCTAGATTTTGAAAACAGATGTGTTTTACTCTTATTTCTAGGTTCTGTGTTATACTGTTTTCCTAAACTATTTAGATCTCTTGACAGAGAGGTCTGGAGGCCTTTGAACAGTTTTTTCCCATAAGCAATTCCTTTTTTGTCTCATTTTCCCTCAAGCTTAAAAAAAAAGGGATGGAGGGAGACAGAAGCGTTTATAACTTCCTTTAGAACCAGGTTTTAGGTCAAATAGGCTGCATGAGTGTTTTGGATTAAGAGAGGCTTGGTTTTTCTCTACCATGTCTCTTTTGACAGCTGACTGAATTTTAAGTCAGTTGGAGATTTCATTTTGTTTATTTGGCAAATACTCCCCGGGAGGACTGATGTGAGGAGTGTGTTGGGGAATGGTGAGTTATTAACCATGTGGTGTGGATTACACAGGATATTTTGGCCATTCTACCTTCAGACTTCTAAGCAAATGGAGAAATTTGTGATTAATGTGCCAAAACTTAAGTCAAAACTTGAGGAGGTTGAAAGCTTGCCTTTTCCCATTTTTTAAAAAGAGAGGCTTAGAAGAATACTGGAATGATGGGTGGTTAACAGATGATAAGAGGCAGTATATGATAGAGAAATGCAGCCTCACTGCGTGACTGTTACCTTCTGTAAAATTTATTTTCCTTTTGTAGAATGGGATAGTATTATTAATCCAGAGAATTTAATGAATTTACCGTATTAAGTGCCTGGGAAGTAGTAAACACTCAGTGTTAGCTGTTATTGCGTAAATACATTTTATACCCTATAAAGAGGATGTGAAAATGAGTTCAAAAGTAGAATTTAGGATCTTGTTACATCTCTCTCTCTGTGTCTCTGTCTCTCCCTCGTGGCATTAGCTAAGTGCATTTGGTGTCATGTTAGGGTAGATCATAGAAGCTTGGGTGGGTTTTCAAAGACGACTTGTCAAGGTGTGTTCCACACCAGCCAAGGCCAATTAATTTTCCTTTTGGGACCTGGAACTTTGCCCTATCAGTACCTTTTTCCACTTCTTTCAGAATTTAAATATCTACATGTGGTTTTCATATTAAAATCCTTTTTTAGCCTGTTTTCTTTAACTCCTGCATTTATTCTTTTCAAGTCTGACTTTTAGAAAAGAGTAGTCTACACTCATTTCTATCCACTTTTCATTTAAGTGCTAATCCAGTGTTTGTTCAGTCCTCTTCAACACTGCTTTTGGTGAGGATACTGGTTACCTGATCGATAAAGTGGATGGGGACTTTTCTGTCCTACTTCTTTGATCTCATTGTGTACTTCATTTGACTAGTAGTTGCTTTTTAGGACACCCTAGAGCCAGTTAAGTGCTGGTGAAGGTAGAGCCTCAGGGGATGTTTGAATTTCCCCCCAATCATCTAAAGAAAACTCTTACTTAGATCTTGTAAAGCAACTTGTTCTTATTTTTATCAGTTCAGCTAATGAGAGGCAAACTCTGGGTGATTTTATAGTTTTCCAAGAACAGTTTAAAAAACCTATTTGGCCTAAATTTGTTTCAACTCAGGATAGTTCATCATTTTCTCCTTTAGAAATTTTTCCAGCAGTATTAACAGATCGTTCTGCCTTACTGCTTACACTAACCTGTTGCACCAGTTTGGGTGTGGTGGCAGGAACTAATTTCTCGTGTTTTGGCAGATTAGCTCTCTGCTCACTTGCAGAGTAACACCTTTTGTGGGATTCGAATCGGATATTTTAGAAAGTCTCAATTGACTGATAATCTCTCAAATGAAGTGATTTTCTACTTCATGCAGAGATAAAGACTAGAAGTCTCTTCCAAAAAAATACAAAAACTCCTTCTAAGGTTTTTGCTGCCTGCTTAATCTACATTAACTTTGTATTAAACTACCTCAGGGCAAAAGCATATGATTATTCCCACTTCAAGTGGCTAGACTTTCCTTGTCTCCTTTTGTAAAACCACCCTGTTCACTGAGGTCAGGTTTATAGCTAATCTTCATATTATGAGAGCATTGCTGGGTTCATACTACATATAGTTGAAGTGTCTCTCACCTTGACACTTGTTTCAGATATTAAATAGCTCTTTCCCAGGTGCCTTTTGTGATTTCCAGGTCATTCTTCTAAACCTAACTAACATTTAGGTGTCATTGCCTTTTTAAGTTTTCTCTACATCTTCTCCTGGGCCTAAGCCTTTACTTTCTCTACCAGCAGCCTAGGTTTCTGGATAAGTATTTTTCTTGCAGTCCAGTCAACTGAACAACATTCATTTCCTATAGACTTTAGGACAGAACTCCTTGTGTCAAGGCAGCCTTCCTTGGTGAGTGTTCTAGGCTCTTCCTGTAGGAGATTTTTGAATAGACTTTCATTGGTTCTGGATAGTTAGTTTACTTGTTTGTTATCAGGTTGTTTTTCCTGGCCTCTGTTCTCTTAGTTCTGTTTTTCTGTTTGTTTTCTGTTGCCTTTTGCTGTGTTATTCTTAAAATTCTTTTAACATGCTGTTCATCCCAGCCTCTTTTCTTGAAGTTCACTTCCCTGTTGTTCTCTCTAGCCTTTTGTTCTACTGCAGTGTTACTCAGAAGTCGTCTTCTAGATTTCGCTGTAGGACGTCAGTCTCAGCCTCTAAGATTCTCTCCCAGGATATAAGCTGATTCCTTTAGAAATTTCATCTCTTTAGAAACTGTGGAAACTTTTAGGAAACCTTGGTCTGGTTTTCCTTTTAATTCCAGTGCAATGATAATTGCTCTAATTAGCCATAAGTGTTCTTAAATACTCTTTACACCTTATAATGATGTGTTAGATAGGGATGAAGTTGCCACCATACATGAGGGGAACTTTTTTTTTTCCTTTATATTTTACCTATAAATAAACAGCAAAACATAATGGAAAGAGAGGATGAATCTTGAACTGAGAAAATTTTGAATTTTAAATCTTCATATTCCACTTGTTTTGAGCCTCTTATGTTTCACTTTCCTCATCAGTAAAATTATATGCTTCTCATATGATTTTTGTTGGACTGAAAGGATGGTTTATATAAAAGGTGATACCTAGAAGATAGTGAGCATCTACATACCAAAGGTTTTATTCCCCCTTAAGAAGTGGACCTCAGTTAACTAACCTTATTGTGGTAATTATTTTGCAAAATGTATGTGTGTCAAATCATCACATTGTATACCTTAAACTTACACAATGTTATATGTCAATTGTATCTCAGTAAAGCTGGGAAAAAAGAGAAACAGATTAGACCATTAAAGTAGAGACAGTTTAATATACTGAGAGCATCATTTATTCAGTAAAGAAATATTTATTGAGTACTTGATATGTTTCAGGTACTGTGGTAGGAGAAGAGGTTTAAGAAGATAATATCTTTGTTTTTAAAGTTGTTTACAGTGTGGTATTTCAGTATATTCTGGTAAGTGCTGTGGTAGAGATAAACACAGTACCATGAGAAGACTAGGAAAGGAAAAGGGAACTTGGCTGGGTTGGTGGAGGTCTGAGCAGGTGTCAAGGATCACTTTTTGCTGGGAAGTGATGGTTGTGCTCAACTTTAAAGGATTAGTAGGATTTGGCCAGGTATGTAAGCTGGAGAATAGTGCAGAAGGCCTTCTGTATTGAAGGAGTATAGTGGATGAAGGGTACTTGTGAGTGGGTAGGGAGATAAGGCCAGGATAACCAAATTATAAAGTATTGTGTGTGCTAAGGTGTTTTGGCAAGCCATTTAAGGATGTTAAGCAAGTAACCAATAGAGTCTGAGTTCTATTTTAGAAAATTTACTATGGAAAGTGTGTATGGATGATGGATAAATTTCCAGTCTTCCCTGATGAGTATGTGGATTGGTGATGCTGTTAAACTTCAAGGGGAAAGGGGAAGATGAATAAATCTTTAATAGTGGGGAATCCTAGAAACAGTTACTAAAGAGAAAAACAAAGACTATTAGAGAACAAAAATTGAGCATTGAATGAAGAAGTTTTATTGCCAAGCAAGGAACCTGATCTAGCAGAGTCTAGATAAGCTCTGAGGAACAACTTTTTGGGAAGGAGAAATGGAGTAGCCAAAAGACATTGAAATATCTCTGGTTATATTAGGAAAGCAAAGTCCCTGAGTGTTTTTTTAAAAATATATTTTATTGATTATGTTATTACAGTTGTCCCATTTTACGCCCTTTATTCCCCTCCACCCCACACCCTCCCCCCATTTCCCACCCTTTAGTTTTTGTCCATGGGTCATACACATAAATTCTTTGGCTTCTGCATTTCCTATACTATTCTTAACCTCCCCCTATCTGTTTTCTACCTACCATTTATGCTACTTATTCTCTGTACTTTTTCCTCCTCTTTCCCCCTCCCACTCCCTTGTTGATACCCCTCCATGCCTTATATAAATCCCTTTAACATTTCATATAATAAAGGCTGGGCGATGATGAACTCCCTGAACTTGACCTTATCTGAGAAGCACTTTATCTGCCCTTCCATTCTAAATGAAAGTTTTGCTGGATAGAGTATTCTTGGATGTAGGTCCTTGCCTTTCATGACTTGGTATACTTCTTTCCAGCCCCTTCTTGCCTGCAAGGTCTCTTTTGAGAAATCAGCTGACACTCTTATGGGAACTCCTGTATGGGTAACTGTCCCCTTTTATCTTGCTTCTTCTGAGATTCTCTCCTTATTTTTAATCTTGGGTGATGTAATTATGATGTGTCTTGGTGTATTCCTCTTTGGGTCCAACTTCTTTGGGACTCTCTGAGCTTCCTGGACTTCCTGAAAGTCTGTTTCCTTTGCCAGATTGGGGAAGTTTTCTCTCATTATTTGTTCAAATAAGCTTTCAGTCCCTCGGTTTTCCTCTTCTCCTTCTGGCATCCCTATGACCCGGATGTTGGGACGTTTACAGATGTCCTGGAGGTTCCTAATCCTCTCCTCATTTTTTTGAATTCTTGTTTCTTCATTCTTCTCTGTTTGGATGTTTTTTTCTTTCTGCCGGTCCACTCTGTTGATTTGAGTCCCAGTTTCCTTCTCATCCCTATTGGTTCCCTGCAGATTTTCCCTCAGTTTCTTTATATTATCCTTCACTTGCTCAACTAATTTCGACCATTTTTCTACCAATCCTGTGAGCATCCTGATTACCAGTGCTTTGAACTGTGCATCTGATAGGTTGGCTATCTCTTCGTCACTTAGTTGTATTTTTTCTGGAGCTTTGATGTGTTCTTTCTTTTGGGCCATTTTTTTTCTCAGCGTTCCTGTTACTTTAAGGGGCGGGGCCTTAGGTGTTCACCTGGGCGGGGAAAGCCATGTGGCTGTGTTGTGACGCTGCCTGTGGGGGCGGGGCCTGAGAGAACAATGGCGCTTGCTCTGCTCTCCGCACCCACACTGCAACCCACAAGCAAGCTGCGCCCCTCTGCGCTGTCTCTGGGGTCAGTGGACGGGCCCACACAGTTCCAAGTCCACATGGGTCTCCCCAATGAACTCTCCTGTGAGGCCGGGAGTTCCTCCTGCTGCCGCCTCAACCCCCACAGTTGTTTTCAATTGGTTCTTTGAGGTCTTATTTCCCCGCGCTGATGGGCTGCGTGGTCTGCTCTGCTCCCTGCTTTATCTCCTGGTTTGTCTGCAGGTGAATGAGGAGCTGCCCGGTCCGCCAGTCTTGGCCCTGCTGGGTCCGGGTGGGCCGGGCGCGCGGCCACATTTTGGTCAGGCACGCCTGCCACGGGTCTCTCCAGGCAGCTGCAGCATTGCCGGTACCACCCCACAAACTGCAGTCTTGCCTCACTCTCTCTGCCCGGCTCCGCCCCGCTTATCGGTCTCGATGAATGTGTCTTCTTTAACTCCTTGGTGGTTGGACTTCCTCTCAGTGCCATTTTCTGTCAGATCTGGCTGTTTTTGTTTATTTAAGTTGCTGTTTTTCCTCGTTTGGTTGTGTGAGGAGGCAGTGTGTCTACCTACGCCTCCATCTTGCCAGAAGTCCCCCTGTTATCTCTATTTTCCCGAAAATCTTGAAATCTGTTTTCAAATTATTGTATCAAATCGAAAAACAAGGCTGCATATTTTTCATTGTTCACAGGACTATTTATCCAACGTGTTGAAGTGCAATAAAGTGTTTGCCTTAATTTGATTTTGCCTTAATTTCAGTTTCATTTGGAATGTTGTTATGTTTTGAAAGATGGTATCGATAAGTCAGTTTTCACCTTGAAGATACATATTTAATTCATTTAAATGAGCGGTTAAATCCACCAAAAACGGTAAATCTGCAAACCAGTTTTCTTCAGTAAGTTCCGGCACAAATTTTTAATTTTTATTTCTATTTTTATTTTTTTAAAGATTTTATTTATTTTTATTTTTAGAGAGGGGGAAGGGAGGGAGACAGAGAGGGAGAGAAACAGCAGCGTATGGTTGCTCCTGACATGGCCCTCACTTGGGGACCTGGCCTGCAACCCAGGCATGTGCCCTGACTGGGAATTGAACCGGGACCCTTTGGTTCGCAGCCCGCGCTCAATCCACTGAGCTACACCAGCCAGGGCTGGTTTTTTTTTTTTTTTTTTATTTTAAAGATTTTATTTATTTATTTTTAGACAGAAGAGAAGGGAGGGAGAAAGAGAAGGAGAGAAACATCAATGTGTGGTTGCTTCTCACGTAGCCCCTACTGGGGACCTGGCCTGCAACCCAGGCATGTGCCCTGACTGGGAATTGAACCTGGGACACTTTGGACAAATTTGTTTTTTGACACCATAAATGCCTTGATAACATGTTTCAAATCATAAGGTCTTTTCAACATTTGGCCTTGCGACTTAGCCACCTTATTCCAAAAAGTAAATGATGTTGCCATAGTCAGCATCGATACTTTTAAGGAATTCCTGGAACTGGCGATGTGTTAATTTTACATGTCCCTCTCTTTTACCTACCATCACCGGGGGCACCATCAGTAACTATACCAGGTATGTTGAAAATGGACAAAGAAAATCACTCTAACATATTTTTACTGCTTTATATAAATCTCTTGATTTAGCTGTGTCTTTTAATGGCACTAAAGAAGCTATTTCTTTAGTGACATTATATTTGTCATCAGTGCCTTTAATAAAAATGGCAGGTTGAGCCATATCTGTGGCATCCGTGCTATCTCTGTCACCAAAGCATAAAATTTAAAATCAGCAGCTTTACTCTCCAAACTTCTTTCGATAGATTTTCAAATTTCTTCAGTTCGCCTGGCTATATAGTCTGTAAGACAAGCTGATTTTAGAAATAGCCTCCCTTTTTCAGGGCAAATTATATCTGCCATGCTTTCTATACATTGCTTAATAAACTCAGTATCAGTAAATGGTTTTGATTTTTTTGCTATTAAATATACTACCACATAACTAGCTTTTACAATGGAATCTGCCTGAGGTGTAACTTTTTGAAAAAATTTTTGTTAAGACAGACTTTTTTTAGTTCCACTATTTTGTCCTTTTGACACAATCCTTCATATGCATTGAATTTGGCAGCATGTTTTGCATATGATGCCTTTTCAAATCATAGTTTCTGAAAACTTGCATAAATTTCCTAAAAATTAAGCAGAGTGCCTTACTATTTGCCTTGACAAAAAAGTAGTCATATGTCTGTTTTTCATTGAACAATCTTCCTTCATCTGCAATTTTTCTTTTTTGGGGGTTCTTTTTTCTTTTTAGGTGTCATAGAAGCCATGCAGGGATTTAAAAAAATAGTAATACATAGGGACTTTATTTAATTTTATTATGAAAATTAATTGACAGGAAAATAGAAAGCAAGGTTTGGGTCCTTCCACAGCCCTTTTGGCTGCTGATGCAGGATGAGGCAGAAGGCCAGTTGTAAAGTGGAGGGCCTTGTGAGAGGCACCACCGAGGTGTAGAAGTACTTTTAGTAATCAAATAAGAATGCTTACCTGACTTCTAAATAACATTAAATTCTTAACGTTGCAATGGTAGGTCGAAATATTATTGATAATTGCTGCCTCGTTAAGTCACCACAAGCACATGTAACGTCTGATGGTGTCCATTCTACTATCCGTGTTTGGAAGATAACACACTTGAAGTCACACCACTGTAAAACTGAAGTCACACATGGGTACAAATGGGGAGAGCATAGATACATTTATTTTATGTGACATCGCAACATGTAATAAAAAAATCTCATAATGTTTTAAGTTAATTTATGATTTTGTGTTGGGCTGCCTTCATAGCCATCCTGGACTGCGGATTGAACACCTCTGCCCTACTTGTTCATTTTGAATGCAACAGCTACACAGTATACATGCTCACTTAACGGTGTCTACCGCCCCCACTGACTGGTACAATGAAGTTGTCATTGTTCACGCACGTGCATTCCGGTCCACTCTCCTTGGCTGCCAGGTTACATCAGTGTTGTGCAAACTGGTCTCGTTATATTAACAATGGCTGGGCTTTTTCTGGACGGGCCTTTTGTATATGCTTCTTTGAATTGACAGTCCCTACAACAAATATTAAAAAGAGGAATTCCTTACTATTTGGTAAATAAATGTATATACAAAGCACCTAGGTAGTTGAGAAGAGACCCAGTAGTCTAGTACATGTCGTCTTTGAATCTGGCCCAGACCATAAGTTTTCTGAGGAATGTCTTAGATAAGATGCAGTGGACTAACAACAGAACCTATGCAGAATAGAGCCCCTCTCTTTTTGTCACTCTAGAAACAGACCTGATTTCCTCTCCATGTCTTCCATGAGAAATCAGATGGCTCTGAGCCAGAGCAAACAGAACTGGTGAGACAGAACAGAACAAACTCAGAGCTGAAATCAGCTGAATCACCATCAGAAGGTGCCGAAAGCTTGCTAAATGGAAGGCTCAGTCAGTTCTTAAGTGTTGTGATGTCAGCTTTACAGGATGGCTCAATCACATGGTCTCTGAGGGGGCCTTCAAACGTTAAAGAAAGCATGATTATTAGAGACCAAAGATTGTACATAGAGTGAAAGAACTTTATTGCCAAGCGTAGAATCTGATTCAGCTGAGTGTAAGCAGGCTCTCCAGGATGATGTTCTGGGCAGGAGAAATGGGGGTAGGTCTTTTAAAGCCAAAAGGCCATGAATTATATATATATATATTTGTTTCTTAACATTACTGACTCTAGAGTCTTAGCTTTTATTACTTTATTTATTTATTTGTTTTAATTTTTAAAGTTGGCCCTGGGTGGTGTGGCTCAGTGGCCTCAGCACTGGCCTGTGAACTGAAAGGTTGCTGGTTTGATTCCTAGTCAGGGCACATGCCTGGGTTGTGGGCCAGGTCCCTTGTTGGGGGCATGTGAGAGGCAACCAATTACATGTTGATGTTTCACTTCCTCTCTTTCTCTGTCTCTTGCTCTCTCTCTAAAAATAAATAAAATCTTTTAAAAAAATGATTTTATTTATTTTTAGAGAGAGGGGAAGGGGCGGAGAAAGAGAGGGAGAGAAATAGCAATGTGTGGTTGCCTCTCATGTGGTCCTCACTGGGGACCTGGCCTGCAACCCAGGCATGTGCCCTGACTGGGAATCAAACCGGCGACCCTTTGGTTCCCATCCCGTGCTCAATCCATTGAACTACACCAGCCAGGGCAAAATAAATAAAATCTTTTCAAAAATAATTTTTAAAATTGAATTTATTGGGGTTGACATTGGTTAATAATGTTTATAGGTTTTGGATGTACAGTTCTATAATACATTATCTGTATATTGTATTGTGTGTTCCCCAACATAAGTCAAGTGAGTTACCTTTGTTTTGTATTAGAAGAGCCACATTTCTGAGTGTTGTTGATTAGCTGTTACTATCTGGGTTTGCTGGTTGGTAAGCACTGGACTGACCAGAGTTAGTCTGTAACATGTGTGTGGTATGGAATTATGATATCTAGCTGCTTCTATTTTATATGTACTGGTAATATGTTTGAGTTAAGATTATGTCACCCATTTGCTGCATTGGCATCATCAAACTAGGTAGCCAGGTCAAGGTTTATCAGAATTTTCTGGGTATGAGGGTATATGTGTTAGGAGCGAGATCTGTAGCTATGGTTCTGTAGCTTTGAAAAGTGATCTAGTAGAGAAAAATAGCAGCTTTAATGGTCTTAATCTGTCTTTAACTCATGTAATGGTGCTCTTTCCTTTTTTTAACTTAAAAATAAAGAAAAGATTTTATTTTATTTTTAGAGAGAGGGGGAGGTAGAGAGAAAGAGATGGAGAGAAACATCAACATGCAGTTGCCTCTCACATGCCCCCAACTGGGGACTTGGCTCACAACCCAGGCATGTGCCCTGACTGGGAATCAAACTGGCAACTCTTTGGTTCACAGGCCCGCACTCAATCCACTGAACCACACCAGGTAGGGCAGTGCAGTGGTGTTCTAATTACCTGTTAATATTCAATAAACTACCCCAAAACTTAGTGGCTCGAAACAACATTTATTTTGCTCAAGAATCTGGAAAAGGGTTGTCAGGGGGTCTGCATGTCTCCGTTCATCAGCTGGGGTGGGTCAAAGGCTGGGGCCTACATTATCTGAAGTTTTATTCACCAATGTTTTTGGCAGTTCAGCTGGCTGTCAGCTGGGACCTTAGTTGGGACTTCTCAGCTGAAATTCCTGTAAGTGGCCTCTCTTTGTGGCCTGGTCAGTTTCAAGGTCAATACATAGAGTGAAACAAATTATCTCCCAGAGGCCCCACCTCCAGATACCATCATCACATTGGAGAATAGTTTTCAACATCAGCATTTTGAAGGGACGCAAACATTGTCTATAGCATACCAATTATTCAATTCTATCATAGTTGTATACCTTAAAATAACTTCATCTGAATATTATACCTTCTGTAAAAGTGCTTATGCATCTGGATTTTTCCAGTGGCACAGAAAACTTTCAGAGAATGAGTTTCTCCAGCTTTGTTCAGTTATGGTGGATTTAATGTGTAGGTTTCAGTGGAATTTGTATATGAGCTCTAATCTAGAGGGGTTTTTTTTTGGAATGCAGGTATGTTGTGATAATTTAGTTACTCTTAAATGTCTTTTCTGTTCAATTAAATTTAGATAAAGATTTTTTGTTTAATTTTTAGATATAATTTTGTCTTTTTTTGTGTCAAGGTGAAATTGTTTTCAGTTTTTTTAAAACAGTCTTCTTTATGTTAATAAGTAATTTGAATAAAAAAGCCTGTGCTCTTTGAAAAATGAAATGAATGTTTGAGATAACTTCAGGTTAAAGTTTATTTGAGTCCTGGCTCAGTAGCTCATTTGGTTAGAGCATCATCCCTATATGCCGAGGTTGCAGATTTGATTCCCTCCCACCCACCCCCAACCCCTGTCACAGCACGTGCAAGAAGCAACCAATGAATACATAAATAAGTGGAACAACAAATTGCTCATTCCTCATTCTCTCTCTCTCTCTCTTACTCTCTCAAATCAATAAATAAAAATAAGAAACCTTGCCCTGGCTGGTGTAGCTCAGTGGATTGAGTGCCAGCCTGCAAACCAAAGGGTTGCTGGTTCAATTCCCAGTCGGGGCACATGCTTGGGTTGCTGGCCAGGTCCCCAGTTGGGGCCATGTGAGAGGCAACCACACATTGATGTTTCTCTCCCTTTCTCCCTCCCACACCCTCTTTCTAAAAATAAATAAATAAAATCTTAAAAAAAAAAAAGAAATCTTGAGGAAATTTTTAAAAAGTTTACTTGAAAAACACAGATATGTAAGACCCTATGTTATTATTTTAAGAAAGTTCTTAATCTAAATCATTTGAAAGAGGATGTAAATGACCTTTTTAGTTTCCATAAACCCTTTACTCTGTGTGCGTGTGTGTGTGTGTGTAAGTAAGTGTAAGCACATAGTTTTCATCAGGTTTTCAGAGTGACCCTTCGTAGTCACTGCTGTCTCATCCCTTCAGAAGTTAAGAAACATTACTTGATGGCAGTGGTTCTCAAAGTGGTGTGCAGAGACCAGCAGCATCAGCATTACCTGGGAACTTAGTCCTAGCCCCCACTCCAGACCCACTGAATTAGAAACTCCGAGGGTGTACCCTTCTCCCCCTGTGTAGTTTAACAGGCACTCCAGGTGACATGTATACTAAATTTTGAGAACTAGACTTTCAGGTGATAAAGTAGATATAATTTAACAAATATTCTATACAAGTTGGCCCAAAAACTATACTAAGCTACATAATCTACACAAATGCTAATTTGCTGGTATGGTTATTGAATAGAGATACCTGTTGAATACAAAATTCTGTATAATCATCTTTATATGTTCTTGTTTGCATAGGAGGTTTTAACACAGACACTTTTTTTAACGTAGATTTTATTTATTCATCATTAGAGAGAGGGGAAGGGAGGGAAAAAGAGAGGGCGAGAAACATCGACATATGAGAGAACATCCATCAGTTGCCTCCTGCACGCCCCCAACTGGGGACCTGGCCTAAAACCCAGGCATGTGCCCTGACTGGGAATCGAACCGATGACCTTTTGGTTTGCAGGGTGGCGCTCAACCCACTGAGCCACCCCAGCCAGGGCAGATACTGGTTTTTGTTGATATTCAAGATTATGACTAATATTTGAACACATTTTGATTTACAAAATGTTAATGACTTTTGTGCACTTTTGGTTAGGTGCCTTTTGTCTATGACAGTGTTTTGGTATACATTGTGGATTACTTGTATCTTAATAAATACATTTTTGGTTGCAATTAACAGGAAAGCAACCCACTCAGACTAACTTAAGCAAAAAGGGACATTAATGGGAGGATATACAGCTTTGACACTCAGAGGGGAAAGTGCATCCTGGCTGTGAGATAGGATCCAGGAAATGGAAAGAAAGCCTCAGGAATGGAAACAGTTTTTCCCAGCAGCCCCTATGGCCATTTAGAACCCTCTTGTTTCAAACTTCCTTCTTCCTAAGGGCTCTGACCCCCCCAGTGCCAGTCAGGAGAGAGGATATGACTGGTTCGTTGGGGTGGTGGCTGCTCATCATCCAGTCAGCCAGCTGTGGCCAGCGGTCAGGGTCACATACTGTAAATACAGCCACTGATACTTATTTTCTATGGCTTATGCTGTAGCTACAGATTACATTTTATTGAGGTAGTATAATTTATAGCATTCTGGTATCCTGTTAAGGTTAAAGTTGGTCTACCTTACTTACCTTTTTTTTTTTTAATTTTGTTTATTTCTTTTTAGACAGAAGGGAAGGGAGGAAGAGAAACATCAATGTGTGGTTGCCTTTCATGTGGCCCCCACTGGGGACCTGGCCTACAACCCAGGCATGTGCTCTGACTGGGAATCGAACCGGCGACCCTTTGGTTTGCAGCCCGCACTCAATCCACTGAGCTACAGCAGCCAGGGCCCTTACTTAACTTTGGTCAATAGTGAGGAGCTTTCTCTAAAAAAATAAGCTGTGACAAATTATTTAGTAAATTAAAAAAATTTTTTATTTATTTTTAGAGCGAGGGGGAAGGGAGGGAGAGAGGGAGAGAAACATCAGTGTGTGGTTGCCTCTCATGTGGTCCCCATTGGGGACCCCGCCTGCAACCCAGGCAAGTGCCCTAACCGGGAATCAAACCTGCGGCCCTTCAATTTGCAGCCCACGCTCAATCCACTGAGCTATACCAGCCAGGGCTGTTTAGTAAATATTTTAATTATATTGTAGATATAAAGTTATTTAGTAGAACCATCCCATTATAATCTTGGCTTATGCTTGCATGTATTTGGATAGCTCTGGAAACATGCCTTTAAATTTTAATCAAACCCTGTACACATAAGACAGTATATGTTTAGCTTATGCTCTTCCCTTTCTACATATTACAAATTTATAAAAAGATATTGGTAGGTTTCAGGGGCTTTATTTTACATGAATACTAACTGGGTGTTTGGAGGGGACATTATGTATAAACAGGTATCAGTGGATTTTTGGCACTTTCATTGTCAGTAATTTTTCTCCTGCCAACATTGATAAGGATTTGGCATTATGCCTTTCATTTAACTTCTACATAGCAAGTTAAAACGATCATTTGAATGGAGCTTGGACAGGATGATGTAAATGGCAACATGCCATTATAGAAAAAAATCTAGGAAATGTGATGCATTAGTCCTTTGCACTGGAAATTTTCCTGGGGAATACTTAACAGACTTGGCTTGCAGTGGAATCAGAGGGAGGAGCAGTGGAAAAAGGAAACCTTTTGTTTACCGTAAAACAATGCAGTGAATTACACATAGCGATGTTAGAATAAGAGTCTAAACATGACAACTCTAGGCAGATTCCATTGTAATGGTGAGTTACGCTGTGACTCAATCCTGAGCCCTCTTACAGAGCTTCAGAATTTCTGAGATTTCGTATCTATAGTAGTTATTGAATTGTGTACTCTGTGCATGGTTTTTTAAGCTCTGGGGATTCAGTGTAGATCAAAATTAAGTTTTGACCTCATGGTGTTTAATGTTCTATTGGAGTAGTTGGGGAAGATCTTAGGAACTGAAGGCGGGGTTAGTTGGCATAACTGTTTATATTTGAAAAAATGTGGGTCTTTATAGAGGTTTAAATTTGGTCATTTCCAGACCTTCTTGGAGAAATAACTGTAGTGGTGGGTCAGGGAACTCACAAGATAAGCCTAGAGCATTTTCTAGTGTCAGAAAGTATGGAAGTGTGTCCCCTTTCTCCCCAGTGATGTGGGTATGTCAAAGGGACGCAGGAACCAACTGAAACAGCTCCCAATACCAAAGTTAAAAGCATTTGAGCAATAAAATAAAGTAGCATTGGATTATAACCCAAAGTACAAAATATTTATGAGTCTACACTGATATAAATAAATGATTGACAAATAAATGAAAAAACAGATAAATGGAGAAAGGCACTCAAATCTCCCATGCAGAATTCCAAATAATTTATGTAGATGTTCCTGTGTCAAGGAACGGGAGAATAACTCCCTGGTTATTAAGTGGGGGCTGTACATAGTGACTTCCTTCCAAAGAGTACGGTACAGAAAGGAGGATAAAAGAGTAACTTTATAGTGGAGAAACCTTAAAAACACAACTTGAATCAGATCAAAGTTAATATCAACAGTGAAGTCATGCTCTTAGTAAGTATATACCCTTGATATGATATTATGAGAGTGGTACCGTTACCTTTGTGGATTTTCTTTTTATTTCCACAACCCATGTGCCCCAAATCATGAGAAATCAGACAAATGCACTTGAGGGACATTCTACAAAACATTTGACCAATATTCCTAGAACTGTCAAGGTCATTAATAACAAGTCTGAAAACAATAACAAAATCTGAGAAACTGTCATGGCCAAGAGGAGCCTAAGGAGAGGAGACATGATGACTAAATGGTGTCCTCAGTGGGATCATATAACAGATAAAAGATGTGAAAAGTAAGGAAATCTGAATAAAATATGAACTTTAGTTCATAATGTATCAACATTAGTTTATTAAATTGTGACAAATGTGCCACACCAATGTAAGATATTTGTAGGATAAATGGGATGTATGAGAGCACTGTACTACTATCTTTGTAACTTTTCTGTAAATCTAAAGTTATTCTAAAATAAAAAGTTTATTAAATTTAGTAATTCCCTATCAACCCAGGAAATACTTGAAAAGTATGACATTATAAAGTTTTTTTACTATAAATTACAGGCTTTTATAGTTAGTCTTTTTTCCTATTTGTTTTAGTGAGTGAGTGGCCTGTTTTACAGATGGAGTCCATTTGGGAAACTACCTTTGGCAGCCACTTTTCTTTATTAGAGTAGATATTGAAGTATTTGAGTGACTGCAGTTTTTTAGAGGTTGGAAGGATGCAGAAGACCAAGCAGCTTATCTTTGTTTACGTTGTTGTGGAAATAAGGTTAATGTAATTGGAGAACATTTTGTGACAATATACCTTTTTATTGTGTGTGAGAGAGAAGTCTCAGTAAGATGTGTGATACTAGGAAAGGGGCCCAGTAGGTAGTTGGGTCCCAGGACAAGCAGAGTGCTTACAAGTAGTTGAGGAAACAATTCTGATTTGAAGAAAAAGACTTACTAGATTAAGAGAAATAAGGAATGAGTTTTGCTTTATTATTTATTTACCTTTTAGTTGCTCATCCTTAGGAACAAAAGACCACCTTGACAGTGGTTTCTTTCTTTCTTTTAAAAATTTGTTATTGTTAATTCTATTATAGTTGTCCCAATTTTTCCCCCTTTGCCCTCCTCCGCTCAGCCCACCCCCCACTCCCACAGTCAATCCCCACACCATTGTCCATGGGTCATTCATACATGTTCTTTGTCTAAGTCCCTTCCCCTTCTTTATACCATTCTCCCTCTCCCCCCTTCCCTCTGGTCACTGTCAGTCTGTTCCATGTTTCCATGCCTCTGGTTCTGTTTTGCTCTTTAGTTTATTTTGTTCATTAGATTCCTCTTATGGGTGAGATCATATGGTATTTGTCTTTCACCGACTGCCTTATTTCTCTGAGCATAACGTTCTCCAGTTCCATTTATGCCGTCGCAGAAGGTAGGAGTTCTTTCTGCTGTGTAGTATTCCATTGTGGAAATGTACCGAAGTTTTTTGATCCACTCATTTACTGATGGGCACTTGGGCTTTTTCCAGCACTTTGCTATTGTAAATAGTGCTGCTGTGAACACAGAGGTGCTTAAGTTCTTTTGAATTGGTGATTCAGGGTTCTTAGGGTATATTCCCAGCAGTGGAATTGCTGGATCAAAAGGTAGTTCCATTTTTAATTTTTTGAGGCAGTTCCATACTGCTTTCCACAGTGGCTGCATCAGTCTGCATTCCTACCAACAGTGCACTAGGGTTCCCTTTTCTCCACAACCTCTCCAGTACTTGTTGTTTGTGGATTTATTAATGATAGCCATTCTGACAGGTGTGAGGTGATATCTCATTTTGGTATTAATCTGCATCTTTCTGATGGCCAGTGATGTTGAGCACATTTTCTTATGTCTACGGGCCATCCATATGTCCTCCTTGGAGAAGTGGGCAGTCATTACTTGAAGATTGTCTTGATTCACCAAATATTTCAGTGCATATTATGTTTAAGATATTATATAATAAAGCGTAGGAGAGCTAAAAAGACACAGCTTTATCTCTAAGAAATTTACAGCTTAGGGGGGCATAGAAGGAAGGATAAGACACACGAATAAGTTTAATATAAGCAAGAGAGAATGGACATAAAAAGGAGTCAAAATGTTGGAAGTTCACAGGTAGGGAGAGATCAAAATGAGATCGTGAGAAAGGAGAATCAGAGGAAGTTTCACATGGAGTTGAAATTTGATAAGTGGATACGATTTTGAGGGTCAGTGGTTAGAATAATAGTACTTGAGGTGGGAGGAATATTTTGAATAAAGGCAAAGGCAGAAAAGTCCTGGGCTTATTAAGGGGAGCAAAGAGGTTGAGATTTTCAGTCTAGAGGTTAATGAGAGAGAAGGCTGAGATCATTGATAGCCTTTTGAATGAGGAATCTGTAGAAAAAGAGGATGGAGCCTGGATTCAAAATGCTCATTTACTAGGTGACAGGTTGGGGTAAGCCACAAATTTCAGCTGTAGTTTCCTTTTCTGTGGATATAAAACATAACTCACAAACTTTTAAGAATCAAGCAAGAAACTCTGTAGAAATTTTTTTGGCACATTATAAAATAGATATATTATTTAAATGTGAACACTGGAAATGGAAATAGGCAGGGAGATATGTGATACTTGATATAATCTGGCAACTGCTTTAGATGTGGGGTGGTCAGGAGAGGGAGAGATAAGCAAGACATTTGCTTTCTGGATAATTGAAAGCATGTGGTCAAAAGGAAGAAGAGCTGGTTCAGCAGGGAAGTTGATTCATTCAACTTTGAATAAATTTAACTTGAAGTGCTGGTGAGGTTTCAAAGTGGGTATGTGTGGTAGTCAAATGAAATGTATGTGGGCTTGGAGCTTGGCGAAGAGTGAGTCTAGACATACAGGTTTAGACTCACCAATATTTACGGAAAGGTTACTTGATACATAAACTTTATTATTGACTGAATATTTGTGTCTCTCAAATTTCATATGTTGAAGCCCCAGTCTCCAGTGTGATAGTATTTGAAGGTGGGGCTTTTGGGAGGCACAACAGTTTGGTCACAAAGGTGGAGTTCTTATATTGGGATTTATGTGCTTACTAGAAGAGAGTCTAGAGAGGTGATCTGCCTCAGCCATGTAAGGATACAGCAAGAAGGTGGCTATCTGCGAAACAGGAAGAGGGCCCTCACCAGACATTGAATCTACTGGCACCTTGGTCTTGGACTTCTCAGCCTCCAGAATTGTGGGAAATAAATGTTAAGCCACCTTTATGGTATAGCAGCACAAATGAAAACAGGCTTTTCACCAGGTTGTGATATGAGTGAGTTAAAAGGTCATTTTTGATTGGTTAATTTGAGAACCAGTGTTTCCTTTGGTGAAATATTTAAATGCTGATATTGTCTGTTGTTTTGTTAAGAATATTTACCTCATTGTGGTAGAACCTGTATCTTTTAGTACATCATCTTACACAGTAATTAAATTAATTGCCTGCCAGGTACTAAGTACATTAAGTTAAACTTAGAGGCCCGGCTTGTTTTGCAACATGAAATCAATTGCCTAAAATTCCTTGATGAAATGATACTGTAGCAAGATATTTAGTTAAAAGCCCGTCTAATATGATTGTAGAGGTAAACTGTTATATCTATTGAAAGAGGAAAATTGCTTCTTATCTTTTGAAGAAGGCTCTTCTGCAACCTAGGTTTCTATTATTAAACATTTGTGAATCTGTATCACCAGTAATTGCTTTAATCAGCATTTAAGCTCCTTTGAAAAGGAAGAGCTGACCTGAGAGAGACTATGTTTCATTCTGTGTATGATGGTTAACAGTTGGGGTTCTGGCCCTGGCTAGTTTGGCTTAGGGGATTGATACCAGCCGGCAAACCAAAGGGTTGCCAGTTGGATTCCCAGTCAGGGCACATGCCTGAGTTGCAGGCCAGGTCCCCAGTAGGGGGCGTGTCAGAGGCAGCCATACATTGAAGTTTCTGTCCTCTTTCTCCCTACCTTCCCCTCTCTCTAAAAATAAATAAATAAAATCTTTAAAAAAAAGAGTTTGTGTTCTGTAATTAAATTAATTTGACTTGGAATCTAAACTCTAGAATTTACAGTGTAATCTTTGGTAAGCCTTTTATGTCTGAGCTTTGGCTTCTTTATTTCTAAAATGTAGGTAATACAAAAATAAATTAATTTTAAAAATGTAGGTAATACTCACTTCACAGAGTGGTTGGTGTACACTTGCACATAATAAATATTCAATAAATGTTATTCAGTCTTCTTATAGTCCTTACTAAAATTACATTGTATTGAAAATACTATTTATAAATGGACTTTTACTCTTTTTTTTTTTTTAAAGAATTTATTTATTTATTATTAGAAGGGAAGGGAGGGAGAAAGAGAGGGAGAGAAACATCAGTGTGTGGTTGCCTCTCACCTGACCCCCACTGGGGACCTGGCCTGCAACCCAGGCATGTGCCCTGACTGGGAATTGAACCAGTGACTCTTTGGTTCGCAGCCCGCGCTCAGTCCACTGAGCTACACCAGCCAGGGCTGAACTTTTACTCTTAATAGCATATTAAGAAAATATTTTCTTGTTAGTAAACATATTTACATAACTTTAATGGGTGTGTAATATTTCAACGTGCTGTTTGTTACCTTTGACCATTTGATTTTTGTTGTGTACAAAAGGTTGTATCTGTTATTTTTGCTCATTGCCACATTTTATAATAATGTTCTTGAATGTGAATTTTGTGTAATGCTCCTGTTTCAAGCACCAGTAACTAAAACACATGTAAACACTGTATTGAGTATAGGTTACATTTTCATTTCACATTTAAGAGTAGAGGTAGAGATTGTTTCTTGGCAGAAAGATCTAAATTACTGTCATGTGCCAGTGATCGGAAGGGTGCGTATTAGTAGACATTTTTAAAGCGCTAGGCCATCTTGTTGGAATTTGTATAGGAATGTTATCCTGAACTTCAGTTTTATTTTACAATGATAATATAAGTTCAAAGAAAACCCAGAGAAATCTACTCTGTTTAAAAATAGTCTACAACTTTTGAATTGCAGGAACAGTATTATAAAATCTGTTTTTGTGGGGCAAAGGAAGACGGGATGTCTGAGTGTTTTTGTTTTTTTTTTTTCCTTCTTCTTTCTCTCAAGCAGTCTCATTCCAATCAGCAGTGTAATTGGAATGTGACTCCAATCTGGAGGAGGAAGGAAAATTTTTGGCAAAAAGATACTGAGCAGTTGGGAGTTTTATTCAGATGAAGCATAGACAGCCATTCATTATGAGTACAACTCAGTAAGAACAGCAATAGCATTCTATTTCTGCAGCTGGGATTTATACTTTGATAGTATTACATAGTGTTTTGCCTGTAGTAACTCTTTTCCATCCAGAAAGGAACATTGACTTAAGTGAAATGGTAATATTTATTACGTCTGCACTTCTGCAAATGGTTTCTTCTAGTCATTGCCTCATACAAAGTTACTAAAAGGGGATTTTTGTGAAATCTGAAAACATTTCTTGAGAAAACAACAAAAAAAGGGGGTATGTATGGCATACTTGAATTGTACTTGACCTGCAGGCTCTGAGGGCAAAGGACTGTCTTATTTATCTTTGTATCTGCAGAATCTACAATAGCACTTGACACAGAGTGGTCGCTCAGGAAATGTTAAATGAAAGAATGAATGATGTAGGAAGTACTCCCTTCTCATTAAGCATCTCAAGATATCACATATGCATCTATGTAAAATAGGAGTTACCAGTATACCAGCAAGGCCAACCTTAGCTTATTTTGATTATCTCCTATTTCAAACTATCTATTTCAAACTATCTATTTGCAGAAGGGGTGAGTAGAATAGCTAGAGCAGGCTAGGTTTTGGGAGTGCAAACTTAAGAATGAGAATTGCTTTGAAGGAATTTTAGAAATATGCGTGATCAAAGTAGTCTGGTAAGATTAATCCAGTGCAGATCTACAGGCCATGTGAGATACGGTCCTTAATGGATTCTGGAGTAATGGCATTGTGCTGTTGTAATGCCGTTTATAGTTAGTGTTAATCAAATTGACACATGACTGCAAAATACATATGTAGAGTCCAGTTTGATGTTTTGTTAGCACAAAAATTAATGAAAAAATAGTGAATGTATACGTAAGATTTTTGTACCTTTCTGTATATGTTACTTCGGTAGAAAGCTTACTAAACATTAAAGTTATTGAAATATTGATTGCTATTTAGGATAAAGTCTACATTCCCTAGCCTTTGTTCTGGTCCTGTCCACCTTACGAGTTTTCTCTCTTGCTAGTCCCTTCTAGTAGCTTAGTCTGGCGTTTCCCAAAGTTATTTTTACCTCTCTCCAATAATAATCATTTAGAAAACTAAAATGAAAGTTTCTCCACACTGCTATCGCTTCCTAGCTCTATGATTTCCAATCTTGGTTCAACTTTCTATTAGAAAAAATGGTAGATTTATGAATATAAACTCATACAAATAAATATAAAATTATGTTACAAATATAAAATTATAATATGGTATGTATATTCCCCAGGAGATTCTGATATATAACTCCTTGGTTGAGATTTTTTGTGGTGACAAATAGGAGTTTGTCCTGTTGAAATTCATTAACTCATTGAACATTTTCTGAGCTCTTAAAATTGGTACTGAGCATGGAAAGAGGAATGGGCGGTGGTTCTAGTGCCCAGAGTGCATTCCCAAGAAAAAGAACAATGCAGTAAATACTCCAAGGTGTGAAAATAATTTATTTATGCAAATAAACTAACAAGTACCAAATTATGTTTGAGAATCATTCTTTTAAAATTTACAAATGAGAGTTTTTTCTTTTATGGTATAAAATAATTTAAGCAAAACCTGGCTGGAGCCCTTGAGCTAATCTTAAGGTTAGCAATCTGATGAGTCTTGGTATTGCTTTTATGTTTTAAATTAACTTTTAAATGAACTTTTTGTAGGACTCTGATACTGTTTTCCTTGGTCTCCAGGTTACTAAATTCAGTTTCTCTTCATAAGCTTTAAACCTGATTTTAAAGCGCTTTGTTCTTTTGACTTTTAATTGCCTTTTGAAACTCATTTACACATTAGCAACCTTTTACTTGTGATTTTTTAAAAGAAACTTTGTCAAACATTACCTGATGAGTATGCTTTAAATAAAGGGGAATTATAACAATAAGACTTCATGAGTAAAACTCATTGTTACTTAAGAATTGGTAATTTAGCTATCATATAATAAAAAAAATCCCCCTTTCAATGAAATTATTTTAGATTATTTTGAACTCTGTTTCATTCATCTCATAAATATTTATTGAGTGCCTAGCAAATGCCCAGCACACTGTTGTGTTGGTGCTGAAGGTAGAAAGAAATGAGGCAGACATGATTTTTGCTGTATGGAGTTTACCACCTTCATATAAGCAACATTCTAAACTTAATTATAATAAAGTATCATGACTGCCTGTGATAAGAATGGTCTTCTGGGACTTCTAGTCAAGATGGAGGCACAGGTAAACATGGCTCACCTCTTCGCAAAACCACAGCAAAATTAGAAATAGACTACAAAACAAATTATTACCCAGAATTGTCAGAAAATCAAGCCCTATGGAAGTCTGACAACCAAGGAATTAAAGAAGTCACATTCATCCAGATGGGTAGTAGGGGTGGAGACATGGAGAGGTAGAATGGATGGTCCACACACACACGTGGTAGATAAAAATTGGGAGGGATACCTCTGGAGTGAGGCATCCCAACCCCACATGAGACCACTCAGCTCTGAGTTCCAGTGCCAGGAAGATAAGTCCCCATAACTTCTGGCTCTAAAACGCAGTGGTGGTTGGGGTTGTGGAAGAAGCTGCAGAATTCTTAGGAATCTCCTCTTAAAAGGCCTGCATCAGACTTAGGACTTACACAGACTCACTCCCTCTGGGTTCTGCACTGGAGCAGCAGCTGGAAGGGAATCAGTGGCATATGGGAGAAATTGAAGTATCTGGCATCAGGGTAAGTGCTGGGGGATAGCTTCCTCCTGGACAAAACTCCAGAGGCCAAGCAGTGGCATTGTCCCCTTTCTGAGCCCTCTCTGACACAGAGCCACAGAGTAGCGACGCCGTATCGGAGGCTCCCATCAACCTGGTTCACATGGGTTGCCCTGCCTGGCGATTACCTAAGGCTTCTCCTCATCCAACTTATTGGTGCACTTTTCTACAGTAGGCCCACTACTAAGACAGGAAGTTAAAGTAGCTCTACCTAATACATAGAAATGAACATAGGTCCCTGGCTGGTGTAGCTCACTGGATTGAGTGTGGACTGGGAACCAAAGGGTCACAGTTCGATTCCCAGTCAGGGCACATGCCTGGGTTGCAGGTCAGGTCCCCAGTGAGGGCCATGTGAGAGGCAACCATACATTGCTGTTTCTCCCTCCCTTCTCCTCTCTCTAAAAATAAATAAATAAAATCTTAAAAAAAAAAATGAGCATAGGGAGGCTGCCAAAATGAGGAAACAAAAAAAATATGTCCCAATTGAAAGAGCAGAACAAAACTCCAGAAAAAGAACTAAACAAAATGGAGGAAAGCAATCTGTGAGATGCAGAGTTCAAAACAGTGGTTCTTAGGGTGCCCCAGGAACTCATTGGGTACCTCAACAACATGAAAAGGACCCATCTGGGAGGGAGTAGGGGAAGAATGGGGGAAAAGGTGCAGGGATTAAAAAGCATAATTGGTAGGTACAAAATAGGGATATGTAAAGAATAGTATAGGAAATGGAGAAGCCAAAGAACTTATGTGCATGATCCATGAACATGAAGTAAGGGGGGTGCTTGCTGGTGGGGGGGGGTGCTGAGCAGAAGCGGGCAAAAGGGGAAAAACTGGGACAACTGTAATAACATAATCAATAAAGTATACTTAACAAAAAAAAAAAAGACCCAGGCTAAAATGAAGGTTACACTAAGTGAAATAAAGGAAAATTTACAGGGAATCAACAATTGAGTGGATGAAACGAAGAATCAAATCAATGATTTAGAACATAAGGAAGGAAAAAAATTCAATCAGAACAGCAAGAAGAAAAAAGAATTAAAAAAAAAAAAGGATAGACTAAAGAGCCTCTGGGACAACTTCAAATGTACCAACATTTGAATCATAGGGGTGCCAGAAGGAGAAGAGAGAGAGTAAGAAATTGAAAACTTATATGAAAAAATAATGAAAGAAAACTTCCCTAATTTGGTGAAGGAAATAGATACACAAGTCCAGGAAGCACAGAGAGTCTCAAACAAGTTGGATGCAAAGAAGACCATACCAAGACACATCACAATTAAAATACCAAAGGTTAAAGAGAGAATCTTCTTTTAAAAAATATTTATTTTTAGGGAGAGGGGCAGGGAGGGAGAAAAAGAGAGAAGCACTGATGTGTGAGAGACACATTGATCAGTTGCCTCTCACATGTCCCCATCTGGGGACATGGCCCTACAATCCAGGCATACGCCCAGACCAGGAATCAAACCAGTGATCTTTCGTTTCACAGGCCGGTGCTTAATCCACTGAGCCACACCAGCCATGGCTAAAAAGAGAATCTTAAAAATAGCAAGAGAAAAGTGGAGTTACCTGTAAAGGAGTTCCCATAAGACTGTCAGCTGATTTCTCAAAAGAAACTGCAGGCTAGAAGGGACTGGCAAGAGTATTTAAAGTGGTGAAAAGCAAGGACCTACCTAGATGACTCTATCCAGCAAAGCTATCATTTAGAATGGAAGGGCAGATAAAGTGCTTCCCAGACAAGGTAAAGCTCATTTTCACCTAGCCACTATTATATGAAATATTAAAGGGATTTATTTAAGAAAAGATAAAAATTATGAACATTAAAATGGCAATAAATTCACAACTATCAACAATTGGATCTAAAAAACTAAGCAAACAAGTGGAACAGAAGCAGAATCATAGATACAGAGATTATTTGGAGTGTTATCAGTTGGGAGGGGCAAGGAAGGGAATGGGGGCAAAGGTGCAGGGATTAAGAAATACAAATTGATAGGTATAGAATAGACAGGGGGATGTTAACTATATAGGTAATGGAGTAGCCAAAGAACTTATATGCATGGCCCATGGACTAAGTTCATGGACATGAACTAAGAGGGGGGGATTACTGGAGAGAATAACCAATATCGGGTGGAGTGGGGCAAAGGGGGAATAATTGGGACAACTGTAAGAGCACAATAAATAAAATATATTAAGAAATGATTTCCAAGAGTAAAAAAAAACCCTGATTTTCTGTGAAGATGTAAGTGGGTGGAGAGTTGAGAGAAACATGTTCTAAAAGGCTTCCTTCTCTTTTGAGACCTACACGATGAGAAGAAGCCTGAGAAAAATGTTTTAGTCACGTAAAAGTTCTGGGTGAGAGATGGTGTACATTTAGGAAAGTGGAAGTTTAGTCTGGTTGGATCTTGGACTTGGGGGCTTGGAGGGGAGAAATGGTGATGAAAGATGAGGTCAGAGAGATAAGCAGGAGCCAGAATCAAAGTGTTGTAAACCAATATAAAGTTTGGGCCTGAAGACCTTGGGAATGATTGAAGGATGGAGGTTAGTAGAGGGGACAAGAGACAAGGTCCCTGAGAAAGTGATAGATTTGGGATGAGATGCAGAGCACAGGTGGAAGGATAGCTTTGAGGATGTTTTAAGGATGCTTTGCAATGTATTAGAGGGGAAATGGATGGAAAGACTTAATCATATTTTTAGAATGATCACTTTGGGTCCAGTGTGGAGAACTGATTAGAGGGGGTTGAGTTTAGACAGGGGACTGATTGGGAGGCTATTGTAATGACATAGAGAGTAGTTGATGGTGGCCTGGACTAGACTGGTAGCATTGATAACAGAAGTAGACAGATGAAGGCTATTAATTAGAACTGGTAATTGCCAGGAAGTGGGGAGAGGGAGGAGTAGTGAAGGTTACAATGGAGGTTTCTGTCTGAGGCAGTGGAGTAGAAAGAAGGGCTATTTATTAAAAGAAAGTAAATTGGAGGAGCAGTTTTAGGGGAGAGAGAAGATGGGGATTTTATTAGGGGGGCATATTTAGTTTGCCTGTGTGGAGTTCAGGAGAGAGCGGAGGGTTGGGTTTATAGATCTAGATGTTATCAAAATGGTACAGACGAGGGAGAATGTGTGGAGAAATGGCCCTTCAGATGAGTATTTCAAGAGGGAAGAGCCTTATCAATCTATTAAACTATGAACGTTCTCCCAGAAAAAAATGTGAGTTTTTACACATACGTATAACAGTTTGCAAATTAATTTCAAGGTTTACAGAGCAAGGATCTGAGTTCCTTAGGTTATAGAGTAAAAGAAGAGGACCAAGGGCAAAACCATGAAGAACCTCAACTTTCATGGATGGAGCTTAGGAAAAAAGATCTGGCAGGGAGACTTAGAGTGAGTTTTTATGCCTTGTGTAAAACCAGGTGGTTATGGTGTTAAACAGAAACCAGAAGAAGAGAGTTTCCAAAAGAGGCAATAGTCAGTAGAGGCAGTTGTGCCTCGGGTCAGATGTGACAAAGAATGAAAAGTGTCCATTGGATGGATTTAGTAATTAGGTCCCCCAGGGCACTGGAGAAGCAGTGTAGAGGCAGTGGTGAGAGAGAGGAAGCCATGTTACAGTGGGGGAGGTCAAGAAGTGGAGTCACAAAGTGTAGACAATTCTTTAAAGTAGTTTCATTATGAAGGAGAAGCGGTTGGATGGTGGCTGGAGGTAGGAGGCATGGGTGAGACATAAGCATATTTAAATGCTGATGGGGCTGTTCATTAGAGGAGAGGAGAGACCAGGTCCCTGAGAAAGTGCTGGGTTGAGTATGAGATCCAGAGCACAGGCAGAAGGATAGTGTTAGGCAGGAGAGTGGGCATTGTAAATGGAAGGAAGAAAAAAATAAGAATGTGTATGAACAGCAAGTTGTAGGTTTAGCGACAACTTGGCAGAATTTGCATGTATTTTCTTTTTCTCTGAAGTAAGATGTGAAATTATTTCTTGAATTATGAGCACCTCATTAATACTGAAGACTATAATTTGTATTTATGTATATATTGTATATGTGATGATCCTGATTATTCTATTCAGTTTATATGATGATAAAAATTTAGGGAGGAGTTCTTCTATATCGAGTTTGTGATTTGGTACTCTTAGTTTTCATGATTGAGTTTTTATGATTTTTTATGATTTAAAAACTATCTCTAAGACAAAGCTTAAGAGACTCTGATTAGTAAATCAGTATCTTTTGCTTACTTAATAATTTTATTCATTTACTGATAGCACCTGTCTTCAAAATGACTTTTATTTGAACTTTAAAAATGATTAGTTATATTTAGATTTATTCTCAGGGTTTATAATGTTAAATGAATTTGTACATGCTAAACTTCCAATAATTGTAACTAATTGAACAGATCATTTAAACTGTGAGTAGAAGTGAGTAGAAATTAATCAAGCATTACTTTCATAGCTATTTTATTTTTTTTTTTAAAGATTTTATTTATTTATTTTTAGAGAGAGGAGAAGGGAGGGAGAAAGAGAGGGAGAGAAACATCAATGAGTGGTTGCCTCCCACGTGGCCCTCACGGGGACCTGGCCTGCAACCCAGGCATGTGCCCTGACTGGGAATCGAACCGGGACCGCCCGGTTCCCAGCCCGCGCTCAATCCACTGAGCCACACCAGCCAGGGCTACTTTCATAGCTATTTTGTAAATTAAACTATAACTACATGGAAATTGACGTTTTCACTTGTATTAAGTTTGAATCAAAGAAGGGAAGTTTATGACTCTGTATAAGCAGTAATATTTTAGTTGAAATATAATTCATGTGCTGTAAAATTCACCCCTTTAAAGTGTGGAATTCAGTGGTTTTAATATATTCACAGAGTTGTGCATCCATCACCATATAAATATTAATTTAATGTAAGGTAATCCAGAGAATGTGGGTTTGGGATATCTAGCTCAATATATTAACTTTTAATTTTTGGAAGATACAGAAGATCTATTTTTTTGTTAAGCTGGTGATTTAGAAGGTAATTTATCTCACCTGTAAAGTTTCTGTGATGTTTAGATGCAGAGTAAATAGCAGAACACTATTTAAAAAACTCGTATCAAGAAAGCTTTATCTTATTTATGATCCTCTTTAGTATAAAATTATTTTGTCTCTAAAATATATCTACGAATCTGAATTTACATACTTATTTCTTAGAACTATTTCCCCCTTGCTACCAGGCTACCATGAGACTAGATCTTGATGGAAAATAGGAATTGGGACCTTATTAGAATACTAGATTTATAAACTTTCTTGTCCTCATCTGTTACCGGCTATCATTGCTGAACTTGCAACCACTAGTTCAGCTGTTTTTTGGTAGTCTTTAATGAAAGTTTGTGATCATATTTCATACCTTGCCTGTAGTGTTTGTTTATTATTCAGTGATGTTTTCAGTGTTTAAAAAGTGACACTTTTGACAATGCAGTCTTACCATTTTATTTTAATTCTTCCCATTTTTTTTTGTTTCCTTTACAGTACTCTGTGCAAAAAACTTGGTGAAAAAGGATTTTTTCCGTAAGTAAATTAACTTTAAATTTCATATGTTGTGTGTGAATTTTTTTGATAGCATTCTCAGAGTTGTCTGATTTAGGGATTTCTCAATTCAGAAATATACTTAATGTTGTTTTATGAATGCATTGGTTCAGAGCCTTTTGGCATCACCTTTTTTTAGAGGATTCTATGCGCTTTTAGCCTTAACCCTTTTCCCTATACCCCTCCCACATATTTATGTAAAATGTGTCTGTGCTGGTGTGTATAGGCAGATGTGTGAAGTGTACATATATATATTTTTTAATAGATTTTATTTATTTATTTTTAGACAGAAGGGAAGGGAGGGAGAAAGAGAGGGAGAGAAACATCAATGTGTGGTTGCCTCTCACATGGCCCCCACTGGGGACCTGGCCTGCAACCCAGGCATGTGCCCTGACTGGGAATTGAACCGGCAACCCTTTGGTTCGCAGCCCATGCTCAATCCTCTGAGCTACACCAGCCAGGGCTGTAATGTATATTGAAGGTGTGCATGCTGCTAGATTCATAGAAAAAAATTGAGATTATTTTGTATCACATTTTTTCCCCTAAGATTTTTTTAATTTTTTTTTAAAGATTTTATTTATTTATTTTTAGAGAGAGGGGAAGGGAGGGAGACAGAGAGGGGGAGAAACAGCAATGTATGGTTGCCTCTCACATGGCCCTCACTGGGGACCCAGCCCGCAACCCAGGCATGTGCCCTGACGGGGAATCGGACCGGGACCCTCTGGTTCCCAGCCCGCGCTCAATCCACTGAGCTACACCAGCCAGGGCTCCCCTAAGATTTTATAGGCAATTTTACCCATGCATTTAGGATTCCTTGGGAAGTAGAGAAGTCATTTAGCTTGTTTGGAATTTCTAGACTGTCGGAAAGAAATCTCTGCCACATTTGATTATAGATGTGCTTGTGTCTCCAGAGTAGACATTTGGTTCCCATATTTGCAGTCTCTTTGCTGATCTGTTGTGAAACTTTTTGTGGCTTTATTTAGAATTAAGTTTTGTAAAGGAGAATTGAGAAGTATCCCTTACATGTGGGTAGTTTTAATTTATTGAGTAAAAAAAAAAGATAAAATTTTCAGTAAAAAATTCTAAGCCAGCAAAATTTTTAATGTAAAATATTTGAAGTTAGAAATAAAGATTGATTAGATTTTTAAATTAAAGTCCTACCATCTGGCAATGACTGTCTGTTAAGTGGTAATTAGTATGACGTGAGATAATTCTCAAGGGTTTGGTTAAAAGAAATAATAAGCTCTTGATATATTTTTAAATCATACTTAATTTATTCCACTTGAAATTATATTACTTCCAATCTTTATAGAGTAGAACCTGAATTAAAATTTATAAAATAACTTCTTATAAAATGATATAATTAAAATTTTTGTATGCTCTGTGCTTTAGGACATAGTTAAGAAGAACGATATAAGCAGTTGATGTACTAAGTACCCTGTACTCCAATTTTTGTACCCAGTGGTCTTTCTCTGGGCTTCCACCACTTAATATTATCTTCACAGACTGGTGAAGTATATATTTTTTTAACTGTAGAAAAAAATGCACTGCCATGTGTGATCTTTTGTCGAGTAAGTTGAGTAATTTGAGATACTACTATTTATTTTAGAGTATCTGCCCTTGGTGAGAAAAGTTTTGCTCATTTTTAAAGAACTGTTTACAGGCTTATTGGCTTTTAAAAATAGATCCTTCTTCCCCCAAAATTTTAGCAGCAAAAGTTTCAAACATAAAAGAACATATAAAAAATTTTATAGTTAGTACCCACCACTTAGATTTTACTGTTAACTTTATATGTTCATTTATCCATTATGTATGTTTTTGTTTTTATTTATTTATTTTTTAAAAGATTTTATTTATTTATTTTTAGAGAGAGGAGAAGGGAGGGAGAAAGAGAGGGAGATATAGCAATGTATGGTTGCCTCTCACATGGCCCCCACGGGGGACCCGGCCTGCAACCAAGGCATGTGACCCGACTGGGAATCGAACTGGGACCCCTTGGTTCCCAACCCACGCTCAATCCACTGAGCTACACCAGCCGGGCTATTTATTTATTTTTATTAATCCTCACCTGAGGATATATTTACCTGTTTGAGAGAGAGAGAAAGAGAAACGTGGATTGGTTTATGTAAACTGACTAGGGATCAAACCCACAGCCTAGGTTTGTGTCCTGATTGGGGATCTAACCTGCAACCCTTTTGCTGTACAGTACGATGCTCCAACCAACCAAGCCACCTGGCCAGGGCCATTATGTATGTTTGTACATGCCTGTTAATTTTAGAGAGGGGGGAAGGGAAGGAGAGAGAGCCCTGACTGGGGACCAAACCTGTAACCTAGGCATGTGCTCTGACTGTGAGTTGCACCTGGGACCTTTGAATTTACGGTGATGCTCCAACCAACTGAGCCACACTGGCCAGGGCCATTATGTATTTTTTTTTTTCCATTATGTATGTTTTAAAAAGAATGTTGTCATTAGTATCAAATTATTTTCTTTCTTTTATAAAAGCAATGTGTAAATAAAAGATATGTATATAAGATAGCATACTGTGCTAAGGTGTTGTATAGGGCCACACTGAAGTCACTCAGAACCTAGATTGGCTGAATGTTTTTTTTTCTTTCCCCCCCAATCAAAAACAAAGCTTTCTTTTTTCTAGTAAGTAACTTCCTTTTAAGTTGAAATTTTTATTTTATTATTATTTTTAGCTCGTTAAGTTGTGTTTGTGTTGAGAAAGTTGAGAAAATTCTTGAGCTTTAGCTATTTTAAATGACTCAAATTTCTCAAATTGAGAAATTTGAAAAAATACAAAAAATACTTTAGCCTCTTCTTATTTGCCACTAGAGGTCTCACTAACTTCAGAAAACTTGATAAATTTTGACCACATTAGAGTAACTTGGCTGTCAAGTTAAGTTTTTGTAGAATAATGCAATGAGGTAAATTGAAATAGGTATTTTTGGGGTAGAGTATAGAGCTCGTGTGTATAATTGAACAGAAGAGAGACATAGGAGGAGGGGAGTCAGACATTCATACTTAATTAAGGATTTGTAAGTCATACCTACTGTGTTTGTGTGGAAAAACTTGTTTTTCAAGCCCAGTGGTGTAGGTCAATGGATTGAGCACGGGCTAGGAACCAGAGGGTCCCAGTTTGATTCCCAGTCGGGGCACATGCCTGGGTTGCAGGCCAGGTCCCCAGTGAGGGCCATGTGAGAGGCAACCGTACATTTCTCTTTCTCCCTCTCTTCTCCTCTCTCTAAAAATAAATAAATAAAATCTTTAAAAAAAAATCAAAACAAAACACTTTTTTTTTTAGTCCTTAATTCTTTAGTTAAACAACATCCAAAGGGAAATCTAGCAATGTGATTTTTTGTTGGCTTGTTTATGCTTGCAATCATACACTTACATGTTTATTTGCTTATATTGTAGAATCAAAAGAACAAGGTAGAGTAGATTTTGCCCAGGAGAAAGTACTTAATGTTGTTAAAGGTATAGGGAAAAGTATTCTTCCACTAAGCACATTTACAAATTGTTAGGTATTATGGAAATAATATGAACAGCATTAAGCTTCAAGAAAAATAAGTTAAATAGATTGATATCCTGTCTTACCAAGTTTCTTCTTAAATAGTTACCATTCTTAAATTTTGGTCTTTTTAAAATTTTTTTCAAGTTGCTGATCATCGAATCATAGAATTGGAATTGGCTAGGTGATTTCTGGCTGGCCTTGAATGTTGGCATGTTAGTATCTTGACTTTTAAAAAATTAGCATAGATATCAAGGTGCAAAGTTTCTCCAGTTAGTGTAAGTATCACTTAGCGACATTTTGTTGTAGTATTTTCAGCTGTCCATAGGAGATTTATACTATCCTAGTATGTTCCACATTGATATTGTCATTGTTCTTTTAATGTTTGATTTAGTTCCAACTTCTTCCTTTTTTTTTTGGTCAAAAGAGCCACTGTTTTCATTGCTGTTTGGTTTGAAAACTGTAGTGTCATTTTGACATTAGTTTCTCATAAATTTATTTATATTAGATTTTTCAGAGTAGCTTTCTTTGTTATTTTCTTTTCCTTTCCACGTGGCTTCCCTAGTTTAGGATCTACTCATCCTAGTGTTCTTCATGCTACTGTATGACGCTTACAGCAGTTTCATAGATGGCCTCTGTACCTCTAAATCTTTCCTTCTCTCAGTCCATTCTGAATACCACTATTAGAAAAATATGAAAATGTATTTACAGCCATGCTCGAGAACAATGGCTCCCTGCTCTCTACAATACCTCAGTCATTCCAAGCCTGTATTTTCTGACTTTTAAGCTTCTCTTGAATCAGTCCTATCTCTCTGACCGTGTTTACTTTCACACCTTAGCACAAACCTTTTGGGTAGACTCCTCTAATTCCTTCAAATATTGTCAAACTCTCCTTGGTGTTCTTCCTACTTACGCTTTAAAGCCCAAATGAGTCTCAAAAAGAAAAAAAAAGCCTTTTTTTACTGTTTAAACTCAAACTATTCTCCTTTTCTGAGCTCTTGTACAAACTGAATCACAGCATGAAATAAAAAACCAAACTGTGTGTGCTTGGGTTTAGAATCTGAACTTTAGGGTGTCCAACCGTGGCCTAGGATGGCTATGAATGTAGCCCATCACAAAATCCTAAATTTACTTAAAACCTTTTTTTTTTTTTTTGCTCATAAGTTTTTGTTAGTGCTTGTGTATTTAATGTGTGGCCGAAGACAACTCCTTTCATTGTGACCCAGAGATGCCAAAAGGTTGGACACTTCTGCCTGGCTCTGCCACTTACTACTGTGACCTTGGACCCTTTGTGCCTCTGTTTCCTCATGAATAAAATAGAGATAATAGTGTTGTTTACCCCATAGGGTTATTATGAGGATTAAGAGATGTACTATACATGTACATAAAGCATTCATAGTATTACAAATCAGTACAAACACTTTATTCTCAGTTTTTTGTGTTTGTATATATGTGTGGCGTTCTTATTTCCTAAATTAGGTATTAAGCTCTTTTTAAGGCAGGGCATTAGATTTTTGTTTGAATTTCTCACACTCATGGTAGTTTTTCAGTAAAATTTTTGGTTAATTTAATTTCTCTGTAGCCCATGTTCCTGTGCGAAAACCTTCAGTAAGTTCTTTCTTTAAATAAGCTACTAAGGGAGACCTTGGGAAAACTCTAAGAGAGCCAGGAATGTTTTAAGCATTTTCCTTCCTGGGGTCAAAGGTAAAGATCTATAAACACTTTCACATTTGAGGTAACCTCTAGGCCTTGATAGTTTACAGCTCAGAATTTTTGAGATTGGAATAATAAAAAAATGTGGTTTTTGTTATTTAATGTAGAATTAACTTTAACCATAGTTTTTAAATGGACCACTTTTATAGCTGCATGCTAAACTTTAAACAAGAATGAAATAGCCCTGGCTGGTGTGGCTCAGTTAGTTGGGTGTTGTCCTGCAAACCAGAAGGTCAGTGGGCGACCAGTTTGCTCTCTCACATTGATGTCTCTCTCCCTCTCTTTCTCCCTCCCTTCCCCTCTCTCTAGAATCAGTAAAATAAAAAAAAAATCATCTTGGTAGCAATTAATAATCTTTATATAATTGTTCTTCTAACTTCCATGTCAAATATTTTTTAATTAAAAAAAAATCTCCCCCTTTTTCACAGGACTTCCGGACCCATTTGCTAAGGTGGTGGTTGATGGATCTGGGCAATGCCATTCTACAGATACTGTGAAGAATACACTTGATCCAAAGTGGAATCAGCATTATGACTTGTAGGTTTAAATTATTTATCTGAAATGAAACATGCAATCAGTATTATTTGTTATAGTCTTTGAAAAGAATCACTGAAAAAGATCTGAATTTGATCCATGGTATAATTTGGTCTTCACAGAGGGATACAAAACCTACTGGGAAAGTACTTCGGCTAATTTATAGCTGGTTTTGGAGGATGAGATACCCTTTATAATGACTCTTTGAAGAACAAAATGTATACGCAGAATAGAGCAATTACTTCTTCCTACTTTTATTAATTAAATAAAGGTATTAATTCCCTTTAGTCCAGTTATAAGTATAAAACCGAAAATCACAGTTGGGGTGCACTCATAGGCATTCTTTTTGCTTTTATATGGATAGTTTCTTTCCTTTAAATTTTATTTAATCACAGTAGTATATGTGCTTTTTAAAAAAGACAAATGACACTGTAAGGCTTTTAATAGGAAAATGCAATTCTCTGCTCCTTTTTTATCCTGATTCCCATAGTAACTGCTTTCAATAACTTTGTCTGTTTATTCTGGTTTTCTCTCTCTCTCTCTCTCTCTCAAAACATTCATTTGTTGTTCCACTTATTTATGTATTCCTTAGTTGCTGCTTGTATGTGCCCCAAGAGGAGATCGAATTGCAACCTTGGCAAATGGGACAGTGCTCTAACCAACTGAGCTACCTGGCCAGGGCCTGGTATTTTCTTTTGTTTCTACATATGATGCTTTTTTAAATAGCATCTTGAGCCCGGCTGGTGTAGCTCAGTGGATTGAGCGCGGGCTGGGAACCAGAGGGTCCCGGTTCAATTCCCAGTCAGAGCACATGCCTGGGTTGCGGGCCAGGTCCCCAGTGAGGGCCATGTGAGAGGCAACCGTGCATTGCTCTTTCTCCCTCCCTTCTCCTCTCTCTGAAAATAAATAAATAAAATCTTAAGAAAAAAATAGCATCTTGATATATAAATATAAATAAATGTGAATATACAATTATTTAGTTTTAGGTATTATTAAAAAATTTCCTATCATCAAAAATGACTTAGCTTTTACAACTGATATCTCTCATCCTCACTTCCAGAAAACCCATTTGCCACTTTATCCCAGCCCTCCTATTTGAACCTTTTGGTTAAATCACTGTTTTTTGTTTATATTATTATCATGTAGGTATTCATCACCGAGTCATATGATATACTGATTATATTTCCTTTCTTGACAACTTTTGTTTTTCTGAAGTTAATAGCTATTATTTGTTTAGTTTTCTATCTGTGTCATCAATTAATTCACAAGCTCTCTCCTAGGACTGAATATCTCCTTTGCATATTTTCAGCAATGCCATTGGCTTTGTTTTCTTCTTGGAGATATCCCTTCTGGAGCCTCTCTTTGTTTGCTCCAGTCTGGTTTGGTGGTTCTCTAAGACCTGCTGCACATTTGTCCTCGAACTTGCCTTTATCTGTTGGGAATTTCCTTTGTCTCTTCTAGTTCCAGTGACTTCCTGGTTGTTTTTTGTTTGTTTGTTTACTTCTGTGTTTGGTGAAGTCTGTCTTTGATTGTTATCTTGAGAAAGAGTTCAAAGACAAAGATATGGAAAATTACTTTGAGATCTTGTCTGAAAATATATTTTGTCTTCTTACGATTGATAATTCGAGTATAGATTTCTAGGTAAGACATCACTTTTCCTCCAAATTTTTAATACATTACTCCACTGTCTTCTAGGACAGTGCTGAATAGAAATGTAATGTGAGCCACAAATGGCAGTTCATCTTTAATTTTAAATTTTCTACTAGCCACATTAAAAAGAATAAAAAGAAACAGATGAAATTAAGCTTTATATTTTATTTAATTCAATATATCTAAAATACTTTTATTTCAACATGCAATCAATAATAAAAGAATTACTGAGTTATGTTACTTATGGAGTGCCTCAATTTGGAGTAGCCACATTACCAGTACGCTGTAGCCCCATGTGGCTAGTGGCTATCATTTTAAAGTATTGCTGATGCCATCTTGCTTTTGCTCCTTCATGATTATTGTTTTCCACCAGAAGATTTCAGGGTATTCTCTTTATGCCTGACATTAAATTTTTTGATGACAGATTTGGTATGATGGATCTGATACATAGTGCTAGATAATGGGACCTTTTTTTGTTGTTAATTCCACTTATTTTATGCTTTCATTGGTTGCTTCTTGTATGTGCCCTGACTGGAGATCATACCTGCAACCTTGGCGTATTGGACAGCACTCTAACCAGCTGAGATAGCTGGCCAGGGCAAATATAATGGGACCTCTTAACCTGGATAAGAACTCTGTGGGAAATATTTTCTGTTATCAGTAGATGATTTCCTCTTCATTTTCCTTCTCTTGTTTTCCTTTTCTGGAACTCCTGTTATTTGGATATTATCCCTCGTGAACTGATCATCATTTAGTGGTCCTATCTTTTTTTATCCCACATTTTATATTAGTTTTAAAAAATGTTTGTTTTAGTAAAAAAAAATAAAAACTATGATAAAATAGCTTCACTGTTTCCCCAATTCTGTTTTCCAGCATTCCTAATTATTGTAATTTCTGCTCTTGCCTTTTTTAAAAATTTTTTAAAAATAATTACTTTATTGTTGTTCAGTTATAGTTGTCTGCATCCTCTCTCCTCTGCTCTTTCATTTTTAACTTCAAAGATCATTTGCTTTCTGACTATCCCTTTTTCATAACTACCTCTTATTTCTTGGATGCAATATCCGATGAGAAAAGAGGTTTTCTTCTGTTACTTGTATTGACTCTTTTTTCTCAGAGTTCCTTTTTTCCCTGTTGGTTTGGTTTGGGTTTCTGCCTTTTTAGGGAGGCACTTAAATGTTGATCGGAAGCTCTGCCCATGGGTAGAGCTGGTCAATTCTCTAGGGTAAACAGGTGTAACTAGGACATTTTTATTGCACATAGTTCTCCGATCTCCTTCCTGGGGCTGTAATCTTAGGTGCAGGTGTTCTTGGAGCTAAACAGTATTTAGATTGCTAGGAGGACTCTTCATTCACTTTATTAACCTCTTGTTAATACCCCTGTTTTTTAATGGAATTTCACCTCTTCCATCAGCTGTGCATAGTGTCCTGGAGTAGAGAACTTTTCAGAGGATAAACCTTTGGTCTGCTTGGGCTGAGGATGAACTAGTTGAAGGAAGAGATTCAGTAGATCTTTCTGTTCCTTTAAACACTTTCACAAATCCTTCTGTTTTAGCTCCACCATCACCATCAGAGTGTCTGGGGCTTACAGTTTGGCAATATTTCAGAGGTTTGGTGGCAACAGTGGTCTTATTTTTTGTCTGTGCCTTCCTGTAGGCTTAGGTTTCAGTTTTCTTCAGGTTATTAATTCAGTTATCACATGTTAATTGTCCCGATATCTTGACTTTCCAAGTCCTTAGCCTGTTGAGCTTCACACTCATTGTGTTTCACTCTTTGTTAACCTCAACTTTTCTTCAAAATGTTCCACTTGACTTCACCTACAAAAAAAGCTAGCCTAAGATCAGGACCCTGACTGGATAACTCAGTTGGTTAAGAGCATCGTTTGGATATACCAAGGTTGTAAGTTCGAGCCCTAGTCAGGGCATGTACAAGAATCTTCTCTCTCTCGCTTCACCCTCGCCCTTTCTTCTCTCTAAAATATCAGTACAATAAAACCCCACAAAAAACCCTCTATGCCTGACATCTCACCTACTTATTTTTAGACCATTAGCTCTAAAACCACCATACCCAGCTTAGCTTTGCCTCTATTCAGTGATTTAAATTTAGCCTTCTAAATCACATGGGAACAAATATCATGTCTCCACTTCAACTCAATGATAGCTAGAGACAACTAAGAATTATACTTTTCTCTATGCTCCTCAGTACTATGGCTCACTAACTCCAAGTTAACTTCATAAGCAAATAAACAGGAACTAAAGGGTAGGCAGTAGAGAGAAGTGGACTGCCGAGCTTCCCACCTCTACCACTTATTGTTCGATTATCAGCTTGTTATCTAACTCGTTATGCATCAGTTTCTATTAATAATAATAATGGCAATAATGCCTTTAGAGGACTGATATGAAGATTAAGTGAGATAATATGTGTAAAGTGCTCAGACTAGTATCTGGCATGTAATTCTCAAAGGTTACATGGTTTAATAAATATATTATTTTAGATCACAAAATTTTTACTAGTTGGTTTGACCTTTAGGGGCTTTGAAAGCATAGCTATATAATCTACTATCTATGTAGCTTGACCAAGCTTTAGAGTTCTTTATCAGATTGTTTTAAGCCATTTCTTTTTAGCTTCAATCAGATTTAAATTCAGCCAGAGACCCACCTACTACATTGAACAAGACATAGTCTTCCAAGCTGACAGCCAAATGGCATAGAAATACAAGTAATTAGGAAACTATAAACAGTGTGATAACACTTTGGGGAAGTATAGGGTGCAGTGGAAATATGTAGAACTTCTTCACATTGATTTAGGAGTTGGGGGGAGCTTCCTAGAAAAGTGGCATTTAGACTTAGACCTTAAGTAAGAGTTAACTTGAAAATGGAAAAGGTGGGAAGACTCTAAGCAAAAGCATTCTGTGTGAAGACCCAAAGGTGAAAGAGAACATGACTCTGAAAACAGCTTAGAGAGGCAGCATTGGTGAGTTCACATAAGGTAAGGAAAGTGTGGTAAAAGGCCAGCCAAGACAGACAAGCAGGAACCAGGTCTTTGGAAGGTCTTTGGAAGCTTATTAATAACTTTGAATACTCTCCTAAAAGCAGTGGGAGCAGTGAAAGGGTTTTCAGTAGGGAAATGCCATAATCAGAGTTATATCCAAGAATGAACACTTTGCCTATATTGTGAAGAAGACCTTAGAGGGAGGCAAGAATGGCAAAGGATACTGTGTCCAATACTATGGAGGAATCCAGCAAATAGAAAATGATGGCTTTCTGTTAAAAAGTGGTAATGCAAATGGAGTGATGTAGATATTCTAAATATTTTTATTTTATTATTATTCATATTTAAAAGATATTATTTATTTTTTAGAACGAGGGGAAGGGAGGTAGATATAGAGGGAGAGAAACATCGATAGGCTTCCTTTCACACACCCTCAACTGGAGACGTGGCCTGCAACCCAGACATGTGCCGTGACAGGGACTCAAACCAGTGACCTTTTGGCTCACTGGCTGGTGCTCAGCCCACTGAGCCATACCAGCCAGGGCCTAAATATTTTTTAATATTGCTTTAAAACCTAAAATTTTTTAAATCTCTCCCGTCCCCCTCAAATGAAATCATACTATATATTGGCTCACAGGCTGTGGTTTGCTGACCCCTGTCTTAGGCTCCTTGCTTTTCTAACCTTGCTACATCAGTCTTTCTCAACATAGCAGCTAGAGTGATCTGGTTAAAACATATTTCAAATCTTGTTACTCCACTGCCCCAAGTCTCCATTGGCTTCTTTTGTTACTTGGAGTAAGAGCCAAAGTTCATACCATTGCTGAGAAAGAGGCCCTTTATGATTTGTCCCCTGTATTGGTTAGAGCAGGGTAACTGACATAATAGACAACACCAAATTTTCATTCGCTTGATACAGGACAAGTGTATTTTATACGTAAAGTCCATTTGGCAGGGAGGTGAGACACTGTCAAACAGTCAGTTACGGATACAGGCCGACAGAAGCTTTTGTTTGCAGTGTATGGTTTCAGGGTCTCTATGGGCCTTGACACGTAGCCTCCCGACAGGATACTTAAGCGGTGGTGGGCTGCTGTAAGACCTGAGGGAACCAATATTTTAGCCTGCCTGTAAGTCAAGCTTCCCATCTGGGAAACTGATTTAATGTGATTTTAAAAAAAATGTTTGGTTTGGGGTCTTTAGCTGTTTAATACATGATTCTGGTTGTGGAATTTTGACATGTCATGTGGTAGATACTTGCCATGTTAGGTCTATTTGAAAATTGGTACATGCATACTGATTCATATTTTAGTTCATATTTTTCATTTGCAAGCAACAGAAATGAAATTTAAATTGGCATAATTTACTAAAAGGTAATATAGTAGCTTGTATAATTAAAAGTCCGCGGTGGTGGGCTTGCTTTAAACACAGCTGGATCCAGGGGCACAAGTGTGGCTTTCATGTTCCTCATGTAAAGGTTTAGGCTTTTTAATATACTAGGTGAATTTTCCTGAATTTACTGCTTTATTGAATGACACATTAAGGTCAAGGTTGCTGGACCAAAAATTTGACCTCTTAGAGTCATTGAAACCTAGTGAGGGTTCTACTGATAGAATGATGTTACTATATTTTTGCATGGGACGACACCATGTTAACAATTGGCTGTGGTAGAGCTTTTACATGCTTGCAGGTATATGCACAGACAAGTATAGTAACGCTTTTCCCTGCTCTGCTTGTCTGCAGGCAGTGAAGTGAAATCTGCAAGAGTCCTGCTCGCTCAAGGCCTGCATACAGGAAAGAAGCAGGGGAAAAGCGTTACAGTCAGCTTTTGTTCTGCAGCATTTTAAAACATAACAGGTATGTCAGATTTTTGGTCTGTCAGCCTTGACAATGCCCCTTAAAAATGAACTGAGTACTCTCTGAGGTAGTAGGTCATATTATTGAAATGTATGTAAAATGTGACTGTAATAAAAGTTCTTGTAAGGTTTTTGTTCTTGGAAAGAAATAACCATAAACTTCCATAGTGTTATTTGACACCAGCTACTAAAATAGTTTTTTCACTAACAAAACTTGTTACTCAGCCTGCCCTGGCTGGTGTAGCTCAGTGGATTGAGCGCGGGCTGGGAACCAGAGGGTCCCGGTTCGATTCCCAGTCAGGGCACATGCCTGGGTTGCAGGCTAGGTCCTCAGTGAGGACCATGTGAGAGGCAACCATACATTGCTGTTTCTCTCCCTCTCTTTCTCCCTCCCTTCCCCTCTCTCTAAAAATAAATAAATAAAATCTTTAAAAAAAAAAACCAAAAAAAACCCAAACTTGTTACTCAGCCTTAGAATGGCAGATGCAATAAAGGATGTATTAAAAATTCCTTTTAGATTTTACTTTTTTTATTTTTTATTTTTTTATTTTTATTTTTATTTATTTTTCGAGAGAGGGGAAAGGAGGGAGACAGAGAGGGAGAGAAACAGCAATGTATGGTTGCCTCTCACATGGCCCTCACGGGGACCTGGCCTGCAACCCAGGCATGCGCCCTGACCGGGAATCGAACCGGGACTGCCTGGTTCGCAGCCCGCGCTCAATCCACTGAGCCACACCAGCCAGGGCTAGATTTTACTTTTAAGATTATTTAAAAAATTTAAATTTGATCTTGTGGATTGATTGAACTCAAAACATGTTTTGCGTTACCTAGCCATACTCTGAAACATTTGTGACTCAACTACAAAAGCAAAAGAAAAATTTTACACTAACTACTGGTAATTGTCCAGTTACTCATGCAGTCGTTTTGGGATTTTTTTTAGGTATATTGGAAAGTCTGATTCAGTTACGATCAGTGTATGGAATCACAAGAAGATTCATAAAAAACAAGGTGCTGGATTTCTTGGCTGTGTTCGTCTTCTTTCCAATGCCATTAACCGCCTTAAAGACACTGGTTGTGAGTAGATACTAGAACTTTTTAAATTTTACATATATACATGTTTTGGGGAGGAGGCAGTTGTCTAAAAACTTAACTTCTGTTTATGTTTGAAACAAATATGTGAATTCTAGAACTAAATTGGAGATGATGCTTAGTTACTAGTGAATATGTAAGGGTTAAGAAATGATTAATTTCCAGAAGAGTAAAAAGAAAGGTATCAAAGTATAATATGCCTTTCTTTCTTTCTTTCTTTCTTTCTTTCTTTCTTTCTTTCTTTATTTATTTATTTATTTATTTATTTTTATATTTCTTAGTATCCTTCTCTGGTTCTGGTGGATTTGTGAGATAAAGTGAGTTTTATTTAGGTGATTGGAGTGTTTAAGGTAGCAGTTAGTGGGTAATTATTAGTGAATAAAAATATATAAAACTGGAAAAATTAAAAGTTATAGAAAGGCAAGCATTATTTTGAGTGTAAGACAGCTATATTAATGTATTTTTCTATAGCTTAGGTTTCACCAAGTTGGGCATTTAGAAAGTTAGACCGAGATCTAGACATTAGAAGCGATTTCCATATTGGATTGACAAATTGACATAGCATGTGTATAATTCATGTAATCAGGTGACACAGCATCTTTTTGGGGGTGTTTCCACTGAGACATAGATGGAAATATCTGTTTGAATAGAATTTTTTTGTTGTTTCTACAGAATTCTTTTTCAACGTAATATAAAAAATGTTGTTAGCTATTGTCATGAGATTTTAGCCCAGATGCCTATACTAAGCAAAAATTCACATATAATCTAGTTAATGAAATTAATAAATAAAAAAAGAGAGTAAATTTAGCTTTGAATGTTAGATACATTGAGATGATCCCTCTTAATGTAGTATTACTGTACTACAGCCCAGATATAGAATATTGACCTGTTAAAAAGAAAAAGGGAGAAAACTGAGTTAGAATTTCTTAGGGGAATTTAAAGGCAACTAAGAATTTCTTATGTTTCTGGATTGACAGGGTAACCAACAGGAGATAGAAGACATTAGGATTGGAAAAGGTCTAGCATATGAAAACAAACTGTTTTCTTACCCAACCCAGCGGGAAGACTGAAAACTTATAGGTCACATGTGTAACCTTATCTCTGGCTTAGTTTAGCCAACATGTATTGAACCTTTAAGTACTGTTCAAAATCCTGGTGATATAAAGATGAAAAAGGCTTGGATTCTGACCTTAGAAGCAAGGGCAAAGGCCTCCTGGCAAAGGGAGCAGGACACATTGAAAGGACTGACCAGAAGAGGAATTGCCTGTCCCAAGTCCACTGTATAGCTGAGTAGTAGTGTCCATTTATTTTGCAAAGGGAAACATGTCTGTATTTTTGGTCAAGTGCTATAGTTGGGGGGCATGGATATTTTTTTCTGCTGCTATGAATGTTTGATTGCATTAATTTATTTGACCTTTTGATGTGCAGCAATATTTAATTTATCAAACATTTATTGAGCACCTGATAATAGTTGGGGTGGAGAATTTTATGAAGACTGCGATACAGTCTCCTTCTTTTATCAATTCATGATTTATTTAAGTAGATTGATGGCATATAGCTGTAAAAGAATTCAGGCATAAGTGCTGTGATCAAAGTAAAACCAGTATGCTAAGACCGACCTTGTTCCCTGCTATAACTGGCCAGGCCTGTTGTATCTGTTTTATAGATGAAGCATGGGAGAATGAGTTGCCCCAAAATGAGTTAGTAGCAGAACTGACTCAAAATGTTTGTTTCATCATTGAAACATGATTAATTCTTTAAATGATAGGCTTGATTTCCAATGGATTGTGGAAATTTACTGTTACTCAATAGATGTTAGTCTCTGATACCAGCTTCTTTTTTAATTGCTTTTTGTTATTGTTGTTGATTTGAAATAGATCAGAGGTTGGATCTCTGCAAACTTGGGCCAAATGACAATGATACAGTTAGAGGACAGATAGTAGGTAAGTGTGGAACTTGAAGTTACATGAATTTTGGTTTCATTCAAGCTGACCTAAATTCTAAATACCTTTTAAATCAAGGTACAACTGTTGTTTCATTGTGTTGGCATGAATTAAATGAGTCATGTAAAATGTTTCAAACCGTGGATATAGGATTGAAGCTAACTTAATTTTAAAAAACTCAACAAACTATGAAGTTTGAAAATGAAGGCTTCTAATGTTGTGAAGAACTATTGATCCTTTAAGAAGGAATTTTTTTAAAGTACCATATTTTGCCATGTATAATGTGCACCCACAGTTTGTTTGCATTATACACTGGATTATTATACTCGTGGTATGCAATCATTATACCCATGTATAGTGCGCATCCTTATTTTTTCCACAAAAATTTGGGCAAAAAAGTGTACATTATATATAGCAAAATACGGTATACAAATAAAGTGGAGCACTGAGACTTTATAGATAGTATTAAAGTTTTCTGAAAATAATTCTCAAACTGGTTTTTGAGTAAATATTGATGCTTTGTTTAATGCCTTACAGTTTTAAAATAATTTTGCTAATTGAGAAGAAAACAGAATGAGGAATGGTAAAAAAAAATAGAAGAATGAGCACTAATAAAGGGAGAAATTGTTATTTTAGTTGAGGCACTTAGTAGGGCTAAAGGACGATCTTGAATTAACCCAGAGGAGGGGTGTTCTGTAAAATTTCCTGAGACTTATCTTAAGAATTGATGGATTGAGATTTGATCAAGATACATAGCAGAGGTGGGCTCCTTTAAGGCTTCCTAAAGAAGAAAAAACCAATTGGAATCATACCACTTTATTATAGAGCAGAATTTAGAGTAAGATGATTGTATTATGATACCACCAAATAGGTTGCAGTTCTCACAGGTACTTGAAGGACTTCATTTTACAAGGCAATGAATTGGGTTCATAGTTAGGGAATTGCCAGAGTAGCAACATAACAAAAGCCCTACGTATTGCGGTTATCACAGGGAAGTAATTATCCTGCAGCATTATTGATAATTCCTGTCATTCTTTGGTTGAGAAGGGAGTAAGAAACTGAAAAGTAAACCCTGGCCTACAAGACTTTTCCTACTTTATTTGATTTGGTCTGTTAGGTAATGTCTACCAACTAATGTCTAATAGTAACAAAATCGTTTTAGTAGGTATAAATTCTCATTTATAAAAATAGCAGATTTTCCTTTGCTAGTGGTTAGACATATACCTGTTGGAGTATACTATGTAAAAGAGAATGTTTTACTTTAAAATGTGTGTGTATTGTGTATTTTTAAAAATTTAAAGCTCTTGTATAAATTTGTGTTCATCATAGAGGTAGGCTGGACTCAAACGTTGTGCTTTAAGATCCTACAGTTCTGTCATTTAAGAACAGAATGAGTTCCAGTTCTTTAACAGCTTTTTGGGAAATGGAGAAACATACACTAGAACACTAACTATAAAAAATACATATCCCCTTCCAATATTTTTGTATACTTATATATATATATATACTTTTTTATGATTTTAACTACAGTGAATTTAAAATTTTTATTTTGCTTTCACTTTAACCATTATTCATGTTTATAATCAGTGATTTTTAAAGGATGAATTATATTAATAGATCAGAACTTAATCACTGGACTGTCAGTTTTTGCTATTATAACATTAAAACTTGCAAAATATTTTGTACACTTAGCTTTATCATTTTTTTGGATTGTTACTTTAGAAAAATGTCCCAGGCAACATGTTGTGGAATTACACACCTGAAACCTCTATGTAATTTTGCTAACCAGGGTCACCCCAATAAATTCAACAACAAAAAAAGAAAAATAAAAAATCTCTCAAATTGAGATGATTGATTCAAGGGTTACAAACCCTTTTCCTTCCAATTACAATTGTTAGTCAATTCTTTCCAACTCTTGTGAGGTTTTTAAAAAAAATTTTTTTTAAATAAATTTCAGTAATTTTATTTATTTATTTTTTAAAGATTTTATTTATTTATTTATTTTTAGACAGAAGGGAAAGGAGGGAGAGAAACATCAATGTGTGGTTGCCTCTCACGTGGCCCCCACTGAAGACCTGGCCTGCAACCCAGGCATGTGCCCTGACTGGGAATCGAACTGGCGACCCTTTGGTTCCAGTCTGTGCTCAATCCACTGAACTACACCAGCCAGGGCAAAATTTTTTTTATAAAATAAAAATATAGACAGAAGGCCTAAGGTGCACCCGTAATGTGCTATTGTTATCACTTTCATGTGCACCTTTTCTCTTAGTTTTTTTAAAAATGAGAGCATACCATGCAGACTTGTACATAACCTGTTTCAATCTGTTAAATATCTTTTTTTATTTTTTTGTCCATGGATACATTTTTGTAGCATTTAACATTTTGTTTGGTAGTCTGTCATGGGCAAATAATTAATTTAACCAGTCCCTTATTGTTGGGCATTTAGATTGTTCCTCATGTTTTAATATGAGCAGTGCTCTGATAAATGTAGATATTCTATGACTCATTTCATATATTGCTAGAATTAGGCTATTTAAAAACAGAATTCCATCTAAAAATTGCTTAGGTCTTTTGTAATACAGCATTCTGGAGATGTACATGGAGGCTCATGAAACCCTTTAGCTTTGATCAATATTATTCTAAACAAAGCTAGTAAGAAAATACATGGTTTCTGCTTAGGTATTGCAGTAAGCATTTCACTTAGCCTTCCTGATAAAAACTAATTCATATAGTTTTCTAGTACAATTTTAACAGTTTTATTTACTTTCACTGAGGTGTGTTATAGTGTTGTCTCCTGTAAATGGAACAATGTGTTAAACTTTCTGATTTTTCAAAATTTTTAGAGCTGAAAAATTTCAGAATTTTGAGATACTTCCTAGAATGAAGGGTTTTAGGAGATCATGCCTTTATGTGGTATTCTTTAAGTTGGTCTGTAGAAATTTTTTTTGTTCCTCTTCTATGTTTTGGGAGAGTTGCCAGAAATGGAATAAAAGAGTAATAGAGCAGCAAGGACTTCAGGCATCTTATTTAGCCAAACTCCTCATTATTTAGATTGGGATTATCTCAACCTCAAGAAAGTTGAGTGTTTTGTTCAAAGTCACAGTGCTAAACTAGATGGTGTAGCCTGACTTAGAGTTCACATCTCTTGCTGCCAAGTTTATGACAGTAGTTTTATACAACACTGGACGATGCTGTACTGTTTTAACTCACGGCATTCAGGTTTGCCCTATTGCCAGAACCTAGTGGGTTTTTTTTAAAGATGGGTTAAGAATTAAATGGAGATAAATGTGATCTTTTCACATTCCTTTGTACATGAATATACCTTTTATGTGTTCTGCCTCTTAAGTACAGTAGTAGCCTTGCATTGCCCAGTATGATGGAAAAAAGTAATTAGACTCTTCTCCATGAACATTTTAATTTTAAGGTAGGAAAGCTTAAAATTCTAATATCATTCCTAAAGGAAAAAAAATCTCATGGAAAAAGAAATTACAGAATTTAGTAGAAGCTAAAGAAAGAGTTTATTCTAAAGTATTAAAATTAGCTAAGCCAGATGACTTTTAAAGATATTCATTTATTTATGTGTTTATGTTTATTTATTTAATTAATTATAATAATTCTTTCTTGTTCTATGACTCCTAGTAATGTTTTTGTTGTTTAATAGTAAGTCTTCAGTCCAGAGACCGGATAGGCACAGGAGGACAAGTTGTGGACTGCAGTCGTTTGTTTGATAATGATTTACCAGATGGGTAAGCTACAATCATTAGAGAAATATGTACATAATATCCTTATAATAATGGGAAATAAGTTGGTGTTTTTGTATACTTCAAAATTTTGCTGATTAATTTCAGAATCTAGGTTTTCCTTCTAGTTGGAAAATTAGTATTTTGTCATAAATTTATAAGATAAATCATTAATTAGAGGATAAATTTGGTTCTTAAGAGTTTTGACTAGAAGACAAATCAAGTTTCTTGACAAGTAGGACTCTCCTATAAATATTATACATCCAAAAGAAAAACCTTTTGTTTGATTAAATTATTCAAAACAAGGCATGTGAGTGCTGAATCTGAGACATTTCTCTATTAGAAGGATAGGATAGAGAATCTGTAATATTAATTATAATAACATAGTAACATTTATTGAGCACACGTGTCAGATATTGTTATGAGCACTTTACTTAATACATTTATATCATTTAATTCTCATTGCATATTATTCTGGAATTAGGTCATCTGGTATCCAATTCTTAGTCTTTTGCTTAACTAGCTTCATGAATGTGATCGATTTATTTAACTTCTGTAAGCTCTGGTTTATATTTATAAAAGAAGATGATAACAGTACATATGCCATAAATTATTGTGAGGATTAAATGAAATCATTTGTGTGAAGCACTCAGCACAATGTCTTGCATATAGTAAGTGCTTAATAAATAATTAGCTACTATTATTACTACCGCTACTACCATTGTTAACCTCATTCATTTCACAAATTAAAAAACTAGAACTCAGAACATTAAATACTTGCCACAAGGCCACATGATAAATGACAGAGCTGGAATATAAATTTAAGCTTTAATCCCAAAGCTCTTTGTCACTTTCTCTGTCTTTGTTAATACTAGTTCTGATACTGTTCTGATTTAATTTTTCAGTTTCGAAATATTTTTAGTTAACTTCAATGAGGTATAGTTATAGGCTCATGGTTCGATTCCCAGTCCGGGCACATGCCTGGGTTGAGGGCTGGGTCCTCAGTAGGGGGCACTTGAAAGGCAACTACACATTGATGTTTCTCTCCCTCTCTTTCTCCCTCCCTTCCCCTCTCTCTAAACATAAATAAAAATCTCTAAAAAAAATAAGTTGAAAAAATTCTTCCTACATTCTGTGTATTGATCTTTCAGTTTGTCACTCTTGATTCATACTCACAAATCTCTTCTTGGCTTGGTTATTACACTAAAAATACTTAGTATCCAGATTCCTAGTAACCAATATCTAATCTCTTAACATTTTTATTTAAGCTGGGAAGAAAGGAGAACTGCCTCTGGAAGAATCCAGTATCTAAACCATATAACAAGAACTACGCAATGGGAACGCCCAACACGGTGAGAATATACAAATCTCTTTCCATGGTCTGCGCTATTCACGCTCCTGAAGTTGTCCCTTTCTGTTTAACCACCAGCTTTACTGGATTTTCTGTCTTGGTTTATACTGCTCTAGATCAGTAAATCTTACAGCAAGTGCCATTATTTTTAAAAAGCAATTTTCAGTAAGGATTGTTTAGCAGACTATCCTGTTGTTATAGCTGCTGGGCCTGTGATGGTACTTAGCAGATATTTACTAAATGAGTTAAATGATTAAATTGAAAAGTCATCTTATTTCTGGGACTCCTAATTTTTTAATTTTTTGAGTCCATTATTGATTGGTTGTAACAAAATATATATACAGGATCTACGTTTGTTCAATCATGTAGGGGGATGATTATATTTATTGCTTTATTGATTGCAGTCAAGACCTTATCTTGATTACAGACCTTAATTAAGGTCTGTAATCAAGATAAGAACCAAATGCTTTGAGACCATACGGAGGGGCACTTGACATAGAGTGGAGGGACAAGGGGATAGTGGAACTCGCAGAGGAAAACTCTGAAGGAGTGGAATTTCTGCATTACATCCTGAAAAATGTCAGGATTTAGCTAGGTAAGGGGAAGGTGATGAATAGTGTTTAGGGTAACACTGTGCTCAGCATTTGGGCAGTAGCATCGAACAGGTGGAAAGACCTTCATGGAGCTTAATTATAAAGACATAGGAATGCAAGATATTTTGGGAACCTCCAAGGAAGTGCTTTATAAGTGACTAAAAATGAATAGGATAAGTGGATACATTTTTTTTCATTTTTATTTTCTTCTAAGTAAGAACAAAGTTTGCCCTGGCCAGTGTGACTCAGTTGGTTAGAGTGTCATCCCATAACCGAAATGTTGAGCGTTCGATTCCTGGTCAAGGCACATGCTTAACTTATGCGATCCCGGGTCTGGGCATGTATGGAAGGCAACTAGTCAGTGCTTCTGTCCCACATCAATATTTTTCTCTCTCCCTTTCTCTCCCCTCTCTTGAAAAGCAATGAAAAAATGCCCTTAGATGAGGACTAAAAAAACAAAGTTCAATAAAAAGAAAAAAAGTAAGAACAAAGTTTATTTGCCACCTGTACTCAGTGTTTGTTTTGCCACCGCCCTCACTCCATTTTCTTCCTGAGCAGGACCGGCTGGCACCAGACACAGAACATCAAATGCTTCTCATTAGCTATCCATACTTTTATTTACTAAGGAGTAATTGCTTAACTCATTGAATCACAGAGTTTTCTCTGCTGTGATTCTTGGGTAAAAGCTTAGCTCATGTTGCCATTTTTAAAAATGCTTCTTTGAGAGTTACATTTCTAGTATTAAACTGCCACAGTTTTTTATTGAAGCCAGATAGCCCATTTTTTATTGTATGAGTGTAAATGAATGTGTACTTGTCAGTGTTTTAGTGAAATCCATTTCCTTCTAACTCATTTAACTGATAAAATAGACTTTAATTTCTACATATGTAAAGCTGATTGTGTTGTAAATGTTAGTTTAAAAATTAACTCTTGATTATCCTCTTAATAATAATTGAGCTACTCTTCTATTTCTATGTGCCAAGCGCTATTCTGGGTGTGGGGGATAAGTGTAGTGCGGAACAAACGAGGCACTCTTGTCTCTCAGTAAGTGTTCTCGTGCTGGTAGACAGGGACAAGGATGCAAATAAGGAAAATACCAGAAGTAACTGCTCTGCTGAGGAATTAGGGTGATGCACTATCAAATGCTTGGGTGACTACTTTAGATTCTCATGTCTCTTAGAGGCCACATTTAAACTAAAGCTGTGATTTGAATGACAAAAAAAAAAGGAGTTTAGCCTAAAAGAATGGGAGAAAAAAGCATTTTGGGTGGAAGGAGGAGCTACTGTCCAGCACTAAAGTAGATGACCTTTGCAAGTTCAAGGAACAGGGAGAAGCAGCATGGGAGAATGTGGGAATCAGGTGTGAGAGGGAGGCTGTAGCTAAGTCAGGTAGTGCTTTGTGAGCTAGTACTCACATCTACAGATATATGTGGATTTTATATAAAATGTAATTAAAATCAACATGAAATGATTGAAAGATATAATTGACATTCTGCTTATCACTTGAGTTTCATTGGTGCCTGGAGGCTTCAGGCTTTTATTCAGAGTTTTGAAATCATTATATTTGTATTATCATTCCATTTTCTTATGAGTAATTGTTACTGCAGTACATACATTGTGTAGAGAGTTCTACTGAATTGAGTAACTTTTTTTCCCCTGTTACTTTCCATAGACCGGCATCTGAATATTCTAGTCCTGGCAGACCTCTTAGCTGCTTTGTTGATGAGAACACTCCAATTAGTGGAACAAATGGTGCAACATGTGGACAGTCGTCAGATCCCAGGCTGGCAGAGAGGAGAGTCAGGTCACAGCGACATAGAAATTACATGAGCAGGACACATTTACATACTCCTCCAGACCTACCAGAAGGCTATGGTATGACAACTAGCAGAGAAAAAATAAAGTGTGGTTTACTGATTTCAGCTTGCTCAGAAAGCCGGAAAATCAACTTTTAAAGAAGTTATTAATCTGGGTTTAGGAATTCTGCATGAAAATAAAAGTAAATGTAAAACCTTCCAACTTTGAAAAGTCTTTGAAGTGGTAGAAGACTACCTGACCAACAGTTTGACCTTGGGCTAGTCATTTGACCTCAGCCTTTTTGCTCTTTTATAATGAAATTAGATGAATGATACTCTCTCTATCACAAAAGTATTATGAGGAACATATGAAACAATATGAGACTTCTTTGTAAATAGGCCCTGTATAAAGGTAAGATGGTATTGTTATTGATAATGGTAATCTGAAGTCAGGCCTGAAATGTAATTTTCTAGATGTACATATTTAGAAGTAACTTCAAAAGCATGTTTCTGATGGTATTTATATATTATATATGTATTGTCTATAATTTTGGGTTATTTGAGTAATTGGGTTATTGTTATAAATGATTTAGTCATTTGTTTTTATATAAAATTACTATAATCTTATATAATTTCCTGAATTGTACAATTTCATGTGGAAGATGGTATGAATCTTCTAGGTGAATACAGAACTTTCTAAATTAATCACAACTTGTGAACTCTTGTAGATAGTATGAACTCGTTCTCCTCTCCTTCCTTGCTAAATGCTAACCGGTTACTTACATCCTTGTCTCAAAGGCCTGGCCATAAACTATCCTGGGCTGCTGGTGACACCTAATGACCAACACTGGGAATCGCCTGATCTAGCTTTTATTTTTACTGTAGAATTTTTTTTAAACTGTTCTGTAAATATATGATTTTAACTTCATTTTTAAATGTATTTTAACTCTTAATTTAAAAAAACCCAATTTGTCCATTAATTGTGCTGTGCTGCACGGGTGAATTTACAGCATAGTTTGGGATTGGGAAGTGGGCAGATCCACGTTTATACCCTGGCTTTGCAACAATAGTTGTGTGATAGTGGTCACATTATTTAACCTCTTTGAGTCTCAGTTTTATGTTCTATAAAACAGGGAAAATAATGGTGCCAACATGCAGGTTTGTTGCAAAGAAATAAATGATAATTTCATGTGAAGTGCCTGACACAGTGTTTGGCATAGAAAGCACTTTAATAAATTTTAGCTGCTATTATTAATATTCAGACCTCAGAATAAAGTATATCCTGCCATTTCTCTTTAATTGAGATTATAAGGCAAGCTGTTTGGAGTAGGGGTGGTTATACTTTTATAATATTTGTATGACATGGATTAAATTTTTTTAATCCAACCAAAACATAGAGTAAAGTAGGTATCAAGGCTAAAATTGTTGCAGCTCTTATCTATAATCAGTTTTAAACATTTTTATGTTTATAATTTTAAAAGGTTTAAATTCATTGACTTAGTTGTAGGTTTATAAACAAATTAAATTTATACTAATATTAGCAATAGTGTTATAATTTTATATGTTGGAATTTTTCATTAGATATTGTTTAAGGGAAAAGTTTGTTGCTTAAAAACATGAGTAAATAAAGACTAAAAGCCACCAGTGAAGGGACCCTTTCACATGTTTCCTTCTCTTTGCCCTGGCTTCCTCCTTTCTTCCCTAGGGCTTTGAGTTAATGTCACCTTTGACTGTTTTCTCCCCGATATGCACTCTGTGCTTTAGTCTTCATCTTTCTAACTTGACTATTTTTCCATCTTTGCCTGTTTTTGACTATAGAGTGTCTCCCCTGCATTCCATCTTTTTTGCTTCTGTTTAAGTGCCAATGTAGTGTTGAGAATACACCTCTCTTAAGAAAACCGCCCCCACAAGTTTTGGTATAAAATTAGGTGTAATAAAAAAAAATTACCGTCCGACAAACCCTTTGAAAGTTTCTGCAAGTACCTCAGAATCTTCCTACTTGGCTGGCCTCTTTCTCTGAGCCTTCTTTCGTTCCCTTCAGGGTCCACATGTAAGACAAATAAAAGATCATTTCTTCACGTTTGTTTTGTTGAATTATTGGTACTGTCACAAACTTGTTTTCTATTTTGCATTGCAATGTGGTTAGTAATTGAACATGTTACAAGTATAGTTGGCTTCAGTATAGCTGGTCTGTGACCCTCACCACTATTGATAAGAGTGTTTCCAGGAGAAAATGTATTCTGTGTTCAGAACACATGATTTGTAAAGCAAAATTTTTGTAGTAATATAGATTGGTAATTTGGATAATTTACTTACTGATATACTTGTGTCTATAGCTGTCTTTGGTTTGGACACTTTGAATATATTTTTATTATTAGTGTTTCTTAATTTTACAGAACAGAGGACAACACAGCAAGGTCAGGTGTATTTCTTACACACTCAGACTGGTGTGAGCACATGGCATGATCCAAGAGTGCCTAGGTAAGAACATATTCTAAATACTCTTCATACCCTTGAATATCCATTTTACGTAGAATTTCTTTGATTATTTAATCTTCATCTTCTTGAAATAATTCATTTAAAAGTTTGGTTCTTTCTAATACTCATGTCCGTTTAATGTTTAGTATAAAGTCCTACCTACTTCTCTGTAATCCGACCCCAGTGCCCTACCCACAGCCAATCCCCAGTCCCTCTCCACTCTCCCCTTTTTAAAAAATCTGGGCAAAAACATGGGTTTTAGGAGTTTGAAAACAGACCTGGGGAAAAAACATAGAAAATCTTACAAAAGACATATGTATATTTTTTAAAAGGATAGAAAATTGATATTTCCAGTTAGGCTTTTTTAAAAAATGGCTTATTTTAACCTTATATAAGTGTATTCAATGTTCTCTTATGTGTTCCTTAATAAAGTTTTATTTTAATTTAGAAAATAAATATAATTAAGTTAAATTAAATTTCTATTAAATGCCAAATTTTGTGCATTTGAACTACAGGCATTGTTCAGTGCATTTACCTGAGACCTTTTTTTTTTTTCTCCCCCCTGCTTAAAGCTTATACTCAAAGCTCTGCTTGTCAAGATTCATGTATTTGAATCAAAACCAGATGTGACTAGATGATCTTGGATTGCCTTGATACCTTTACTTTATTTATAAGTAAAACTATAATAATGAAACTATTTTACTTTGTCATAGAGCTTAATTGGATTCTTTTAAGGGCGGCAACCAAAGAAATGTGATATCACTAATTATTGTATCAAGATTGTCATTTCTGTGTCTTGGTAATATAAGCTGTTAGTTTAAAAATAGTAGTGGGGAGGAAGTTTTTGTTTTATTAATAAGCTCACTGAAAAAAGTCCATGGGCCTGTCTTTTAGCAATAAGACTTTTATTATATAAAGTGTGAAAAGAAGTATTATGGATTCCGTTGTTCCGACTGAAGGTCAATGATAAGCTTTTTTTTTTTTTTTTTTAATTTTTTTTAAAATTTTTTTTAAAGATTTATTTATTTATTTATTTATTTTTAGAGAGAGGAGAAGGGAGGAAGAGAGGGAGAAACAGCAATGTATGGTTGCCTCTCACATGGCCCTCACCGGGGACCTGGCCCGCAACCCAGGCATGTGCCCTGACCGGGAATCGAACCGGGACCGTCTGGTTCCCAGCCCGCGCTCAATCCACTGAGCTACACCAGCCAGGCAATGATAAGCTTTTTAATAAAATAATTTAAAATCATTAGAAGGAGATGTATAGAAGAAAATGATTTTTAAAAAACTAAATGCTTTACAATAGTTAAAGTAGATCTTGAGTTATCTGTTGAAAGAATAGTATGTAAGCTGGCATCAGAAGATGAAATAGATTTTGGCAGCACTGTTGGTAATATGTTCTTACTCCTAAGGAAACGTCAGTTTTTCATTAATGATTATGTGGTTTCTATAAAAGTTTAAGAGTATTTCGTGTGCCCTGGCTGGTATGGCTCAGTGGATTGAGTGCTGGCCTGTGAACTGAAGGGGGGTTGCCAGTTCAATTCCCAGTCAGGACACGTGCCTGGGTTGTGAGCCAGGTCTCCAATAGGGGGTTTGTGAAATGCAACCACACATTGACGTTTCTCTCCCTTTCTTTCTCCCTCCCTCCCTCCCTCTCTAAAAATAAATAAATAAAATCTTAAAGAATATTTCATGTTGAGTATTGAATAATGACTGTATGAAATTATGCTATGGGCTATTTTTCTTTTCCTTAGTCTCTATACTTCAAATTGTTACCTTAAAAATCATGTGTTTGGGTTTTTTTTAAGATTTTCTTTGTTTATTTTTAGACAGAAAGGAAGGGAGGGAGAAAGAGAGGGAGAGAAACAACAATGTATGGTTGCCTCTCACGTGGCCCCCACTGGGGACCTGGCCTGCAACCCAGGCATGTGCCCTAACTGGGAATCAAACTGGCGACCCTTTGGTTCGCAGCCCGCACTCAGTCCACTGAACTACACCAGCTAGGACTTAAAAAAATCACATCTTTATATCATCATATATCATATCTTTTGTTTTTGGAGGATCCTTTAGTAAACACACCATTTGTGTGGAGGATCTTTTATCAAAGCAGACTATAAGCATTTAGATTCTATTAAAACATCACTATTCAAAGACTTTTATAAAATAACGGAACTCAGATACTTTATTTAAAGATACCCAGTAAACTTAGGTTTATCTGAGAAGCCCCATCTCATCAAGTTTCACATATCTCTAAAACAACGTTCAGTGCCATTGCACACCGACTATGTAGTCGTGAAATCCAGTATTACTTTTTATGGCTGTGTAACGTTCCGTTTTCTTCAGTCATTTTCCAAGTGGAAATAAAGATTGTTTCCAGTTTTCTGCTCTTTTAATCAGTTCTTTAGAGCTTTCCCATGTATGACTAGATTTATAAAGTTCTAAATAAAATGATATAAAATTAAATTCTGCATTATATCAAAAGAATTACTAATTCTTTGATTTCAATATTTACTTTTCATTTCTAAAAGTTCCACTTTAAAAATCTATCTGTTCATGCTTAATAATCTCTCACTGATAGTTTGCCTTTGTCATTGTTCCCTTTTTTTTTTTTAATGTTGCATGTCATTGCCGTTCTCTCTGTTTGATCTCTGGCTGTACTTGGGAATCTAATTCTGTGGTTTATTGTTTCCACTGACTCTCAGTCATCCGGACTTTCCTTTTTGAAGTGTTTGGTGATCTTTGTGAGTTTGTTTGATCTTAATTGGTTTGAGTTCTGTGGACCTGAAGTAGGAATTTAGGAAGTTTTCCTGGAATCACTTCATCCTTCCTTTTAGTTCTCAGCTTAGAGGGGAAGTTTCAGATTTCCTTTTCCAACCTTGCTGCTGGCCTGAGACTGTTTCCCAATTAACAGCTACACACCAGCAGACCTACCCTTCTGCCTGCCTGCCACTCAGGGATAGGGAAGGATTTTTAGAACTTTTCCCTTGACTGTTTTGAGACTCACAGTGTCTCAAATAGTGTGTTCTTTTCAAGCTTTAGTTGTTCTGTAGTGGAAGAGTCTCTTGGAGCACCTATAAGCAGAAGCCAGAATTACTGTTTCAAAAAATCTATGGATGCTTATATGTGCCCGTCACTGTGTTTCATTGTGACCAAGAAGAGATGACTTCAGGCAAATTTTTTTTCTAGTTTAACTTTTAAAACATGATTTTGATGAAATTTGTCACTATATCTGTTTAAGTTTACATTAGACATGCTGCTTTTATATCATTTTTTAAGGTCCTGTAAATCTTTGTCTGTACATAATAGTATTTTAGGAACGCCTAACACAGCTGTGGCTGGTGAGGCTCAGTGGGTTGCGTGCTGTCAGCCTGCACACCGAAGGGTCGCTGCTTCCGCTCCCCGGCAAGGCACCTGCCTGGGCTGCGGGCCAGGTCCCTGGTCGGGGGTGTGCGTGAAGAGCAACCGATGGGTGTTTCTCTCCCTCTCTTTCTCCTTCCCTCCTCCTCTCTCTAAAAATAAATAAATAGCATCTAAAAAATGTGTGATACAGTGACAATGGTCTTTGGTCCATTAAAAGTCTTTTTGCTTTTTTCACTGTAGCAGTAAACCTTAGAGTGTTACTCCTTCATGTCTTAGACAGGTTCTTCATTCACTAGCTTTACAGCTTTCAGAATTTAAAGTAGAGAAGTTATGCTTTAAAATGTATACTGTAATTATTTTTAAGATCATAATTTTAATAATATTTCTAGGTTTTCTTTGTTGGGGAGCTTAAAATTAATAGTAAAATGAACATTTATTTACACGAATTGTATGGTGTAGAAAGAACTGAAAGGAAATTTTAGAAAATGTTTAATTCCTTATTCCACTGACATTTGTAAAACAATATTTTGTCAGATAAATATTGAAGTACAGTTTATGCTGGCAAGTGTTGTGATTGCTTTTATATTAATTTAAAATCTGTGTCACATTAAAGCCCAGGAACAAACTTTCTAAGCCATTTATGGATTGGGTTTTGAATATGCAAGTTTGTTAAACCATTGGGAATTAAAGATTCCAGCCGATCATCTCAAGTTTCTGAAACAATACATTTTCTCAGACTTCATGGAATTGTTCTGTGTCATTTACACTTGCTTGGCTCAGCAGGCCCAGCAATGAGGTATTTTTTATTTTATATTTGTTTTTGCAGGGATCTTAGCAACATCAATTGTGAAGAGCTTGGTCCATTGCCTCCTGGATGGGAGATCCGTAATACGGCAACAGGCAGAGTTTATTTTGTTGACCATAACAACAGAACAACACAATTTACAGATCCTCGGCTCTCTGCTAACTTGCATTTAGTTTTAAAGTAAGTTTTTAAAACAGTGTATGTGAAAATGCGAGTCTGAACAAGAGAAGACTGATAATGCTGTTTGTAATAAATGTGATAGGCTGTCTACTGTCTTCAATTATAAATTACTTTTGTTGCGCAAAATATTATATAAGAGTATGTCAAGTTTTACCTTGATGTATGAGTATTTTAATCACACTGTGCTTAAGTGGCAGCCTGTCTTGAAACGTTAGGAGAAGGGTTGTGTGTCAGAGGTGCACCCTGGCACACCTGAAGAGGCAGGCTGCTTTATGGAGTGGGTGAATATCCCCCCGAGTGTATCAGAAATAGCTCCACGATAGCTGCGTGCACCCCGGAGCCTTTTTCCTGTTACTTTTGTTTTCTAGTTGTATTTTCTTCCTATTCACAGGACATAGTTTTTTGTACAAGTCTTTGTGAATGTGCTCAATGCACCTTGGATTTTTTAAAATCAGCTTTATTTAAATGTAATTGACATACAATAAACTGTGCATATTTAAAATGTACAGTACAAGTTTTGATATATACCCACAAAATCCACCACAGAGAAGATAGCAAACATACACATCATTCTGGAAGTTTTCTCGTGCCTCTCTGTAAGTCCCCCTCCTGTCCCTTTCTGTGGGGCTTCCACCTGGATTCGTTTCTTAGGGCTGCTGTAAAATGCCACAGTAGAGCCTGGCTGGTGTAGCTCAGTGGATTGAGCGCGGGCTGGGAACCAGAGGGTCCCGGTTCGATTCCCAGTCGGGGCACATGCCTGGGTTGCGGGCCAGGTCCCCAATGAGGGCCATGTGAGAGGCAACCATACATTGCTCTTTCTCCCTCCCTTCTCTCTCTGAAAATAAATAAATAAAATCTTTAAATAAAAAAAAAAAAAAAAGCCACAGTAGAAATTCATTCTCGCGCAATTCTGGAGGCCAGAAGTTCAGACTCAAGTTGTCAGCAAGACTTTGTTCCTTCTGGAGGCTCTGAAGGAAAATTTGTTCCTTCCCTCTCACCTAGCTTTTGGTGGTTTCTGGAAATTTTGCTGTTCCTTGGCTTGTAGACATATCATCCCAGTCTGTGTTTTCACATGGCCTTCTGTGATCTGTTTCTACCCAAGGAACTTATGATACCAAATGTGTCATACCTATCAATTCTCCAAGTCTCCAGACACCAACAGTGCGTACAACAATGAGATACAGTGTGACAGTACCTGCAGTTAACGTCAGACCCCACAGGTTAACGACTCAGTCCCTCAAAACTGTCCTGACTTCAGACGCCAACTCCAAGTCCCAGTTCTTACCAGCTGGTGTTAAGTTGAGGAGTTCAATAGTTGGCTAGCATGGCTCACTGAACCAAGAGGTACTTTGTTATTATCAGTGTATCACAAAGGATGCAACTGCCAGCAGTCTCTGAGAGTGGTAGTCGCTGTGCACCCATGCCAACACTTAATACCTTATTGAGACATTCTGATTGGTGTGTAGTGGTTTTTCTCATTGTCATTTAAATTGGCATTTCTCTCACATCTGATGATGTTGAACACCTTTTTCTGTGCTTTTTGTCATCTGTGTATCTTTGGTGAATTTTTTTGCCTCCTCTTAAAAAATGTTGATTTTTTTTTAAACTTGAGTTTTGAGAGTTTTTTTTACATATTTGCAATGTAATCCTATATCAGGTGTATGCTTTAGAAAGATTTTTCTCCTAGTCTGTGACTTGTCTTTTCATTTTCTTAACAGTGTCTTTAAGAGCTGTCTTTCAAAGAAAAGTTTTCTTTGAAATTTTGATGAAGTTCAATTACCCATTTGTTCTTTTATGAATTGCTTTTGGTGTCATAGCTAAGAAACCTTTGCCTAACACAAGTCATAAGTTTATTTCTGTGTTTCAGAAGTTACGGTTTTAGGTTTTACATGTCTCTGGTCCATTTTGAGTTAAATTTTTGTATCTGGTATAAGATATACCCAAGCTCATTTTTTTCCTTTTGTATAGGATGAATATAATTGTTTAGGGAGTATTTTTAAAATATATTCTGTTTTGATTTTGTGTATATGTGTGTAAAAAATACCTTTATTATAAAGTTTGTGAGAGTACTAAATAGTGATTTGTAATTTTCATCAAAGATGCATTTTCTCTCCATCGTTATGTTTTACGTATAAAACTGGGTCTAGTACATAAGAACCACTCTGTGTAAAATAAGTTTGGGTGATTTGTCAGAGACCCAACAATCATTTTTGTTTATTTTATCATAGCTACCACTGCTCCTTACCTTTAGGGTAGGAGATTGTGTTCTTCTCTGTTATGTGCAAAATTAAACTCCAGTTGAATTACTCAATGTCTCCATAGACATCAATAGCAAATTATCTTTTAGTTTCTTGACACCTTACTGGAATTAACTAGTTCATTATATCATAAGGTTCTCAAAAAATTCTTAGATGCAACCTAAAAATATTTTTGCAGGAGATCAAAATATCTCTAGGTAAGTTGCTGTATTTCTGCTATATCTGGGAGATTATTATATGTGTTTGAGGTAAGTAATATATGTGCAGTTAGAAGTCACTTTAGCACGACAATGTGAACACACTTCCATGGACCATATACTTACAAATTGTTAAAATGGTAAGTTTCACGTTACATATATTTTACCATAATAAAGGAAAAGTAGTCACTCTGCTGAGCATTTAGACTTGTTTGTAAAGCGTTCATTTCTCGGTGCCAGTCACGTCATGTGACCGCCCATGTCCCTGTGGCCTAGATGAGTGTGTATAGGAGGAGGGCCTGGCCCAGGTGCCAGTGCAGACTGTGTGTCTCTTCCAGAGGGACTGACTCGAGATAACAGGCACAGAGCTTGGCCTAGGCCAGAACTTTAAAATGGGTGACAGTCAATTATGCAGAAGAACGATGGAAATGGTATCTGAGAAATTTGTTCTCAACAGCTGTATAAAGCTTTACAGATGAAACTCCATTGTCCAATTCCGTAAATTCATATGGCTTCTGAGAAATAAACTTTGGAGCTAGTTTATCATTGTCAAAAAGGACAAGCCAAGAACTCAGTACAGCATGGAAATAATATCACTAGACTTATTTTATACTCTAATGCTATTTTAAATGTGTAATTGTAATCTTTTCCATTTAAATATTTTAATAGTATTTTTGTTTCCTTTTCTAGTCGGCAGAACCAGTTGAAAGACCAGCAGCAACAGCAAGTGGTACCCTTATGCCCTGATGACACAGAGTGCCTGACAGTCCCACGGTACAAGCGAGACCTGGTTCAGAAACTAAAAATTTTGCGGCAAGAACTTTCCCAGCAGCAGCCTCAGGCTGGCCATTGCCGCATTGAGGTTTCCAGGGAAGAGATTTTTGAGGTAAACTTACAAGTCTTATTTCAAAATAGAGAAAAATTAAGATTCAGTGTGTTGCTCTCTGTTTTCCAAGAGTACTTTTGGGGACTCTTTAGAATGGGAGAGTTTTCATTAATTTCTTCTTTAATTGTGGGGACTAAAGGCAATAATATTGGAGAGATTTAATGTATAAGATAAACATTTAGATGAGATGAAGCGTGTTTGGTGGTCTAGTTGGTTCAGCTTGGTCTCTGCATTGCAAATATTTAATGTCAATGAGTTTTAAAAGAACATAAGTAATCATTAGCGTTCTCTTCATTAAATCGGCAATGTTATATTACTTTAAAACACAAAAGTATTATCCATCCCTTACTTTCTAATTCTTCCAAAAGGTAAAGGACTCTTAAATCAGAAAATCATTTTGTTTAGTTACTCTTGGACTACTTCCTTATTTTATTGAAAATCTTCCTTTCTAGTATATTCTTTTATCTTTGGATTCTATGGCCCTAACATCAACTTCAGAGTTCTTACATAATTGGTGGCAGAGTTCCAAGGCAGAGGTTTCCCACTCATCAGTAGGTTCCTGGGTGAGATGTCTAGGGACTTGAATATTATTTTCCCAAAGGATGAACTTTTTTCTCTCAGAACAGTTTGGCCTTGGCCTGGCTGGTGTAGCTCAGTGGATTGAGCGCGGCCTGGGAACCAAAAGGTCCTGGTTCGATTCCCAGTCGGGGCACATGCCTGGGTTGCGGGACAGGTCCCCAGTGAGGGCCATGTGAGAGGCAACCATGCGTTGCTCTTTCTCCCTCCCTTCTCCTCTCTCTAAAAATAAATTAAAATCTTAAAAAAAACAAAAACAAAAGCTTCTTCTAAAAAAAAAAAAAACAACAGTTTGGCCTTGTTTGTAGTCAGTCATTTGGATTTTTAAATAATATAACATTGCCGATTTAATGAAGAGAACACTAATGATTACTTATGTTCTTTTGGAAATTTCTTTTTCTTAACCTTTATTTTCTACTGGTGCTAATGACCTAGAATTAGGTCAGCCATCTTTAAAAATTTTGGTACTTCTATCAAATTCTGTTTTTAATATGAATGGAGTCACTACTATGGTTCATAGAACTTAAATATGGAATTTTGCGACCCTGGTTGGGTAGCTCAGTTGCTTAGAGTGTTGTCCTGATACGCATAGGTTGCGGGTTCAGTCTATGGTTGAGGCACGTACAGGAAGCAACCAATGAATACATAAATAGGTGGAACAACAAATAAATAGGTGGACCTGTCTCTCTCTCCCGCCCCTCTTTCTCTCCGCCCTCCCTCCCTTTCTCCCTCCTTCTCTCTCAAAAAAATCAATAAATAATATTTAATATGGAATTTTGCGCTTAGTAGGCTTTTAATAATTTAGCAACTGAATTGGTTTCAGTAATATTAAGCTATATTCATTTTGTTTTTAGAAGTTCTAAGAGGTTTCAAACACTTGGAATTTATTCATTGATTTGATTGTTGAATTTCACCTTATTTAAATAAAAATGTTTTGTAGGTGGAATGGGAGGGAGAGTTTAAATAATAGGTTAAAAGCACCTAGTAATTACAGTGTATTAACTTTTTTTCAGGAGTCATATCGACAGGTCATGAAAATGAGACCAAAAGATCTCTGGAAGCGATTAATGATAAAGTTTCGTGGAGAAGAAGGTCTTGACTACGGAGGGGTTGCCAGGTAAAGACTTGCTTATCAGGAAATAACATATGGCTCCTTATATTTACAAATTTAAGATACTCCCTGTGGTGTAACCTTCTCATTGATGTTTTTTCTAGTGTGATATTCCCTAATATTTGCAATAGGAAGATATTCTTTCTTATTTATTTATAATATGTGTGAGGAGGTGGATTTTTTTTTTAAAGATTTTATTTATTTAATTTTAGACAGAGGGGAAGAAGGGTAGAAGAGAGAGAGATGTAATGGATCATGTAGCCCAATGAGACTTTCTCTGAAAACTAGCTGGAACCCTACATCGACTGTTGGTAGACCTGCAGGCCCTATATTTCCTTCATCTCTCTTCTTCACTACATGTTATTCCTTCTGCTTTCTGTTGTCAGGAATGATCTTGAGACTTTAATGATGTAATCTAAACTGAATACTATTCCCCTTTGCTTCCATTGCCATGCTTTTTAACCTTGTTCAAGGAGTGTGTGTGTGTGTGTGTGAGTGATCAGTGGTCCTTATGTTCTATTAATACATCAAGTATCTTTTTCCAGGTGTGAAATTTCACTTTACGTAAACGTAGCAGAAACACTGTAGAGAGCTACCGTAGATTGCTGCTTCGGCAATCTAAATCTGGCCTTAATTGCATTTTATTTCCACTGAGGCCCATAACTGTTACTTAACATTACTTGCTTTCATCTGTAGACTTATTTTCATCCTGTGACCTTTTTAACTGCAAATGGATAGTTGTCTTTAGTTTGGATTTTTAGAATTGATCACTTGTACATCATACTTAGTACCTTCTGTGGAATTCTTATGATTTATTTATTCATAACTCGATTTTGAATGCTTATTGAGAAAACCTATTATCTGCTAATGGAATCTAAATGCTGTAATTATATAGATAGGCCAAATAAGTAGTTTTTATGTTGTTTATTTCTTTTTTATAAAAAAGATTTTATTTCTTTTTAGAGAGAGAGTCAGGGAGGGAGAAACATTGATGTGAAAGAGAAACATCGATCAGTTGCCTCTCTCCTAGGTGCCCCGACTGGGGATCAAACCCGTAACCCAAGCATATGTCCTGACTGGGACTGAATATGTGACCTTTTGCTTTGCGGGATGATGCCCAACCAACTGAGCCATACTGGTCAGGGCTGTCATTTATCTCTCAACCTCACTACTCTCAGGGTTTTGGCAGACTCAAAAGGGAGGGGCAGTGAACTGTTTTTTTCTGATCTTTCCCTGTAGTAGAACCCAAAAGCAGTTGGGTTCTGCTTTGATGTGTGTTCTAAATACTTGGTGAAACAAAACAAAATTTGAATTTTCTTTTTTAAAAAAATCACATGTATAAAAAGCACGTTAAGACATGTCAGGTGAGTGTTATGTGTTAGGAAAGTAACTTATGTGGAGAACTCACTTGTTTTTAATCTCTAGAGTTTTTCAAGTATAAAATAAATGGTAGTGATTTGAGCTAGATTCCATCACATAGAATTTAAAAACATAGATCTTTAACTTCTTAAAAGTATTTCATTGTATTTCCTAAAAATATATTATTTGGTGTGTTTAATCCATAACAACAACATATCATTTAAATACCTTTTCTAGCTGAGGAATGACAACAATTGAGACTAGAACTACATCTCTTTAAGTCCTAGACAAGTGATTGTATGAGGGGGGACCAAAAAACCCCTCACCAGTATTATCTTAGGGAGGGTGGGCCCCATGTAGGACAGGCTTTCCCCGCTAGATGGGTGTTCTAGGAACCCATCTATATCAGTGTACCAGCTGGCATTGTTGTGAGAGGCTGCATTCGGCCTCAGTGAATTTTTTTGAAGACTTTTTCAATGAGTTTGCCCATTTCATGATGGGTGACTTATGAATGCACCTGCCCACACCACACTGAATGTTCCGCAGCGTTTGACCAAAAATGGCATGACCTCTGTGCCCCACCCTCCCTATTCACTCGATCTCACTCTGAGAGACTTTTTTTGTTTCCCTGGATGAAAAAAGTCCTCAAAGGGAAACATTTTGCCAATGTGGAAGAGGTGAAACAAAAATTGGTAGAAGCAGTAAAAGGCATCAAAGTTGACACGTTCAAAAACTGTTTTGAGCAGTGGAAAAATGTCTCAATAGGTGTGTTGTATCAAATGGAGACTACTTTGAAGGTGACTGAAGTTTAAACGTGTAAGAATAGATACCCAATTTTTAAAAATAAATTCCGTTTTTGGGTTCCCCCTCATATTTCAGTTATGAAAAGTTATCTTTCATACTTTGAAAACTATGAAGGATTTAATAAATTTAAGGGGATAGCCCTGTTTATTATGAGGTTTTATAAATATTGATGTACACTTGAAGCTGAGAAGTGGTATAGAACACCCCAAAAAACACAGGCTAGGGCAAGCAGGTAGTTTTTGGTTCTTCTGTACCACTTCTCGGTGTTAAGTGACCGCTTGCACTTTTATCACGGTATGTTTTAGGGTTTACGCAAAAAAGATGATGAAATGGGTAATGATATTTTCTTACTAAAACAATACCGATGACAAAACACACCCTGTCCAAAAGTGAGAGTAATGCTGCATTATTTATGTCTGTGTTAGCTAGTGCAAGTCTTCCATGATAGCAGCAGACTAGAATAGTGTAGATCACCTAGGTATTTTGAACAAGGTCCTTCTCTGTATATTTATGATGGATTACAAGTTTATTTAGCAATTAAAAGGAGAAGACCACTGGGATGCATTGTGTAATTAGTAGTTGGTACTTCTGGGTAATATCTTTATACTCTCTGCTGCTAAAATGTCATAAAATTGCATCAAATGAGTGAGAAGTGATTGTATCATAACAAAACAAGAGTTTTCATTTGCTTTTGGGCACGGTAGATTTTTCCAATGTGATCTTATGTAACTAATTGTTGTATTTTCTTAACTTTTTTTTTGCTAAAATGATTAATAGCATTTGAATAAAAATATATTCATTAACAAAAAGTTCCTTCGTCATATCTGTTTTCTAGGGAGTGGTTATATCTCTTGTCACATGAAATGTTGAATCCATACTACGGCCTCTTCCAGTATTCAAGGGATGACATCTATACATTGCAGATCAATCCTGATTCTGCAGTTAACCCGGTACGATTGCTGGTTCTGATGACATGAATTAACTTATGACCTACAATACTTTTCATCTTTAAATGTCAGTGTAGTTTATGAAATAGGATTACTCTCCTTGTCCTAGTCACAGACTTTAACTTAGCAGTTCCTCTTTTAGAAAACACTCTCAAGTAAACAACTGTGGGTGTATTCAACAGTGTGGACACAGGAATGTTTTACCGCGTCATTGTTTATAGTAGCCCGCCGGAAACAGCACCATTGTCTGTAAGCAGGGGGTTGAGCAAATTATGACAAGCCAAATGACATTAATAATTACAAATACAGATTCTGGAATGAGGCATGACATCATAACATGATCCCATTACTTAATAGCTTTGTGACTTTGGGCAAATTCGTTGACTTGAGCCTCAATTTTATCATTGCTAATAATAATAAATATAGTTTATACCTTAGAGAAGGGTTGTGACAATTCAGTAGGCCTCTGCACATTAAGTATTCAGCATAGTACTCTACATTATTAACCCTATTATATATTATTAGGCACTCAGCAAAAGTTAGCAGCTACTACTAACTTGTTGTTTTTATATTATTTCTATTATTTTTCCATACAAGGGCATATTATATAGGTATTAAAATGACATTGTGGGATAATAGTTACTGACATGTCAAGATGTTATCTGTGATGTATTATGTGAAAAGAAGGTTCTAAAATAGTATGATACAGTTTTGGTAAATATGTACGTGTGTAAACACTGAAAGGCTCCATCTACACTATACTGATGGTAGTTATCTCTGGGTATTAGATTATGGGTGATTTTTAATTTTTTTTTCTTGTCTCTATTTTCTAAATATTTGTAGTAAACATGTATTACTTTTTACAAAGAAACAAAAGCTATTTTTAAGGTAAGAGGGAGTTTTAAAGATTACTTATTAAATAGAGAAGTAAAAGAAGTTTAAAATACAAATACCTAACTAACAAAACAATGTGTCAGGAGAGTTCAGATATATGCAGGCATGGTAGGGATGTTAGAGACATTGCAGGGAATTGTGTATCAAGGGAGGGTTTTTACATGAAGATTCTGCCTGGGGAGCTCATTCCTGCCACTGCAGTAGTGACAGTTCACATTTGTTGAGCTTTTATCCTATGCCAGGTCCAGTGCCAGGGGCTTCATCATCTCATTTTATTCCTCACAGAGATCCTTTTTTAGATACTGTTATTACCCTTATTTTTCCAGATGTGGAAAATTAGTCCTATAGGGGTTAAGTAATTTGCCCAAGTATGCATAGCTAGTAACTGGCAGAATCGGGACTCTAGTCCAGGTTAGACATAAAATCTGTGCTCTTAAATCTGGGATGTTTTGCATTTCGGTTTCTGGCTAGGTCAAGGAAATAGGGAGGTTTAGGACCGACAGCTTTTTTTCCATGACAGCCAGGATTGTAAAGAGCTCCGCAGGGTCTGGGAGAAGGAAAGCAGGATCTGTGAGGGGTTAATGAAGCTGCAGTGGGACTGTTGTCTGGACTGAATTTCTGGAGATGGATTTTACAGAGTGAGTCTGCCCTTTGAGAGAGGCATGGCCTCTGAGAGTGTAATCTTTTACAACAACGTGGAATATCTCGAGCCTGCCCAGCAGAAACTCTCCCTAATGATTATTGAGCTTTGATATGATGGCTTATTCCATCTACATAGTGTAAACTGGAGTATAAGTTAACGCTTATTATGAAAAGATTTATGTTGCCTAAATATTAATTTTTATTAAAAATCTCCTGGAATGTGTCTAACTTGAGTATTTATATAAACTCTCTTTCAGGAACACTTATCGTATTTCCACTTTGTTGGACGAATAATGGGAATGGCTGTGTTTCACGGACATTATATTGACGGTGGTTTCACGTTGCCTTTTTATAAACAGCTGCTTGGGAAGCCAATCACTTTGGATGACATGGAGTTAGTTGATCCGGACCTTCATAACAGTCTAGTGTGGATACTGTATGTGTTGAGTCTTGTGTTTGTTTTTTTGTAGTTAGAATCTGACCTTTTAAAAAAGATCCTATTTCAGTGGATGTACTTCTTTAAAGTTTAAAAAACACACAAAATATTTCAATATTATAAGAGTGATTATTTGAGTGATAGGATAACATTAGGCTTTTTCTTCCTCTTGCTGCTTTCCTGTGTGTATCAAATCCCTAAAATGAATGATAGTATTTCAAAAAGGAAAAGAAATCTAGTATATTTTTAAAAAGTACTATATAAAAATTATTTTCTTGTTGTGGTACAGGTTTGATTTCAGGCTAGCATATGTTAAAATAGCAAATTCCTGAAGATGTGGTGATTGTTGAAACCACACTTTAAAAAGGGTACCTATGGGAACCAGTTCTGTTTTGTGGGAGGGCCATTAGTTTATGAAGATAAATTGGCCATACTTATTTTGCCAACATGATACTCAGATACTCTTGCTGCGGATACTCAGGCATCTGGTTGCTTGGGGGTACCGAGATTCAAGTAGGGCCTCTTACCTGAAAGCCAAACATAACTGAAGTTTCCCTACGGCGAGCCTCGCTTTGGCCAGGGCTCTTTTCTCTTACTCAAGAAGTGAAATGTTTCTTGTGTTTATGCAGGTTAAAGCTCTTTCACTTTTCTGCCCAAGAACTGGGAGGTATGCTAGCATAAGAATAGTCAGAGGAATCTGATCTTCTATTTGTCATGCCATAGAACTCTTTTAGTTTTATTTGTCTCACCAATTAATACATCTGTAGGGTCTGTATTTTAGATTTTCCAGTTAAGTATCTTTCCTTCTCTTTCCTTTCCAGTGAGAATGATATTACAGGTGTTTTGGATCATACCTTCTGTGTTGAACATAATGCATATGGGGAAATTATCCAGCATGAACTTAAACCAAATGGCAAGAGTATTCCTGTTACTGAAGAAAATAAAAAGGAGTATGTCAGGTAAACATTCTGTGTTCTCAAGTCTGAGAGTTGTTTGAATGTTCTAGAATAGCAGTATGGAAAGAAACATTTAAGTATTTAGGTAGTGTTACTTATTGCTATAAAATAGGCTTCTGCAGAACTTAGTGGCTTGAAAACAGCTATCATTGAATTATTTCTCATAATACCGTAAGTCAGGAGATGAAGTGACTGCAGTGCTCCTCTGAGTGGCATCATTTGGTGACTCGTCAAGATGGCCTCTTCACTCACATACCTGATGACTCAGCTAGAATGGCTCCGAGGGTGGAGGGCTGGCTGGAACGGCCACTGGGTCACCGTCTGAGGCCTAGTCCTCACTGTTGGCCAGGCTCCTTGGTCATCCCCACGTGGTATCAGAGGCCTCTCACTTTCCCCAGGGCCTCTCCCTCCCCAGCAAGGTAGAGGGAATGAGGTGGCTGGTTTCCCAGAACACAAGAGCAGAAGTTGTCAGATCTTTTTAAGGCCTAAGCCTAGAACTGGCCACCGTCCCCTCTGTGCTGTATTCTTTTGGTTGAAGCAAGTCGCATGCCAAGCCACGTTCGCTCCACAGGTACCAGGAAACGTGGTGCATGGTGCGGCGGTGTGGCTGCCACGGCAGGCTCCGCAGAAGCCCTTTTGTGCTGTAGTACTAGCACATTGTGACTTTAAGGGATAGATCATAAGAAAATGTTCTCGAAGTTTTATAAAATCACCTGTTGATTGAGGAATTTAAAAGTAGTGGGATAGATCATTTGGCTTATAGTAACTTAAGTTCTTCTAAACATAAAACTATGGCAATCAAATGTAGAAGTTTGAACATCATATGCACACAAAAACATGCATGCTAAATTATTTTTATATTAATTATGTCCCCAAGTCTTAACTGCAAGTTTCCTACTTTACACATGTGGCCCGTCAGTTTCACAGACTGCTGATTGGGTGTGAGCATTGAATTAGCTTTTTTGGAAAGTAGTTTGATGATAGCCACCAAACGAAAACATGTATGCCTTTTAACTAGCAGCTCCATCTTTAGGAGACCATGCTATGGAAACACATATAATTAAATAATTATTAATAAGGATGTTCAATTAAACGTTACTTGTAAAAAAAAATAAAGCTAAGTGTTTTTAGAGAATGATTAAATACAGATACTTCGCAGAATGCTGTGTGGGTTTTTAAAAGAAAGACTGCGCATAAACTGTTGGATTTAAAAAGCAAGTCATAGAAGAATTCCGTAGGGACAGAGTCTGTGTTGTTTTATAATGACACAGAAGGTGTTCCTAATGGCTGAATACCAAGTACAGTGTTGATCTAGGATGAGAGAGCGGAGGTGGTGCACCTGGGAATGGAGAGGGTAAGAGAATGTACTTCAGGTTTTACTTTGTGTCCACGTTTAGGGTTTTATTTTTTGTTATCTAACAAACATCTATTATATTACTAATTAAAAAAATAAAAGAATGGGCCTGGTGTAGACTGTTCAGTCTCTGGCTCCCGTCCTCCAGGATTCAGTCATGTTTATAGTGTGTAGTGATGATCCCTTACCAAGTACAGTTTTGAGATTAAAAGAGAAAGATGACAAAGAAACCTTTTTGCAGATGTGCAGTTTTGCAGTTTTGGTGTCCCCTTAACCAAACACAAAAGCGAGGTCCCTCAAAAAATACAATGTTAAGTAACTTATTTCTTAAAGTAGAGAACTTGTCTCCAAGTTTGGAACAGGATGTGTTGACAGACTTGGAAGATGAATAGTTCTCAGGTGTGTGAAGTGGAGAGGTTTTCTTGGGTAGATTTAAAAAAAGGCAGTTCACTTATAAATTACAACTCAAAAGCCTGAGTAAAGCTACCCATTAGATGTAGTGTACTTTTTGTTGGTAAATGACTTCTTCCAGGTTTTTAAAGCCTCCAGGAAACAATAAATATTTCATCAAAAAGTGTTACATCGGTTTTTACTATTCTCATTTTGGATATGAAGATTCTCTTTACCATCTCTTCCCCCTTATGCTGCCTCCAAAATATAAACAAAACACCCAACATATTCAAATCATATTTTCAAGTGAAACCAGAAAAAATAGTCATTTTTGGTTGATTGAGCTCTTTTTTTGTGGTTATTGGCATGCTGGCTAGAAGTTTAGAAAGAAGTCTCATCCAGATTTTGACTTGGGTCCCACCTATGCTCCATCCAGCTTCCAGTTCCCTCTCTGATTTGAAGAGTTGCTTTATTGATGCAACTTTTGTTACTGGAAGGTTACCACTTTTTAATATTGCTAAAGTAGAGAGTCATAGTAATTACCAAATCTGATACGTTTGATCATATGAACCCCTGCCCAATGTTTCTAGGCTGTATGTGAACTGGAGGTTTTTACGAGGCATTGAGGCGCAATTCCTGGCTCTGCAGAAAGGATTTAATGAAGTAATCCCACAGCATCTGCTGAAGACATTTGATGAGAAGGAGTTAGAGGTCAGTATGTTACTGTCATGTTGTCATCTAGTGTAACAAGGAGAGGTTAGGAATTTTATGTTAGCTTCAGAGGAAAGTTGTACTTCTGGAGCTTTTGAAGTTCCATGGTGCAATACTCTGAGAATTCTTATTTGTAGGAAGTCTTTCCTGCTTTGGAATTCTACAAGTGAGCAGTCTCTCTTGCATTGTGAACATTTTATTTTTCCATATTATTCTTGTTTTGAACAGATTTCATGTCTTACGTGTACCTTTTTCCAGTGTTGTTTTGTATAGAAATTTATTTGGAATAAAAGCCTAGGCTCAATCAATTTGCACTGTACTTTGCAAGAAAGCATTTGGTAAACAAGATTATAAAGGAAATAATTAAAACACGATAAATTGTTCTAAACATCCTCTGTCTCTTTGGAAACATTTGTTATTAACAGTAGCTGTAATAAACAGTTAACTTTTGTTTTCTTGTAATGCTGATCCTTAAAGCACCTTAGTCTGGTTTTTAAATTAAGACCTTTAACAAATACATCTGAATTTCCACTGAACTACTCTGAAAAATCAATGAGTTTTATTCTGCCAGAGGTCCCAAATTCAACTTGTGGGTAGATAGAGCCTAAATATTCAGGGTCTATGTGATTTTGTTAACTTCAGTGTCCTTCCTGACAAAAAGGGCTGTTAGGAAACAAGTCTGAAAGGTCGGTTTGACTCAGTACCATCCCCATTCCTTTTTGTGATTGAACTACACTCAGTAGCGAAATGATCAGAAGGAAGTAGTTAGAAGAAAACAGGAATGGCAATAAAGTTGAAATACAATGCATTTTTATTCGTTCATACAATGAATGAGGAGTTTGGCCTTACAATTACCACTCCTCTGAAGAAAATTTAGGAGTTACCTTTTTTGTCACTCATAATTCTGTAATCCTGTTTGGATAACCATTTCCCTCTTCCCTGTGGCTGTGGTTCAACTATCTTTCCAGAACACTATGGAAGCTTTGTTGGAGATTTTATTTAATAGGGTTATGGTTTTGTTATATAGTTTCTGCTGCTAATGAAATTAGACTTTTTATAAAAAACCATATAATTCATTTTGATATTATACTGGGTTAATAGAATTACAAAGTGTAGGATTTGTAAGTTACATTGTGTTTTACATTATACACTATCCTGATTCACTGTTAGAAATGCCCTCGTTAGATGAGCCGGCTTTGGACCCACCCTAAGGACCCTGAGAATTGATAGTATTGCTATAGGAGAAACTCTCAGAAACTTGGTTCTTCTCGCCAGGGCAGTAAAGAATTACAGATCACTGAGTCTCTTATTATGCAAGCAGGGTTCTCACTCCTCTGAGGTGGTGGAGAAAGGCAAGATGGATGGAGAGAGAGAGAGAGAGAGAGAGATCCTTTGTTCTGAGGATTAACAGAGTTGGTGGGATGGGGGTTGGTGAAGAAGTTACTCAGTGATTGACAGGTAAAGGTGGTGCCAGCTTTCTAGGATGAGGGCGTGAATACCCAAAGGTATTAATGGACTTCTTCCTTTAGGCACTCTGGGCCCTTTCTGGCCTTGGAATGAAAGAAAGAACAGTTTCAAAGGCTTTCTTTCCCGGCTCACAGAACGGATAACAGAATTTCAAGGACTGCCGAGTCAGTGGGCGGGACTTGCATCCCTCCTCCTTCCTGCCCTGGGTTGCTGCTGTCCATCCTCCCCTCACAGCGTCAAGGCAATTCGATAGTTCATCTGTGCTTACCCTGCACCAGGATGCCAGGCAGACCTCTGTGTCAGTGCAGTCATGTATTTTGTACTCAGATACAATTTTAAGATTGTCAAACAGGTTGCATCACTTATTTGACACATTTCTTGAGTTCCTGTGTGCTACGGGTCCCTTCACAGGATGTAGTGACATCAATGTTACTACCCTGTTACCATAGAGGAAAGAAACGATTGGCCAAAGGAGGTGAACTGAATTGCTCAGAATCCCAACGCTAGTAAGTGTTGAAACTAGAGTAATATGATGCAGGTCTGAAGGGAGGCACGTATAAATTGTATTTACTCTTGGAATCTAGTTTCTGTCCATTAAAAAGAAATTTTAGAATTCTGTGAAATTACAGAGCTTTCATCTTGTCGCGTTCCGCACAGTGGTGGTTCTCAGACTCTGGGTAGGGTGCCCAAAAGTGACAGTACCCGTGGAGCTTTTTAAAATACAGCTTCTTAGTATCACCCCAGATAAACAGAATTAAAATCTTTGTGCACAGGACCTGGTATGTATATTTGAAAAACTTTCGAAATGATTCTGATGTGTACCCTTGATTAAGAAATCACCACATGAGAGCCAACACTGCAAATCTGAAGTTCTATTTTGAGGAATTTTTGGCTTAACTTGGGTTTCCATTGCCTCACGCTTTGTGCAATATTTTAACAGCTCATTATTTGCGGACTTGGAAAGATAGATGTTAATGACTGGAAGGTAAACACCCGGTTAAAACACTGTACACCAGACAGCAATGTTGTCAAGTGGTTCTGGAAAGCTGTGGAGTTTTTCGACGAAGAGCGGCGAGCACGGCTACTTCAGTTCGTGACGGGCTCATCGAGGGTGCCTCTGCAGGGCTTCAAAGCCTTACAAGGTATCTGTGCCCGCGGGGCGGGGCCCTCAGGTGGTGGGGGGTGGTCAGTACTTGGTGTATGTAGCTGGCTTACAACCCTGTGCTTATAAACAGATTCTCTTCTCACCCTATTTCTTATCTGTAACTCTCACGTCTTGATCCCTTCTTCTCTTCCCTTTTTTCTGTTCCCTTCCCAAGAGCCTTTTCTGCTGGGGTTCTCTGTGATTGTAGTGAGTGCTGCATCGCATGCTAGAGACCGTGTGTGGTGATGCTCCGCGTTTTCTGCTCACCTTGCTTTTAGATTCTGCTGCACTTTCATACAGGGGAAGTCTCTCCATTTCCATCTTCACATCTCATCCTGGCAAAACATTTACCCATTTGGGATGCCATTCCCTCTGTCTTTCTGTTCTTTTAACAGAAAGTGGCAGCACGCGTCCTGGAAGCCATCTGTGTGGTCAGAGCACGTTAGTTACCGCATGGCATCCGGCTGCTTATTTAGGGTCATGTCCATGTTCACGGATTGTTTTCTGGGGAATAGCCGTTTAATTTTTCGATGAGTTGGTAATATTGCTAATGATTGTGGTGCTTCGCTGGGTGGCAGTTGCTTCCTTTACCTCTGAAGCTCTTTGTTTTCAAAGTTGATGCTGCTGGTGATGACTGAGGATATACCAAGCAAGACTGGTACATAACCCATCAGTGTTGCCCACAGCAGTGTCTGAAGCCCACGGGGAAAGCATCCTGGGAGTCGGGCTGATAGTTCCTATTTGGAGAACTCATCATGATCAGACTGCCATAAAGTGAATTTGTATTTCTACGTATATGTGTTGGGGCTGTCTTACAGTAACTGAAATTTATTCTGTAGACTGCTAATCTTTTGCTCTTGGCCAAGTTTGAGTCATGAAACCTAAATTTGCATTTAGGCTATCATCTTTTTGAATGTGTGTATATTTAATCTTGGATTTGCCTGTTTTTCTCATGCTTTTGGGATGTCAGTTTCCTATAGAAGAAAGAAGTTGGCAAATGATTTCAACCCTGAACTTTTTCTCAAATTTGAAATGCTAGCATGTTAAGCAATCCAGCCATATTCAAGGTCAATTGCAGCTTTCAAAGCAAGAATCTCTTCCTGGGAAAAGACTTTTTTTTGGCAGCTTGTGTAGAGTCACTAGTGTTCTTTTATCCCTAGACCCTGTGGTTTATGTACCAGGTTTACTCTGAGGTTTAGAGACCATACATGCACCTGTGGTGATCTGACCCACACTGACTTCCTTGGCAGGTGCTGCAGGCCCACGACTCTTCACCATCCACCAGATCGATGCCTGCACGAACAACCTGCCCAAAGCCCACACGTGGTAAGTCACTGTTGTAGCTTCCCCCCTTACTCCATGTGTGTAGGTACTAGTTTCAAACAGGCGACTTTTCATTTATTGTTGTTCTTACTACTAAATGGACCTTTAAAGGGAATGATAAGCAACTCTTTAAGTGATGTAAGATTATTCAGAAATTGGTAGGAACATCTGAAAGTGGTAATCTCTACTGCAGAGGGATAGAACTGTGTCCCTTTAATTCTCTGAGTGACAAAGAGTGGTGTGGCTGTGTGAGTGTGCACTTGCTAGGATGTTGCACTTACTTTAAATGAACTATCAAATCTGATTTGCTTATTTACAGCTTCAACCGAATAGACATTCCACCTTATGAAAGCTATGAAAAGTTATATGAAAAGCTGCTAACAGCCATTGAAGAAACATGTGGGTTTGCTGTGGAATGACAAACTTCAAGGATTTACCCAGGACTCTGTTCATACCCCTGACAGCCTCCTTTCAGCAGAGTTTCAAGGAATGCTGAACTACAGGAAAATGCCCCTCCCCTTTTAAATTTTAGGACACTGTGAGGGGAAAGGACAATTTTGAAATTCCTTTTCAAGGAAAAAAAAGAGGTCTTTATGCTTTGCCATGAGGCCGCCATTCAGCTGCTATTTAAAATTAATATCTTGAACCTAAAGAATGCTGACTTTTCCTACATTTCCAGAGTTAGGCAGTATTCTACACTTAAAGACTACTACTATTTTTATAAAAGGTAACCTATTCAAATCGCTTCACAGATTTCAAGTCTCCGAAATATCAAGACAACTTCAGCAGTCGGTACAAGTCACATTTCATTTTGATTGAATACATGATTTTGAATAGCTCCTGTACTCGCTCTTTGTAAAAAAAAAAAAAAGAAATAAAATTATTTTGAATTATCCTATCTTTGTAACCAATTGGCTAAAAGAATCATTATCTTTAAAAAATCAAGCCATTTACACATTTAATTACATTTTTCTATAGCAAAGCATTATATTTTAAAAATATTATATGTTTCAACCTAGCCTAAGTGAGTTTTTCCTATATTTTTCAAGCACAAATTACCTGGAATACAGCTATATAATTTTGGTTGTCAAATTCCTAATGCAACCATTTAGTCTAAACTTAGTAGCTTATTTGCTACAATAAGATGCTTTTAGGGGCTCCCTGTTTTTACGAGACTTTAAAAAACCCTCATTTTTTATCTTGAATCAATATGACCAGGTGTTTTGGACTTACTTATCATTTTAAATGGATATCCTGCATTTTATAGCTTCTCAGATCATATGGATAGGACGGGATTTTAACTCTTTTGCTGGGTCAACTTATCTTTAATATATATACTATTTCTGGAAACCAAAGTCTCCTCTGACAAAGTACGCCTAATTTATATTATATTTTAATTATGGTGTAAATTTTTATCAAGTAAACCATCCTAAATCTTTGTTTAGCTGCTCGCAATATTTTAATCAGCTGAAATTATGAAAAAGGAAAAAATTTGCTCTAAAGATTACTTAGCAAACTTAGAAAACCCTGCTTTTACCTAACAAAAATAAAGTGGGGGTGGTGGGGTAGGGGACGTGATTATAAAGAAATGGTGATTCTAACTATATGGTATTAATTACTTTAAAACTGAAGAATAAATGTTGGAAGTGAGGGAATGCCATTTCCCTTGGTGTTGAAGTCAGCATCTGATTTTGAAATATTCAAATTTGGCTTTCAAGGTGTGTGGTGTGTTGCATGATACAGAAGGCAACCAAAATTCTGGAGTGATGAATTGGAAAAATCTGAAATCATGGGTGGATTTTTAAATTCAGCCATGAGAAGTCTGCACTGTTTTCTTTTTTTTTTTTTACATTGATGTGAAATCAAGAACAGCAAATTTTGATGTTATAGCTTTGTTTAAATTTTGTGGCTTAATTATTAAGTCAGTAGTAGGCCTGTGTGTTCTTTATTTTGATGGACTGGTTTTCAGTCTGTGTTCTTGAAGCCAAGGGGTTCCTCAGAGGTGCCTCAGAATCAATGGTTTATGAGAGAAGGGAGAGAGGGAGGGAGAGGAAAGGACCAGTTGGTATTCAGCAGGGGCCTCTAACTCCCCACCCCGCCCTGTTTACCCAGAGCAGCTCGTTTTTGTCTTTTATATATTGGAATTCCAAGTAAGCGTTCACAGGGTTGGGAGAGGGGAGGATAAAAGAAGGGGACATTTGCCGCTTGAAAAAAGTTGAGAACTACTTGTGTCGTTTCCAAGAATTTAAATTTATTTCATTCAGCCAAATTTGACTGCTCCGTGCGAGCTGGTTATAGTCTAACTGTGCAGACCTTTTTCTTCCCAAACACTTTGTGTTTTCCCACTGTATTCTTAGCAGCATTGAAGAGCATCTTGAAATGTACAGAAACGGTGTGCATACTGTTTGATATCAGTAGTTTCGGTTTTCACAGAAGTACCTTACTGGTCACAGGTCTCTCTCTGACATGACAGGACCGGTGCAGCGCAACTGTGCCTGTCTTGGAAGCGTTCAGTGAAAAGTCAGTCACCCACACTTGAAAGGAACCCGTAACTGATAGAGGCAGTGCTGATAAAATGCTCTCTCATCATGTACAGTATCAGGCAGGCAAATACCATCGCTTTCTGAGTGCCTTTTTAAACTATAAAAATGATTTAATAGAGCTTTAAGAGAAATGAATTACCTACTAGTCCGTGGTTTCACCAACATTATTTATAAAAATATGATGTTTAGATTTCATTTTCAAAAGTATGTTACCTGATTACTTCCAAAAAGGTGCTAAGCAAACAAAACCCCCCAATGTGTCATTGAGCTTTGGACTTGCACCTCATGTTTAATGTGAATATTTATTTCCACATGTCCCTCTTAACTGGGTTTTTTCCTGATCCTTCCTCTAGTTGTGTTATTTTAGATACGTGATGTCGCGTATCCATACATTGCCTTTCCGTCATGAATACTTAATTATGAACAGTGGTTACTGTAGAGACCGTATGGCAGTACCGAGGCGAGTTTCATTTCAGAGGGTCTGATTTCTGGGTGTAATGAGTTTTTAAACAGTGCCGTGTATAGTGTACATTTTGTTTTGCACATAGTTTGTTGCCCTGAATGGGTTTTCTTTTTACCAAGATATTTTTTTCTTGTATTTACAGTCCAGAGCACAAGTTTCCTTTCTTTTAAATACAACGTAATTTGCTTTATTTTACAACACTAAGTCTGCTTTGAACTTCTGGTGCGTTGAACTGATTGCTTTGATGGGAGTTAGAGGTTGCTCCAGCCATCATTTCGGTTGGACAGAGCAGCTCCTTCTGCTTGTCCGTCAGCTGCAGCACCCAGTCGGCGGGGGCCGTTCGTGGTATTCACCCTTCTTATGTTAGGATGATGATTGTACCAAATGCTGAGTTGTTTTGTTTGTAGATGTAATTAGTTCACGTAATGTAATATTCTCTCAAACTGACTTTAAAAACAAAGTTTTATCATTTTCATTGTTATTTGTATTTATTACAGAGTGTTTTAGCTTTGATATTCTTTGTATTTTCACTCAGTTGTTACATGAGCTTTATCAATAACATCTGTATAAATGGTTTTTAAAAATTAACTGTGTATGTATGTGCCCATGCCGAAGTTGAGCAATAAAATGAATGCTGTTTGCACTGTCACAGCATCAAAGTTTTTAAAGAATATTGAGTTTATAATGAATTGTTTTGAAAAAATCTGATTGGTTCTATGAAGGGTGACAGCATGTGAACCATGAAATGAGAAGCTGAAGAAGGTTCCCAGGCCTGCCTTAGCTGATGCGTCTGTCACTTTGGGGAGCAGGAGCTTCAGAGAGCTCAGCATCTCCTTCCTGTCTCCAGGTGAAGCAGGGAAGGTGCCATATGGCACTTCTCCTGCTACGGCAAATTGGTTGGTTGGCAGTGGCTGTTGGGGGCCATGTAGAGATGCATTTCTGAGGCTGATACAGGTTTATTGGAGAAGAGTGTCCTCGTCCTGCAACCATGTCACGTGTCGGGGCTCTGGAGGGGAGAGCTACAGTAGGGGCCTCATTGGCTACCCTGGTGTTGAGCAGTCAAATCCTCAAAATGAACAGGAGCTATCACTTTATTTAAAGGTCATGATTTCATGATTCACACCTCTATAAATGATAGTGGATGAAAGTCCAGCTAAATACATGGGAGGAAAAAGGAAGGGATACAGTGTTTTTTCCTCCAGAACATAGTCTGTGCTAAGCCTCTCCACGGAACGAATGTAGAGATGTAGGAGCAGTGTATTAAAGTTTCAAGAGTGGGCATGCTGTCTGTTTTTATGTAAGTTTGAAATTTATTTTTTGCTCTGTCTCACTTTGTCATGGTCACTGGGTGTTATCTAAAATTTGTAAAGTTTTAAGGATTTTATTGTTTGATTTGATTAATATGTGATTTTTTTTGTGGTGACCCGCAAGATTTACTTGTCTCTTCATTATAATGAAGGTTAACCTTGGTACCCACTGCATTTTTTTGTACCTTATGTCCTAAGTGCTTATCATGGGAAATACACAACAGAACAAGAGCCTGGTAACAGGATAGAGGTAATTATACAGAAAAAGGGTTACATTCCTACACTAACATTCTTAGCTTACTAGACAACCAGATTTTAAAGTTACTGGGTTGGCCAGAAAGTTCGTGTTTTTTTCTGTAAAATGGCTGTAGTAGCACTTAGTTGTCTTCACTTTCACTCCAAACAATTTTGTTAGATTGTATTGTGACAGCTGTCATATCAGTGTGCACTTAAAAAAAGAACAAACATTGGTGAGTTTTTGTGTAGCTATTTTAATATTGAAGATAGAAGAACATATGCAACATTTTTGGCATGTTATGCTTTATTATGTCAAGAAAGGTAAAAACAACTGAAACTCAAAAAATTTGTGCAGTGTATGGAGAAGATGCTATGACTGATTAAACATGTCAGAAGTGGTTTGCAAAGTTTCATGCTGGAGATTTCTCACTGGACGATGCTCTATGGTAGTGATCAAATTGAGACATTAACTGAGAACAATCAATGTTATACCACAGTGGAGATATCCAGATCAATAAAGTTATTGGTGAAAATGAAAAATGTGTCTTATTTTATGGAAAAAACTAAACAGACTTTCTGGCCAACCCAATACATTGTATTAAAAGGTATTTGTTCTAAACGTGACTTATTCTTTGTTCATTCAATAAATATCTACTGTGCTCCTACTACGTGTCAGGCTCTGTACTAGCTTAAGATGGTTGTTAGAAGCTGCAGTTCAAACCTAGGTACTCAAAACGCAATTGGTGTATAGCAGAGAAGTCCACCATGATGGGAGCACAGGATTTAAATACCTTACTTAGCAAGGCCTCAAATTCCAGACTTGGTTTTTAAAACAATTGATTTTGTTCCCCTACCCCCTTTCCCCGCCCGTGACACTTCAGATCCTTGAGACACTGGTACCTGGGACAGGGAGCTCCTTCACTGTATTTGTGTTTATCGTACAGCTGGCTCCATTTCCAAGGTAATGTGCTCAAGTCTTAATTCGCATACCTCTTGTGGATATTTGACCTGAGATTTTTCCAGGTTATCCATGAGTCTCTAATATAAGCTGTAAGCCCCACTTCTGTCTCCTTTATAGTCAGTGCTCTGTAAGTAAAAGAAGTGGAGAGGCAACTGTAGCAGCCCATGAGGTGGGCAAGGGACCCTTCCAAGATACTCTTCCCACCGACTTAAGTGTCCATGGAGTCGTCTCCCCTTCAGCTCAGGAATGGGAGTGAAGATGGCGAGCACATCAGAGCCTACCTTTCAGATCACTCACTCCTCCCAAAGACACTGCTGGCCTGGCAAGATGGTGGAGAACCAACGAGACCAAAAAGGTACTTATTTCTTTTAACTAAAGTATAATTGACATATAACAATATATTAGGTTTCAAGTGTACAACATAATGATTTGCATATATTTGTATATATTATGTAATGATCACCACAGTAAGTCTGGTTAACATCTGTCACCATGCATTGTTAAGTTTTTTTCCTTGTGAAGGGAACTTTTATGCCATTCAGTGTCATTAGCGATAGTCACCATTCTGTACATCACATCCCTTGACTTATTTTATAACTGAAAGTTTCTACCTTTTGATCCCCATCACCCATTTCACTAAACCTCCCAACCCCTCTGGCAACCACCAATCAGTTCTCTTTATCTGTGAGCTCAGTTTTACCTGTTTTTTTTTTTTTTAAGATTCCACATATCAGTGAGATCACATGGTATTTGTCTTTGTCTGACTTAAACTTCACTTAGCATAGTGCCCTTAGGTCCATCTTGTTAGCACAAATGGCAAGATTTCCTTTTTCTAGGCTGAATTATATTCCATTGTCTACAGGTACACATTTCTTTCTTCATTCATCTGCTGATGGACACTTGTTTCCATATATTGTCTACTGTAAATAATGTTGCAGTGAACATGGGGTGGGGGTGGGCATGCAGTTATCTTTTCTAGTTAAGTGTTTTCATTTACTTCTGATAAATACCCAGGATGGAATTGCTAGGTAGTTCTATTTTAATATTTGGAGGAATCTTTGTACTGTTTTCTGTGTAGTTGCTGCACCAGTGTACATTCCCACTAACAGTGCAGAAGGGCTCTCTGTTCTCCACATCCTCAAGACATATTTGTCTTTTTTTTTTTTTTAAGATTTTATTTATTTATTTTTAGAGAGGGGGAAAGAGAGGTAGAGAAACATCAATGTGTGGTCGCCTCCCATGCGGCCCCCACCGGGGACCTGGCCCGCAACCCAGGCATGCGCCCCGACTGGGAACCGAACCAGCGACTCTTTGGTTCGCAGCCCGTGCTCAATCCACTGAGCTACACCAGCCAGGGCCATATTTGTCTTTTTGATAACGGCAGTTCTAATGGCTGTGAGGCAATATCTCATTGTGGTTTGATTTGCGGTTCCCAGGTGGTTAATGACGTTGAGCACCTTTTCACGTACCTTTGGTCATCTGTATGTCTTCTTTGGAAAAATATTCAGTTCTTCTGTCCACTTTTTAATTGGATTGATTTTTTTTGCTATTGAGTTGTATGTGTTCTCTCTCTATTTTTGTATATTAATCCCTTATATGTCTGATATGCAACCATTTTCTCCCATTCCATAGATTGCTTTTTCATTTTGTTAGTTTCCTTTGTTGTGCAGAAGTTTTTTAGTTTGATATAGTTCCAGTTGTTGATTTTTGCTTATGTCAAGTCCAAAAAATCATTGCCAAGACCACTGTCAAGGAACTTACTCCCCTATGTTTTCTTTTAGTTTTATGGTTCCAGGTCTCACTAATTTTTGTGTATGGCATAAGATCTGGTGGTCCAGTGTCATTCTTTTGCACGTGGCTGTCCAGTTTGCCCAACATTTACTGAATACACTGGGCTTTCCCCATTGTATATTCTTGCCTCACTGCCATAAATTGACTGTATATGTATGGGCTCTCTGTTCCATTGATCTGTGTCTGATTTTGTGCCAATACCAACTGTTTTTAGTACTCTAGTTTTGTAATGTAGTTTGAAATCAGGGATTGCGATGCCTCCAGCTTTGTTCTTCTGCAGAGGGCAAAGTTTTAAAGGCAGTTTGAGTTTAATGTTTTAAGACAAAAAAGACACTGGTCACGTCAGTCAAATTAGCTGGGTAATGGTTTGAATGACCTGAAATGCTAGATAAAACATGCTTCCAGAATGTCTAGATTTGGGATAGATCACTCTATAAGCTGCAGGTTAAGCCCCAATTTTGGATATCTCCTTTAGTTTATACCATTTCTCTAACGACACTTTTCTGTCAGCCCTGTCTGTCTCGCTTTCCCGTTATACCTCCCCCTAACCATTTTTCACTGTGATGCCTCTTCCCGTTGCAGATAATGTTCTCTTACACCCTCCCCCTCTTCACTAAAGGCTCTATTCTTCTGCTGTACCTCAACACTAGTTCTTCCTTTCCCTTCCCATGTTTTTAAGAGGAGGCAGTTAAGTGCTCAGTGTCCCGTGATACAGTAATGCATATGCCAAGCCAGACACACACAGTTAAAAAATCAATACACTTAGAGACTTAAAAACAAAACTCTTTATTCCCCTCTCCCCTTTGTTTTCCAGAAGCACGCTCAACTCTTCTGTCTGTACTTGATACTTACTTCCACATTTCTAAATAATATGGTAATATTGCTCTTCATTTAGTTTTTGACATAGTCAAGTTAGTTTCCTTTTTACGGTAGTTAAGGATTTAGCTCTCACACCAGCCACCTCATTCTATAACGTCCCCCAAACTGTCCCCCACACCAGTACACAGTTCTAAGTAACTTTCAAATGTGTGCATTATGATGATGAGCCTTTCCTGGGTTTCTGTGGGCAAAGTGGTTTCACGTACGGATTCCCTCCTCACGGAGGGAACTTGGATCGCAACAGCCTCCATTCGCTGAGTTCCTTACTACTTCTAGAAAAATCTTTTGGCATCTTTAAAGTTTCCTCTTCTATTCTTTGACCTTTGGTTAGCAGTCCTACCCCTTCCCTGGTAAATTCCTTCACTTAACTTCTTACTGGTTATTCCTAGTTCTTAGTAAAGAGCTGGCAGAACTAGTAACTTGAGTATCCCTAAAATAGTTCACATTAAAAAAATAAGTAAAAGCATCATTATGCTTGTTTTAATGAATTATATTAAGTAAAAAGTGAAAGTTTATGTAATCTACCACTCAGAGTTGCACTACTATTGGTTTGGGACTATTTGTCCAAACCTTTTCTGTATTGTAATGATTATACTGCATTATACTATATAGGATACCCATTGATGCCATAGTTTTTAAAACAGCATCACTTCGCCCTGGCTGGTGTAGCTCAGTGGATTGAGTGCGGGCTGGGAACCAAAGGGTCTCGGTTCGATTCCCAGTCAGGGCACATGCCTGGGTTGCAGGCCAGGTCCTCAGTGAGGGCCATGTGAGAGGCAACCATACATTGCTGTTTCTCTCCCTCTCTGTCTCCCTCCCTTCCCCTCTCTCTAAAAAAAATTAAAAAAAACAAAAAAACAGCATCACTTCATAGTTTAATATTTGCTCATTTTACTCAAGAATATATTGTGAATATTCTATCTAGATATACTTTATCATTTTTTTCTTTGTAACTTTTAGAACTTAGCTGTACTCCTGTATATCTAGCCTTGTCCCGTGCATTTCCCACCCCTTCCATTCGCCTGCACTCGCTGACTTGTCACGCTCTAGCACAGCAGTCTGCACATCTCCTCATGCTCCAAACTTGGCTGCCAAGCTGCCAAGTCTTTTTCCCAGGAAGCCCCACCTGTCTGCCTAGAGGCCCAATGTTGTCAGCTGTCATTCCAAGAGGGTAGCACTTGGACCACAGCATTAGATGTAGCTGCCTTCTTTTTTCTCCAGGACAGTCAGGTCCCACTCCATCATGCCTCTGGCCTCCCTGGTCCTTGATCATTGTTCATATGCTCATCGCCACCCTCTACATGCCCTAATGGGAGCCTCTCCTCCCTTCCACTCCCTTCCTGGTGTCCTCTGCCACTCTGTAGCTTTGATCAGCTCAAGTGGCCGTATCCTCAACCACTCGGAAGCCTCCCTCCAGCTCTTGGCCTTCAATGAAGCTCTCTTCTCTATGGAAGACCACCCCAAGTGGGTTCTTTTTCCTCACGTTACCCCACAGTAGAAACAGGCTCAGCGTACTCTTGCTCACTTCAAGTTCATTATGCCTCCCCACCACCTGCAGTCACTGGTGCTCTTTTGAGGCACACACCACCTGGCCTCACACCCTTTGCCTCGCCTCCTGCTGTTCTCTACCAGCCGCCAGAGGTCATAGGCATAAATTCTCCTCTTGCCACCATATGTGAAAAAACTACACACACTTCAAGGTTTACTCCTAATTCCCACCTCTGATGACAAGCCTACACTTCTATCCCTCTTTGAAACTGAGAGTTTTTGGTCCTCAGGCACTATTTTATACCCTTTTTTTTTTTTGACCCACAGCAATAGGCATCAGGAGCTGGCTGCTCAATCAAGGCTTGTTGCTTACGTTAGTACAGATAGGACTAAGAAGGAATGTGTGCCTTTACTCTCCTTTTAAAGGTTCTAGGTCAGAAATTCAAAAGCAGTAAGCTTTAAGAAAAAAATGTTTATTCAAAATGTTTCTTCATAAAAAGTACTGGAATGAATATGCAGACAAGACATTTAGAAATGATTCTTCTGCTTTAGATAGTTTACTGTCTCAATTCTAAGTCTGCCCTGGTCAAGTCCTCCTGAAACGTCATTTATGCGGAAGGCTGCCTCAAGGGAAGGGATTTTTACAGTACTGAAAGGAAGCCAGATGGAGCCTAGATTTGAAGCGCTCAGCTTCCAGTTCCCGGAAGAAAGCATCGTCGTCATTCTGTGTGATCATATACTGCAGCTGTTGGATTTCCTTCTCCATCTTAGACCTCAGCTCCCTCTTCACCTTGTACAACGTCTAAAAGAGAATTCGTGTCATCCTGCTATTCACAACATACACCCAGGCCCTCATCTTTATTCCCTGTCCGTCTTACAGCTTATCAAGTTCCTGCAGTAATTTTAATAATTTAGCAGTAGCTCTTACAGAGGCCTGAATAGGTGAAGTTAAAATGGGATAAATATTTGGACCGCAGATGGACCTTCTTATGAGTATTCTCTCCATTTCCCTTAAAGTGTAATATAATTGTTTTCTATTTCTTAAAAATGTAAATAAATGATTTCTATCTTGTTAATCATTACCTGGGCCTGTGATTTCTCTCTGGCTTTGAGTTCTTGATGTTCCTGTGATATGGCTTCTGCCAGCAATGAAAACTGTTTACAGAGAAGAGAAAAACAAAATCTTTTATTTGTCTGTAGTCTAGATATAGCAGTTCTTATACTTAATGTTCAGAAGCTTGACATCTTTAATAGAAGTAGGGCAATACAGATTCTGTACTTTGGTTAAGGACCAGCTTATTTTATCTTAAATTTCAATCTTGAAAAATGGGGTCAGTCTAATCTGTATGACGACAAGTCCTGAACTACTATGTGGAGACTTAAACAGACTAAGCGGACTTCTGACAGGATGGTCAGGGTTAAGCACATTAGAATGTAAACAAGCAGCAGTGAGCCCACCTGGTCTTTATAGTAGTTCTCCATTGAGTCCAGTTCATTCTGGTGCTGTCTCTTTTGTTCATCTCGCTTTTCTTTGGCATAGTTTCTTAGGTCTCGCAATCTTTGCTTTTGAATTTGTAAACCTTCTTCAAACAGTTTCTTAAATATCTGTCAGTTATTAAGTCAGAGAAATTATGCCGAACTTCTATGGAGGAATATAATCGTTTTACCCAACTGGAGGTATACAGTCATTGTAATCAACAAAGAATTTTGAAAGTAACAAACTTTTAATGAGATATAATTCACATACCATAAATTTCACCATTTAAAGATGTCTGTAATTCAGGAGGTTTTAGTATATTCAAAGCTGTGCAATCATCACCACTAATTTCAGAACATTTTCATCACTCCAGAAAGAAACCCCACCCCCACCAGCAGCCATTCCCCATTCTGCCCTCACCAGTCAACAGCTAGTCTACTTTCTATAGATTTGCCTACTTTGGACATTTCATATAAATAGAATTATGTACTACTGGACCTCTTGTATTTGACTTCTTTCATTTAGCATATCTTCAAGGTTCATCTGTATCATAAGATGTTTCACTACTTCATTCCTTTTCATTGCCAAAGATGAATCTACTGTACGGATATATCATATTTTGTTTATCCACTCGTCAGTTGATGGCATTCAGCTGTTTCCTCTTTTCAGCTATTATAAATAATGCCTCCACAAACAGCTGTAAGTTATTTATGTGGATACATACCTAGGAATGAAATTGCTAGTCATGGCAGCTCTATGTTTACCTTTTCAGGAAGCCCCAGACTGTGTTCCAAAGTGGTTGGATCATCTTACAACCCCATCAGCACTGCATGAGGGTTCTAACTTCTCCACATTCTTGCCATTTGTTGTTTTTATTTCAGCCATCTTAGTGGGTGAGGGTGGTGTCTCATTGTGGTTTTGATTTGTATTTTCCTAATGACTAACGGTGTTTCAGCATTTTTTCTTATAGCCCAGAGATTCTTTAGCTTTCAGAAAAGACATCTAAAGCAGGCAAGTAAACAGGGCAGGAGCCCCAGGGCAGAAACAAATGCTGCATCTGTCCTTGTGCACAACTGAAGGTGATGTGGTTACTATCTAACAGGCCACAGGAAAACAAACTGTTCAAAGGATATGGATATGCCCACTTGTTCTCCACTGATCATAAGAATTCTTGATCAGAGAACTGGTTCTTAAAGCCGTGTATTCATTAGCCAGCCATGTTACTTTAGTCAAGTGACTTAACCTTTCAAAACCTTAGTGTAGTGTCCCACTTCAGAATATTCAGCCCAGTTAACTACAATTACCTTAATGTTTTACTCCAGGGATGAAATTTATTGCCAGTTTAGAATCCCAAAATATTAAGCATTTCAGCTTGATTAGGATGAGACAGTAAATACTTTGTGGAAACACCTCAGAGCCCATCTGTCCTATGTTATTTTCCTGATTTTACGTGGAAACCGAGGTCATCCACTCACACCTAAGTTCCTGTCTGTGATAACATGCTCCCGAATCCCTAAAGCAGTCGTATGGGACAAGTCTCTATGTGCAGGGGGTCAGAGGAAATTAAAATGAGGGCAGTGGAGACTGTGAATAGACTGGGATGTACTATGGGGGCAGTAACATGAGGTATGGCCAAGTCTGAACTCTCATAGCCAGCATTTTAGGACTTGTATTTGAATTTTAGATTCAAATTGGGACAAGAGTTATAAACAAAAAAGGTGGTCCTAAAAGGTAAGACAAAATTCACCTCCTTAACAGTGTTAGCTAGAAAAGCCACACGTACCATTTCTTCTCGCGTCCTCATTCTCGTCATTTTTGCATGCAGCTGAACTCTGTAATCATCGTAATATTTTCGGGCACGAACAGTCTGCTGTCGATTTTCTTTTATTTTTGATTGGGTCAACTTCTGCCTATGAATGCGGTCCTTGAAGTCTTGCTAAGACAAGGAAAGGGAAAAAGGAAGACAGACTCCAACATTCTCATCTGCCCCACTCCCCATCACAGTGTCTTGAAGCAGTAAGCCAGGTTCGGAGGACCAGTGGCCTGTGCCTGGGCACAGAGTGTGAAAGACTGTCAGCCCCCCAGAAGTCCTCTAGCCTTTGGTAGGTTTGTCACCCCAGTTCTAAACGCCAGCCCAGTGGGCCCCCAATGCTACAGAGAGGAGCAATGACCTGATGGACCTGAGGATCTCATCTCTCTCTCCCACCAGGACATCACCTAAGCCACACCCAAATGCCAGTGCAGAAGTAGAAGAAAAAGGGCACTCTGACAAGTAAAATTTGAATTACCAAGAGTATTTACCAGTAGGCTGAAACTAAGGAAACTAGATAATATCTTCTTTAAAAGCAGTGAGGATGAAATAAGGGCACGTACATAACCCTTAAACCATACCAGGGTTCAGGTATGTTTCCTTTCCCCCATACTAGAGTAGTACATGCAGTTCCTCAGATGGCTTCCCCTTCTTTGGAACTGTTTGGGATGATAGTTCACATTGCTTGTCTCTATATTCAACCAAGCATTTTAAAATCTCTTTCTCTGGCATATTGTCTTTGACTTTTGTACCTTCCCCTCATTATACTCAATAGAGTATAATGTGTACGATTCTTTATCCCAATTATAATGGAGGCTGGTAAAATACCTCAGCTCTCTATCTGGGACCTGAGAAAGATGGGAGAGGACTAAAGCACCAGTTACAACCAGGCGGTACCACAAAGGGGCTGTGTAGACACAGACCGGGATTAAAATCTCAACCCTGCTCCTTACTGATTACGGTGGAAGTCAGGGCAAGTTAACATCTCAAAGCCTCAAGTTTTTCATTTCACAGAAAATGTCTCCATGATGTTACAATAAAGACTAAATGAAACTGTATTGTAAAGCACCTAGCACCTTCCCTGCTCATTGGTTTTGGTTTAAGCCCTAGATACTTTCATAGCACAGGTGGCAAACACAAGGCCTGTGGGCCGAATCCGCCCTCCACCTTGTTTTATCTGGCCTGGCAGCTTGTTTCTACCTGGCGGCAGCGCTGAGCTCTCGCTTAACTGTTAAGGAGTAGTTATGTGTATACAGTCTTAAAATTATATTCGGCCCTTTGAAGGCAACCACGAGGCTGATGTGGCCCCCAGTGAAAATCAGTTTGACACCCCTGTTCTATAGGCAAGTCTATGGGGCTATTACCCAGCTGGTGTAAATAAAAGTAATATAAATTATAAAATCAAAATTATAATACCTAATTTGCTTGACTTACCAGTCTCTTGTTATGTTCATATTCTTTCTTGACAAGTGCAGCAAGCAGGTCATGCCTTCTTAAGGCTTCTTCTATCTTTAAGGGGGCAACAGGGAAGGAGGTTAATAAAGCTGTTCCCTAAATTCTCAAGGATATGCTCTTTCCCTTTCTGGTTTATATTTCTATGCTTAAAATTTACAGTCAACTTACTTCATCCTGGAGTTTCTTCTTTGATCGATTTTCTCTATATGCATCTTTTCTGAGCTGTTCAATCTGTGCAATTTGCTGTTTCCACATTTTGTTTAGTGTTTGGCCAGAAACATAAAGAAATGGAAACTGCTCAAGCATCAGGGGCAAGAAGAGACTCTGTTCATTCACTTTCACTGCAAGGTTAAAAAAAAAAGATGCTTTTAATCTGAGAGACTTGCTGAAAGCTTTTAATAAGAACTCTCATCCCACCTTCCTGAAAGATCAAAGCTTATCTAAGTGATGTGGTTCTGATCCTGAAAAGAACAATTCTAAAAGTATGTTACTACTTTTGCATTCCTTCTTTGATCAGAGTAAGCCAACTACTAGCATGGATGAAAATAAGCTCAACAGTTCTGATTAATGACAAGCTGGTCTTGTGAAGTCCATCCTAACTGCTCAGTTGACTTGGTACCCTGGGTGGATGCTGTGTGTGTGGCCAGACTCCTCAGCCCTACTGGGAGGCAAAGTCTCTGTCTCTGGGATGTAGTGAGAAGGCTAGCAGTCTTTGAAATGCACCCTGGCATTTCACACGACCTCATTTTCCTTGTAACAGGACTCTAACACTCACTGGCACCAACTGTCCATATAACAGGAGCTGGACAGGCCATCTGCTTGCTTTGGCACATCCATCTGGTTCTACCAACTTCCCAGAAACAAAGAAAAGGCAGCCAGCACGAGTGAGCGAGTAAAGCTAAAGCTGGAGCAGCAGGTAGTGGCCCTAGCATTCCTCTGGTGCCAAGATATAGGCCTTCCTAAGATGATATTGAAAAGTTTTAAATAAATGCCTTACTTAAAGAGTCTTAATCTCTTTACAGAGATCTAGCGTATGGCAGTGATAAAAGAGGGAACTCTCTCCAACTAACTGGTGGATGTTAGTTTTCAGTGCTGTGTCCTTGGAATGTAGCACACACTTTCAAAGGGTGCCAGTTTTCCATAAAGTACAATTTTGTGGTTCTTACTTGGAACTACTTTATTTGGCTTTGGCAAGCCACCTCTTGGACTTGGAGTTGTGGTGTTTCTGGAGTAAATCTTCCAGGGCTGACTACGTTTTGAAGTTCCTTTATGACCAGCTTCTCTGTATATTTTTTCCTTAGAAGCAGATATAAAACAAAATAGAAATAAGAGAGCGATCTAGTAACTCTTTTATACATTATCTTAAATATTACCTATTGACAAAAATAGCTAGCTAATTCCCAGCCAAACCAGCTTACTTTACATTTCTAAAATCTGGTTAGTATTTATCTACTCTAAGTAAAAAGAATCTTTTGACTTTTGGCATCCTTTGTAATTTGAAAAGCACTGAATTTTTTTTTTTTAATTTCAGTCACCATAGTCCCATACCCTAAGTACAACTACAAATGTTTTGATGTACGTGTTTCTTTTTCAATCTACATGGAAAAAGATGTCAAAGATCTCAAACAATGTTTAGTTGTAACTGTACCATACTTCATACCCTGTTTTGTTTTTGAACATTTTAGCATAAGCTTTTCCCCCCACTTTTATCTTCTGTAACCATTCTTTTGAAAGGTAACGGAAACTTAGGCTTTGGGTTTCTTCCCACCAGGTATATAACAACTGAGATTTCCTGTCTTCTCTTACTCCCTGTAACTTGTCAGCCTAGACTCTCTTTTAAATCCTCGGTGAACTGCTAAGCAGTAGAACACCTTAAACACTGAGGGAAGTTTTGGGCAGGTAGGAAAAATGCTAGTGTTCTTTGGTATCATGCCTTGCTACATGTAAGCAACTTGGGTACCCTATGAATAAGAGAAACCCCACATCATGAAATGAAATCCTGCCTTTTTCTAAGGAGCTAATAAGATTAAAGGCCCTGCTGATTCTTTTTTCCTTTTAAAAAGTTCATCTCTCCATACTTTCCACTGATCTGATCAAATGGCATTACAGTAGAGACTTTTACCCACTGTTTCCTCCCCGTCATTTAGTCCTGGAGGTCCAATATTCTCTTGCACTTTATTTCTTCTTAGTTCCCTTTCAAATGCCTCAGTTATTGCCTACAGAGGAAAAGGCCATATGATACTTAGTTATAAAAAATATATACAAATCAAAATGAAGGAAAAAGTCACCTGAGATCTGCCATTGTATTCACTTTTAAAAATAGTTCCTTTCAGGCTCTATATCACAAGTTTACGTTATTTCATGGATGTGTACTTGGGACATAAAATGAAATTCTATGTCATGTGTGTTTTTGTTGTTACAGTTCTTGTAATTATTTTGATACTCCCTTGAGTAGATGTTACATGCTATTGTAAGACATACTATAGCAAAGAAATGAAGTGTTTTAAATTTATATTACACTTCAAAATCCCTACTCCATAGCAAAGTCTTCCTAACTGCCTCCTCTCATTCCTGTCTTGGGCACTTTCATCCTATCTGTAACTTAAATGGCCTGTCACATTTAATCTTCCTCAAATTCTGTTCATCTCTGAAGCACTCCCTAAAAATATCAACCCTTACTTATCTATTCTTTCTTAATTCCCTTCAGTACTGGGCTGTATCTGACAAGATTAGTGTTCTCAAAATTTTGTTGAGTACAAGCTTTATGCTCCCTAACCGAGACATAAAAGCTATGTCACATAATTTTCTCAGCCTGAGAATATGAAATGCATTTTAGCCTTTAATCAACAGCATGTTCCCTTTGGCATTTGAGTGAAGGTAAATGGTACTGCTTGCTGCCCGATGGTAGTCTAGAGATGGAATGTACCTTTGCTTGGAATCGGCAGGTATCTGTTTCTTTGGGCTTCCGCTGCCTTTTTCTTTCCATATGCAACTGTTTGTTTTTGTTAATTGGAGATGGGGAGAGTGAATGAGACCTGTAGGGTGGCTTTCTATGCACAGCATGTCCTACAACACAGAAGAAACAAATGCCATTAGTTCCTGACAACCAGAAATGTTAAGTTGGAAACCAACAGTTAATTTCACCAAATGCAAAGAGAGTGACTGAGAAAGTGTTAAGTGTATTCTAAATGTACTCTCTCCTATGACTAATTTGTATTTGCATTGTTTAGTCACAACAAGTAAACAGACAAATGCACATAAATGTGCACTCTCTCAAAGAAGTACCTAAGTACTTCTCCCTGTACTCCAAGTTGAATTAGGCTCTATATTCAACTTGGGGTTGAAAACAGCAAAATGTGGAACTGGAATGCCAGCTGCACACAGAAGCCAATATTAAGTGCTCTTGGTGGTAGAGGAAGAAAGAAAATGTTAAACCATCTGAGTCATACTGTCTCCTATCCTTTTACATACCCAAATCTTATTCTTATAAAGCAGTGTGGTTATAAGCAAAAGTTAACATAATTTAGCTTTTTCTAAGCAGTCCTGATTATTTCCTATTTAGACACCTAGCCCTCCTAATTCCACAGTGTCTAAGAGATATAAGAAGTCTCTCCACAAACCTTTTTATGTTCCACTGTTTATAGCTGTGCTTGGGCATCTAATAGTTGTGAAGAGGGGGACTCCATGCCTTTTTGGGAAAGTGGAGTAATTCTATATATACCTAAAGTCAAGGAACTTAGTTTGATACCTTTCTAAACAAATTTTTGCAGGGATTTCATATTTTCCTGAGCTTTTTTTCTTTTCACTGTCTTCTAATTCAAATTTTAATTCATTTCAAATTCTGAGATATTAAGAAAACTGAATTACACAATCTATTTAAAATGTTGCTTTTAGGACATTTTACTATAGCCATAATATATCTTCTTTAGAAACAGAACATCTAATTAAAATAACACTTTAATTTACAATGTTTTCAGAACTGGATACCATATATATGTGTATAGTAAAGAAACATATAGGTTACTGGGTTAGGGTTCCAGAGATTACCTGAGACAAGTGTAAAGGAAGAGAGATGAAATAAGAAAAAATATTCTTGAAGTAAAACAAAACAAACGGAAATAGTTCACAAAGTTTTAGATGAGAAATACTATTTCTAGAGAAACAAGGATGGACAAAGTAGATAAAAGGGAATGGAAAAGATGCAGAATTCTAGCTGGTGGAAGACAGGATAATTATTTGAATTTGCACAAATACTAGGAAGAACCTGCAAAAATGTGGCAAACCACAAGCTCATGCATTGCTAACATGAGTAGGAGTATAAACTGGTGCAGTCACTTTGGGGGGAATCTGGCAATGGTGCAAGTGTAAACCCCGTGATCCAGTGATTCTAGTAGATGTGAATCCTAGAGAAACTTGTGACCTGTTATTCACTGCAGAATTGTTTGTAGTTATGGAAACAATCTTCATGTCCTTCAACAGGGGAAACAGTAAGAAATACATATGCAAACACAAATGAGGTAAATTGTAAGACTTAAGTTATATAATAGTTAAAAATGAATGAAAGGGATTTATAAGGATCAACATAGACTTCAAAACAATGTTAAACAAAAAGCCAGTTGCTGAATACTATATACAGTATATGTAAATTTTTGAAAAACATAAAAGGATATTTAGATTGGTAACATATAGACTGTTAAAGTACAAAAACAGGGATAAAAGGGCTGCTGTTCAAAATGGCAGTATTGGAGTGATGTCAGCATCATGGTGGAGTGGGAAGACCCCTATGTTTTTATCATTAAATTTACAACTAATCAGACATCTATAACCCAACAAAGGTTTCTCTGTTCAACACTACCATGCCTGAGAGAGCCACACATTGGCACACCTGGAGGTGGGTGTAATGGAATATGTAGGGAGGCAGGATAGGGGTAAGGACAGGGACAGTGCCCGCAGATGCCGTTCCCCGCTGCTGTGTCTGAGCCCATGCTCCAGCTAACACAGTAGCAGTGGTGCAGAAGGGGTGCGGCTCACACACTACAGCCTGGCAGCAGTGTCTGCACCTGAGAATCTGGCTCCCTCCCCTGGCTGCAGCAGAGCTGTGAAGCGGCAGTGGAGACATGTCTATAGCCTCAGCCACAGGGAACCAGGTAGCAGCACGGCAGGGTCACAAACCCAGCTTACCCCATGCCACATCCCTCCCCCACCATGATCATGATGCCTGGAGACCCAGGTGACACAGACATAGCTGAGACACGTAGCACCCAAGTCACCTAGGTGGCGACTCCTACAACCACAGCGACACCCCAACCAACCTCAACCCCAGAGGCACAGAGCAGCACCGGTAAGAGAAAACACAAACTTGTATTATAGCACCATCTACTGGAAAACAAAAGAAAGACCTAATTATCAGCCTACTGAATTGTTAAAATCAAGACTCTACCTAAGTAAGAAAGATGTTCACTACTTCAAATATGCCAGCGGAGGAACAGCCCTTCAAGCACCACAAACAAAGTAACAGGTAACAGAGAGAAAATGACAATTCTACAGAAACCAAAATGATGGAACATTGTCATCTATTTTATTTTATTATTATTGATTGATTTTAGAGAGGAAGGGGAGAGAGGGGGGGAGGGAGAGAAAGAGAGAGGAAAACATCCCCTGGTGCCTCCCATTTGTGCCACTACTGGGGACTGAACCTGCCACCTAGGCATGTGACCTGACCAGGAATCTAACTGGAGGAGCCAACCAAGCCAGAGCTATGTGACCAGAGAGGAACATTGTCATTTAAATAAGAAGACAACTGCCCTGACCAGGTTGCTCAGTTGGTTAGAGCACTACCTGGATACACCAAGGTTGCAGATTTGATCTCTGGTCAGGACATGTACAAGAAGCAACCAATGAATGTATAAATCAGTGGAACAACAGATTGATGTTTCTCTCTCTCCCCTCTCCCCCTCCTCTTTCTAAAAACCAATAAATTTTTTTTTAAATTACTCCCTGGCTGCTGTGGCTCGGTTGGTTAGGCATTGTTCTGCAAACCAAAAGGTCGCTGGTTTGATTCCGGCAGGGGCACATGCCTGGGTTGTAGGTTCAGTGCCTTGGGGCACATGTGGAAGGCAGACAGTTGAAGTTTATCTCACATTGATGTTTCTCCCCCTTCCTCCCTCCCTTCCCTTCTCAGTCAAAAAAAAAATATAAAAAAGTGTTAAGGCAATTCAAGGCAGTGTGCATGCTGAGGAACTGAAGCCACAGGGGCTGGCTTGTGTTCGCTACTTTCAAACATGTAGCAATGTTCATGCTTTGAAAGCAAAGTATGTGTGTGTCTTTGGTTATCCTTCATTCAAGTATAGTCATCCACGTCAACTGCTGAAGACAACTGCTCCTCCACAGGGACAGGCTGTTCAATGCAAACTCTTTGACACTGGAGAAGGCATTAGAGAAGTGACCTTAAAGAACAGGTTGAAGGGAAGAGAAGCTGTTGAGGCCACAAAATAACTGAAGACTTCTGAGTGGAAGCCCAAGATTTTGTTCAGCCAGTCCTACAATCATTCAGCCAGCGTATTCCAGGTACTTTTCTTGCACAACAACCATCCACCAGTGATACATACAGACCATGCTGGCCTCAGACTTGAGTCTCAATTGGGTTTCATCATTTAGTGACTCTAAGACATTGGATAAGTTTTGTCCTTGAGCCCCATCTTATCTGTAAAATAGGGATAATACCTTCTTGACTTGGGCATTGTTACAGTTAAAAGTGAGTTCTTACCACTTCACAAAGATAATCTGTGCTAAACCCTGCTGATGTCAAGGTTGAATGTTTGCCCTCAGGTTGGAAGACCTCCCACAGCGCCCTTGTTAGTTCCTAATGAGGGCAGAGAGCCCAAAAGGCCAGCACCTAAAACCCTTAGCACTTTTTCCCATCTTCTGAAAGCTGAAGCCCAGGGGGCTTTTCTGAACAGCAGGGACAGGCAGAGCCTGCTCCTGCCCTCTCTACTTCTGGGTTGATGCTTTAGCTATGAGCATGAACTTGGCAAAGTTTGCAGCCAGCTGTGAGCATGTGTGCACCTAGTGCTTGGTACTTTGTGCCTCATGATGTGACTGTCTTCATCCTCCAGGGCTCGCAGCCTTGCCTTGTACCTGTGCAGGGCTCAGGAAGCTTTGGCCCGACCTCTGGCTCCTCCCTAGGACCCCTTGGCCTCCTGACTATTGGCTCCAGGTGTTGGCAGCTACGCAGCATGGCCTGGATGGTCTAGGGACATCAACTTTTTAAATTTAATTCTAGAAATAATAGGCCTCCTTTAAAATTTGAAAAGGCTAATATAAGACAATAAAAGAAGAAAACATTTAAAATAAAAAAAGTGATAAGAGAATTCAAAATAGCAGTCATGAAAAAACAAGATACAAGAAAACTGAGAAAGGCAGTTCAATGAGCTCAGAAATAAAATTAATGAGAAGGAGTACTGAACCAAAGAGACTGAAAAAGAACCAAACAGAAATTCAATAAATGAGATGAAGAATGCATCTCATTTATGAGATGGAAGGAGAAATTAAGAAAACTATACCATTTGCTATTACATCAAAGAGAATAAAACACCTCGTAATAAACTTAACGAGGTGAAAGACTTGTACACTGAAAATAAGATGAAAGAAACTGAAGAAGATAAAGAAATGGAAAGATATTTCATTGTCAGGGATTGGAAGAAATAACACTGTCAAAATGTCTATATTACCTAAAGCAACCTAGAGATTCAGTGCAATCCCTATCAAAATCCCAATGGCATTTTTCATAGAAACAGAACAAAAAAATCCTCAAATTTGCATGGAACCACAAAAGACCCAAAATAGCCAAGTAATGCTGAGAAAAAAAGAACTAAGCCAGAGGTATCACACTCCCTGATTTCAAACTACACTTCAAAGCTATAACAATCAAAACAGTATGGGAGTCCTGGCTGGTGTAGCTCAGTGGATTGAGCATAGGCTGTGAACCAAAGGGTTGCTGGTTCCATTCCCAATCAGGGCACATGGTCCCCAGTGGGGGATCATGTGAGAGGCAACCACACACTGATGTTTCTCTCCTCCTCTTTCTCCCTTCCTTACCTTCTGTCTAAAAATAAATAAATAAAATCTTAAAACAAACAAACAAAACAGTATGGGACTGGCAGGAAACAAGACACAGAATTGAGAGCCCAAAATAAACCCACACATATATGGGCAACTAATTTACTACAGAGGAGCCAAAAATATATAATACAATGGAGAAATGAAAGTTTCTTTAATAATGGTGTTGGGAAAACTGCATAGCCACATACAAGAGAATGAAACTGGTCCACTATCTTACACCATACACAAAAATTAAAACAGATTAAAGACTTGAATGTAAGACCTAAAACAATAAAATGCATAGAAGAAAACATAGGCACTAAGTTTCTGACATTAGTCTCAGTGGTGTTTTTGTGAATCTGATTCCAAAGGCAAGGAAAACAGAAACAAAAATAAACTACTGGGACTAATTACATCAAACTAAAAAGAAAAGGAAACCATTAACAAAACAAAAAGGTGACCAACGGAACGGAAAAGACATCTGCAAATAACAATTCTCTATAAGGGGTTATATCCAAAATATATAAAGAACTCATGTAACTCAACACAAAAGAATAAACAATTCAATTGAAAAATGGGCAGAAGAGCTGAACAGTTTTCTAAGGAAGACATATAAAAAGATGTTCAACATCACTAATTATTTGGGAAATGCAAATCAAAGCCACAGTGAGCTATCACCTCACACCTATTAAAACAGCTGCTGTCAAAAGGATGAGATAAGAAGTGCTGAAGAGGACAGGGAGAAAAGCAAACCCTTGTACGCTGTCAGTTGGAATATAAATAGAAAACATTATGAAGGCTCCCAAAAAATTAAAAATAGGACTACCGTATGACCCCAGCAATTCTACTTCCGGGTATATATCTAGGAGGAAAATGAAATCACTACTTCAAAAAGATATCTGCACCCCTATGGTCATAGTAGCATTACTTACAACAGTCAAGGCATGGAAACAATCTAAATGTCTACTGGCAGAAACAGAAAAAAAAAAATACGTGAAATATATATGCAAATACATACAGTGGAATATTATTCAGTCATACAAAAGAAGGAAATCTTGCCATTTGTGACAACTTGGATGGGCAATGAGGACGTAATGCTGAATGAGATATGTCAGAGAAAGATAAATGCTGTATGATCTCACTCATGGAACCTAAAAAAACAAACTCATAGATACAGGGAACAGACTGGCGGGTGCCAGAGGTGGGGATTGGGGGTTGTGTGAAATGTAGAAAGGTGGACAAAAAGTACAAACTTCCATTTTTAAGTTCTGGGGATTTCTGGGGATATAATGTACATTATAGTGACAATAATTCAAAATACTGTATTGTATATTTGAAAGCTGCTAAGAGATAAGATCTTAAAAGTTATATGTTAACTAAACTTACTGTGGTAATCATTTTGCTATACGTATGCTGTATACCTTAAATGAAAGAATTATAAATGTCAACTATATCTCAATAAAATTGGAAAGGAAAAGTAAAGAAACAAAATAAGAAAAAAAGGTGCCAATTTTGAGAGTAGTTTCTTTGAGGAAGGAAAAAGAATGGACTGTGGGAAGGACAGATAGTCCTTCAACACAAATGTATAAAGCAAATATAATTAACATTTGCTATTGCTAGATGGTGAAGATACAGGTATCTGATATTATTTTTTATCATTTTTATATTTCTGAAATATTTTAAATGAGACAGCCAGTCATTACAAACACATGAAGTCTCTAAGTGGCTCCCTAGCCTGTCCTCATCCTAGCCGATCTGGGACAGGGAGGTACCTGGCCTTCGCTTCTTCGGCCCACACTCCATGATGCTGTCGCTGTGCTGAGAGAGTGTCTCATTTCCACTCTCCACCTCTTCATTTCCAATATCTTCTTCTTTGTGGTCAGTTTTTTCTTTAATTCGATCACCCAGGGCACTTTTTAACATCTATCAAGAAAATTCAATATCTTTTCATTGATTTCGGTAGAATACAAGTTGGAAGGAGTCGATAGACATAACATTTAGCAAGCTTCCCCTGATAATTAGGTACTAATAACAAGTTAATGCTTATGCATGTTTAGTTTCTAAAGAGTGTGTATCAGTGTATGGACTATTCAGTTTCAATAAACTTTAGAGTGAGTCACGTAAGGATTTAGTACATTTATTCAGTGATATCCCCAAACTGTAATTCTGTATTTTGTGAGAATCAGAGATCCATCTAATTTTATAACAAATCCATCTTTAGAGACAGAAGGAAACTATACAGATATATCAAAAGATAAATGATTTAATGTAATTTCCTGTGTTAAAGGATTAGTTTTCATCAGAATTCAATAAAAACTTGCATAAATCTATCAAAATTGGTTATAACATGAAAGGTTAGGATTCTCATTTTATGTCCTACCTGTCTCACTTATGGACCATTCTCACAGCAACTAAAACACAAGTAATTTTCCAGTTTCTTAGCTTAGTTTCACTTTTAATTATAAGATCACTTAAACGCTAACCAACTACAGCAATGACAATATACATAAAAACAAGACTTGCCCAATCTAGCTCAGAGAGCCGTTGAGAGAGTTTCTCTGATACTGCATGTAATTCTTGTTCTGTTAACCTATTTCTTGGTCTCTGGGAGAAAGATGAATCCCAGGATGAGACTGCAGCTCTGTTTTCATATCTGTAATGAAAGTGATCATGTGACATATAGGTAACTAAGTGTACATTACTTAGTTTAAAATAACTGTAATATGTGCTTTAACAAATATTTCTCACTGTTTTTCACAGCTTAGTTTGGAGAGTATACTCTGACTCTTCAAATCCCTTCGCCAAGCATTGGAGCCTGCAGTGATGTTACCTTTTTCCTTTGGGAAGCTTCCTTGTCCTAGAGCCTTGGACTTGAGTTGGATATGTTTCCTGTTTGCTATCTTTAGGCAACTTAGAAGTTAAGAAACCTCTATTATCTGGTTCCTATTGAAAACAAGAGAGTTGATTTAAAAAACTACAAAGATGACACATAAAATAATATTTTGGGTGTGGGGGAAGGGGAGGATCTATTAAACAAAGCTAGGTACCTTTATTCTCCATGTTTTATTTTTTTTAAAAAGAGTATTTATCAAAATACTCTACTGATCCCTAATACTGAAGGAATGGAGCAATGTCTATAAATTTATACTCAGACAAAAACTGTGGCTCAGGATGCCATTCAAATAAAAAGGCAGGTTAGGTGTTCGCAAATATGAAAATTCAGGGATTATGGCTACACTTGGACAATGAAAAAATGATCACATCACAAGTGGAAATTATTAAAGTCATTATCTTTCATATCAAGAACTCAATATAAACTGTCCAAAATTGAAACAGATAAAAACCTCTCAAAATATGAATATAAACTCCTAACATTTTTAAAAGGATTTTATTTATTTTTAGAGAGAGGGGAAGGGAGGGAGAAAGAGAGGCAAAGACATCAATGTGTGGTTGCCTCTCGTGCGCCTCCTACTGGGGGGCCTGGTCCCAACCCAGGCATGTGCCCTAACTGGGAATTGAACCTGTGACCCTTTGGTTTGAAGGCTGGCACTCAATCCAGAGTGACACCAACCAGGGAAAACTCCTAACGTTTTTAACAATGTGTTTCTTAACCTTAGATCAGGGTTCTCAAACTCATTTTCACCGGGGTCACATCAGCCTCACAGTTGCCTTCATTACAGTCAGCCCTTTGAAGGCAACCTCAAGGCTGATATGGCCTCTGGTGAAAATGAGTTTGACACCCCTGCCTTAGATGGAATCTTATAGAACATATTTCTTTCTTTTTTTTTTTTCAAGATTTTATTTATTTATTTTTAGACAGAAGGGAATGGAGGGAGAAAGAGATGGGGAGAAACATCAATGTGTGGTTGCATCTCACGTGGCCCCCCTGGGGACCTGGCCTGCAACCCAGGCATGTGCCCTTACTGGGAATCGAACCAGCGACCCTTTAGTTCACAGCCCGCGCTCAATCCACTGAACTACACCAGCCAGGCATTAGAACATATTTCTTGTGGTGAAGAAACATTTGATGTGTAACAATGTCTTCAGTTTTACTTCATATCTTTTTCTTCTATTAAAGTTAAATTTAATATTCTTTAGTAAATACTGCTAATATTTTTTAAAACTTTAAAAAATATTTTTAAAAACTTTCTTATTGACGTTTAAGTGTCCTGCTCAAGAATTATTTCAAAATGAGCATTCCCACTTAACTGCCACTCAGGTCAAGAAATAGAATATTACCAATAACTCTTAAGCCCTTTCACCATTTCCCCTAAGCATCTCCCAATGTAACCACTGTCCTATAGTTCCTTTTCTTCCTTTTTTAAAATCCACCCTTCTATCTGAATAGGTGCATAGAATATTTAGAATGATGATCACCTAGTGCTAATGAAGCTCATTTCATCTCTGTGCTTTTTCTGCATTGTTTGACTTTTTAAAATGAGAACATATCACTATTTATAAATTCACTCTTTTCATATAACTGCCTATTTTTATTTCTGGGAAGACAGGGACAGGTTAACTGTATAAAAGGTTTTTTTTTAAAGAACAAAAAGAGTGGAAGCAAATAAGACCGGGGATCGTAGGTGCCCAGACCGGGGATCAAACCTGCAACCTAGGTATGTGCCCTGACTAGGAACAGAACTCGCAACCTTTTGGCTGTGGGCTGACGCTCCAACCAACTGAGCCACAGTAGTCAGAGCAATGTACTTTTAAACACTTTAAGTTATTTAATTAGGAACATACAATATGGCAGAGTGTCAAACTCGTTTTCACTGGGGGCCACATCAGCCTTGAGATTGCCTTCAAAGGGCCAAATGTAATTTCAACTCCTTAAAGTTAAGCAGTAGTTACATTTATACAGTTCTAAAACTACATTTGGTCCTTGGAAGGCAACTGTAAGGCTGACGTGGCCCCTGGTGGAAATGAATTTGACACGCTGCAGTATGGGTTTTGAAGCTAGAATGCTGGAGTTCAAATCCTGACTCTACAATTGCTGTAGGACCTGAGACAAGATACTGAAGCTCTCTGTCAGCTTCTTCATGAGCAATAAAAACAGTACCTACTCCAGAGCTGTGTTGTGAAGAGTACACTATTCAATCCCTGTAAAGTACCCAGAGCTGTGTCCAGTACAAAGTAAACACTCACTGTATATTGGCTCTTACTACTTCCCTTTTTATACATTCATCCTGCCCCTGTATTCCTAAAGTAAGAATATGTAGGTATATGCTGAGGTAAATTTTAAGAAGTACAGTGCTCTGATTAGTGTAATATCCTTGACTACTATTCCAGAAGAGACTTCTTTAAATATATACACATGTAACCAAATGAAAACAAGCTTTTCTACTTACCTCGGAAAATGCCGTGCCCTCTCCAGTAGAATTCATGGCAGGGGAGCAGTGACTTGAACGCAAGTATTCTTTTCCTATGGGACAGGGCGCTCGAGGTTCTGAAGGGTGGTAGGGTGGATGTAAAGGGATGGCCGATTGGATAGGCTCCCCGAGCTTCCTGGCATTTGGAATCACATCCACAGGAGGAATTTCTGCTAGTCGGACAAATTTAAGTGGACATTAAGATGAAACTCTTAAGAAATCAATCATCTTATGTATATACATACCTATATAAAATGTGTTCACAATACTACTTAGAAATATATTTTAACTTGATTTTTATAAAGAGCACACAAGAAAAACAAATCAGGGACTCATCCTAAGTAAGGAAGTAGGGATCTAATTAAATTAAGAAGAATGTAATTTTAATATCATTATCATAAAAGTTTTCTGAGAAGTTATTTAAAAGCAATGAAAAATTACTAAAAACCCTAAATGGCTTGAAGAATAGCTATATAATTATGACTCATCAACATATTATAAAGGTAGCCATTAACAACAGTTTTATGTAATACCATATGAAAATCCCAGAGATAACAATAAGAAACAATATTTTTCAGAAAAAAATACAATAAAAAATAAACTACTATATTTTGTCATTCACTGGTAATTTGAAGACTACCAACTGATAAAGTCTGTGAGAAGAGAGGATTTAGGTAATGCAGAAACATGTAACCAAAGATCATCTTAAAAAGGAATCAGATCTCAAAATAGCAAACATTTACAAAATAAAACCATATAAAACCAAAAAGAACTGCATAAAATGTAAAGCAAAAGTAAAAGGGCTAATAGCAACGGCAGTTGTCCCAAGAACTAATTATTGTCTCCAACTCATAGCAATAGTCAAAGAACTAATAACATTATTACTCACCGTCTTTAACAAAGGATTTCCTACTCTCGGACAAAACACTAGTTTGCTTTAGAAAAAGATGCCAGAGTTGTAGAAATGCTGACTGTTGCGTGCTTATAGTTCTGAACTAGGGGCTGTAATCAAAGATTTATAGGTGAAACAAATTAAAATATTATTGAAATTGAGGGAATATCCACCTTGTTCCTTTACAGATCTGTAATACACAACTATTTAAAAAATTTTATTTATTGATTTTGAGAGAGAAACATAGATTTGTTGTTCCACTTATACATGCATTCATTGGTTGATTCTTGCATGTGCCCTGACCAGGAATCAAACCCACAATCTTGGCGTATCAGGTCAATGCTCTAACCAACTGAGGTACCTGGGTTATATACAAATTTTGCATAAATGAAATGGATTCATGATTTCCCCTCCTGACTTCTTATCCCTTTTTCAACTTAATGAAAGACTTCACAATAAATTTGTTCTTCACTTTGAAGGTATGAAAATGTACCCTGAAACCTCACTGATACCAAAATGATCAACTGACATAATCACTAAATACAGAAACATTCACCTTGTAGAGATCCCAAAATCCATTCAATTTATTCCAAGACAGAGTATTTTTAAATTTTTGACACTCATCTGATATCTTTTAAGAATCAGCAAACATCCCTGGCCACTGTGACTCGGCTGGAGCGGCATCCCCTAACCAAAAGGTTGCAGGTTCAATTCCCCCTGCAGGTGCCAATTGATGCTTCTCTCTCACATTGATGTGCCTCTCTCCCTTCTTATTTCTCTAAGAGTAATGAAAAAAGTCCTTGGGTAAGGATAGGGAAAGAACAATAAGCAACATTTGTTTGTGTGCTCTTCCACAATCCAATGAAATATGGCCATTTCATTTTAAAATGCTTTAAATATGTGAATCTCCCTCCATGCATTCATATTTCACGTGAATACCATCTCCCTAAAGTCTAATGTTCAAAATTCATAACTTGGTCCATACTTTCTCTACTACCTGATAATGAATTTGTCATCAGGTTGACCCCAGGTCCTTCATTTTTACCTGGGTCCATTTTTTTTCTTCAGTTTATTTTCTTCTATGGGTCAAAATCTATTATATTCCTTTGCAGATTTTCAATAGAATTTAGTCAAAGATCACGATAAAGATAGTTAATGATATTATAATAACATTAAATGTCAACTACAGTAACCAACCCAGCACTGTTGAAAGGTTCTTTCAGTTTTAATTTAAAAATTTTTGCAATTACAGTTTACATTCAGTATTATTTTAGTTTCAGGTGTACAGCACAGTGGTTATAGACATTTATATAACTTACAAAATGATCCCCCAATAAGTCTAGTGCCCACCTGACATTTTACCTAATTATTATAATATTGACTATATTCGCTATGCTGTACTTTACATCTTGGATTATTTTATAACTACGAATTTGTACTTCTTATTCCCTTCACCTTTTTCACCCATTCCCCCAATGCCTCCTCCCATCTGGCAACCTTCAGTTTGTTCTCTGTATCTTACGATTCTGGGGTTTTTTTGTTGTTGTTCATTTATTTTGTTCTTTAGATCCCACACATAAATCATATGGTGTTTGTCTTTCTCTTACTTATATCACTTTGCCTAATACCTTCTAGGTCCATCCATGTTGTTGCAAATGGTTAAGATTTCACTTTTTTAAGGCCAAATAATATTCCATTGTGTATATGTATCACATCTTTATCCATCTGTCTATTTATGGACACTTAGGTTGTTTCCATATTTTGGCTATCATAGATAATGCTGCAGTGAACATAGGGATGCATGTATGTTTACAAATTAATGTTTAGGATTTCTTCAGATAAATACCCAGAAGTAGAATTGCTGAGTCATATGGCAGTTCTATTTTTAATTTTTTGAGGAACCTCCATACTGTTTTCCAAAGTGGCAGCACTAATTTGTAATCCTATCAACAGCGCATGAGGGTTCCCCTTTCTCCATTCTTACCAATTTTTTGTTCGTTGATTTATTGATGATAGCCATTCTGACAGGTGTGAGGCAATATCTCATTGTGGTTTTAACTTGCATTTTTCTGATGATTAGTGATGGTGAGGATCTTTTCATGTCTATTGACCATTTGTATGTCCTCTGCCCATTTTTGGGGAATGTGTTAAGTTGTATGACTTTGTATATTTTGGATATTAACCCTTATCAGATCTTTCATTGGTTAATATATTATTCCATTCAGTAGGAGGTCTTTTTGCTTTCCTTGCCTGAGGAGACACATCCAAAAAAAAAAAAAATTACTAAAAGCAATGTCAGAGCTACTGCTTATGTTTTCTTCTATGAGTTTTATGATTTCGGGTCTTGCATTTAAGTCTTTAATCCATTTTGAGTTTATCCTTATATATGGTGTAAGAAAGCAGTCTAGTTTCATTTTTTGCATGTATGTTTCCAGTTTTCCCAACACCATTTATCAAATATACTGTCTTTATCTTATTGTATATTCTTGCCTCCTTTGTCATAGATTAATTGACCATATAGGTAGGCATGGGTTTATTTCTGGGCTCTTTATTGTTCCATTGATCTATGTGTCTGTTTATGTCAGCACTATACTATTTTGATTACTATAGCCTTGTAGTATAGTTTTGTTACCAGGTAGCATGATTACCTCCAACTTTGTTTTTCTTTGTCAATACTGCTGTGGCTATGTGGGTCTTTAGGGGTTCCTTATAGGATTTTAGGATTATTTGTTCTAGTTCTGTGAAAAATGGCATTGGTATTTTGATAGGGATTGCACTGAATCTATAGATTGCTTTGGATAGTATAGACATTTTAACAATGTTAATTCTTCCTATGCATGAGCATAGTATATCCTTCCACTTATTTGTATCTTTTTCAATGTCTTATCATTTTCTGAGTACAGGTCTTTTATGTTCTTGATTGAATTTATTCCTAGGTATTTTTTTAAAATGTAACTGTAAATGACATTTTCTTAATTTCTCTGTTATTAAATAAAAATGCAACCAATTTCTGAACATTAATTTTGTAGCCTGCTACTTTCCTGAATTCATCAGTTCTAATATTTTTTGGTAAAATACTTAGGGTTCTCTAGATATAGTATCGTATCATCTGCAAATAGGGACAGTTTTATTTCTTCCTTCCTGTCTGGATGACTTTTCTTTCTTTTCCTTGTCTGACTGCTGTGGCTAAGACTTCCAATACAATGTTCCTATTAGGAAAATGCTTTTAGCTCTTTGCCACTGAGCATTATGTTAGCTGTGGGTTTGTCATATACGACCTTTAAATGTTGAGGTATATTCCCTCTATTCCCACTTTGCTGAGAGATGCTGGATTTTGTCAAATCCATTTTGCTTTTTCTGTACCAATTAATATAATCATGATTTTTATCTTTCATTTTGTTTACATGGCATATTATATTCCTGTGTTCCTGAAATCACAGAAATAAATCCCATTTGATCATGGTACATGATCTTTTTAATATATTGCTGAATTCAGTTTGCTATTTTGTTAAGGATCTTTGCATCTATGTTAATCAGTGATACTGGCCTCTTTTTTTTTTTTTTTTTTTTTTTTTTTTTTTTTTTTTTTTTTTTTTTTTTTTTTTTTTTTTTTTTTTTTTTTTTTTTTTTTTTTTTTTTTTTTTTTTTTTTTTTTTTTTTTTTTTTTTTTTTTTTTTTTTTTTTTTTTTTTTTTTTTTTTTTTTTTTTTTTTTTTTTTTTTTTTTTTTTTTTTTTTTTTGGTAATGTCTTTTTCTGGTTTTGGAATCAGGGTAATCGTGGCCTTGTAAAATGAGCTTTGCGGGCCTTCCCTCCTTTTCATATTTTTGAAATACTTTGAGAAGGGTAATTGTTAATTCTTAGAATGTTTGATAAAAATTCACTAGTAAAGCCATCTGGTCCAGGACTTTTGTTTGTTGGGAGTTTTTTTGACTACTGATTTGATTTTGTTAGTAATCAGTATGTTCAGATTTTCTGTTTCTTCTTGATTCAGTCTTGGAAGATTGTATATTTCTGAAAATTTATCCATATCTTCCAGGTTGTCCAATTTGTTGGCATATAACCAATTGTTCGTATTTTCTTACAGTCCTTTGTATTTCTATGGTATCAGTAAGTCACTTCTCTTGCATTTCTGATTTTATTTATTTGGGTCCTCTCTTTTTCTTGATGAGTCTGGTTGATGGTTTCTCAATGGGTTATCAATTTTATCTTTTCAAGGAACCAACTTTTGCTTTCAATGTAATGTTTTAGACTTTTTAAAATTTCCATCCTGATCTTTATTATTTCCTTCCTACTACTCATATTGGGTTTTGTTTGTTTGTTCTTTTTCTAGTTCCTTTTTGTAAAAGTTTGATTGTTGAGATTTTTCTTGTTTCTTTTTTTTTTAAGATTTTATTTATTTTCAGAGAGAGGAGAAGGGAGGAAGAAAGAGCAATGTATGGTTGCCTCTCACATGGTCCTCATTGGGGACCTGGCCCGCAACCCAGGCATGTGCCCCAATTGGGAATCGAACCGGGACCCTCTGATTCCCAGCCTGCGCTCAATCCACTGAGCTACACCAACCAGGCGAGATTTTTCTTGTTTCTTGATGTAGGATTGTAATGCTATGAATTTCCCTGTTAGGATTGCTTTAGCTGTATCCCATCGATTTTGGGGGGGGGCGGGGTGGTCAGGTTTTCATGTCTCAAGGTATCTTTTGGTTTCTTCCTTCATCTTATTATTAATAAATTCATTGTTTAGTAGCATGTTATTTAGCCTCCATGTGTCTGTGTCTTTAAGTTTTCTTCTTATAATTGATTTCTAGTTTCGTACCATCGTGATCAGAGAAGATGCCTGACAGGATCTGAATTTTCTTAAATTGAGATTTGTGGCTTAACATGTGGTTTATCCTGCGGAATGTTCCTTGTGTACTTGAAAAGAATTTATATTCTGCTGTTTTTGAGTGAAATGTTCTAAGAATATCAATTAAATGCATTATTCTAATGTGTCATTTAAAGCCACTGTTTCCTTGTTGATTTTCTATCTGGAAGATTCACTTATGTCAATGTGATGTTAAAGTCCCTTACTATTAATATCAATCTCTTCCTTTATGTCTGTAGATATTTGCTTTATACATTTAGATGTTGCTATGTTGGATGTGTAAATGTTTACAAGGGTTATATCCCTTTGTTAGACCACCAATGCCTTTATTATTATAAAACGCCCCTCCCTGGTGATGGAGTGTGATGTGGTTACTGTTCCTGGAACTCAGTTAACATTAATAAATTCAAAGTTAAAATGCACAGTGAGAACAGTGTTACTAAAATAAGGTGAGCGCTACACTGAGGGTTACAGAGCCTCAGAGCCTGAGGCAGGTTGGGGAAAGACTGGCTTTGTAGGGTGAGTTTGCCAGGAGTAGAAAGGAAGAGCATCCTAGCAGAAGAAATAATATAATGGCAGAGAAGAGCATAGCAACCAAGTGGGCAGGACTGCAAGTGAGTTGGTTGGAGGAGGGCATGGAGAAAGGCTCAAAATGGGCCTGAAAGAAATTCAGGTTTACTGTGTATAAGTACTAGGTTTTCGGAACTGTGGCCTGAAACTTGGGAGAAAGATTGCCACTGGATGTACAAACCTGTTGGCTGAAACCATGAAAAATGTGAGTCACCCAGTTCAGGAAACTATACTTAAGGGGTACACTGAATGTGATTAGACCATTAAGCTGCGTGTATAATTTTCTTCGCATGGCATCAAGTCCCACACATTACAGGACAAACTTGCATCCACCTATTTGCTTGCCCATGTGATTATGATTCGCACTTCACTGATTTCAGATAATTGTTCATATTTAGTGGGTCATGGTGGTATTGTGGAATTTCAATTCTGAAGTCCAGTTAGGGTCTCTCTATTCTCAACTTTAAAGACTCCTAAGTACAACTATATGCATGTTCATAGTTGTATGCTGAACAACAATAACTAATATTTAAAGTTTAATTACTCACCATTACTTCTTAGAGAAAAGGTGTGTGCTGTGTCTCCAAGTCTAATTATTTCACTGGTAGATTCTGCTTCATCTCCATCCCAAGAGGGGCCCAAAGCCTCAGATGACAGGGAACACCTGAAAGAGTCCCCTCACTTACTCAGGGCCCAGCCTGACTACAGAAGGCCCTTCCAATGAGAACCCCAAGAGCTCCTTCAAGCAGCCTACCTGTGAGTATTCAGACTGCTCATTGCTATGCACAGAAAGAGAAAAACACTCCCTTCTACCGCTTAGCACTTCTTGTTGCTTACTGAGAATCAGACATTTAAAAGAAAGTAATATTACAGTATTCAGCATGTAGTTAGCAGTACAGTCAAACCTGTAACAATATATTTCGTCTATGAAAGTAGCACTAATCATAAAACTCTCATAATGGTCAATGATATTGGTACACGAGAGTGCAGTAACCCAGCACTTTCATCTTGCTGGTGGGTATATAGACATAGTCACAGCCTTTTTGGAAAGCAATTTAACAACTTTTCAGAGCCTTAAAACATTCATGCTCTTTGACTCTGAATGCAACTTAAAGATATTGCGAGGGAAAGGGGAGAAAGAATAAACAAAGGTACACATCACATTAAAAATATAATATAAACCTGGCTGGTGTAGCTCAGTGGATTGAGCGAGGGCTGGGAACCAAAGGGTCCTGGTTCGATTCCCAGTCGGGGCACATGCCTGGGTTGCAGGCCGGGTCCCCAGTGAGGGCCATGTGAGAGGCAACCATACATTGCTGTTTCTCTCCCTCTCTTTCTCCCTCCCTTCCCCTCTCTCTAAAAAATAAATAAATAAAATCTTTTAAAAAATATATATATAATATAAAAATATAGGAATGGTTTAGTAAATTATGATGCACCAATAAGAATGGCATGTTATCACGGTGATTAAAAATGATTTATAAAGAGTTTAACAACTTCGAGGAAGACTAAATGTGCTAATTTTAAAATGCAGGAAGCAAAATTATATAGATAATATAACCAAATATTTAAAAAAAACAGTAAAAGACTAAAGTACTACAAAATGTTAAAGCAGTTACTCAGTTCTGAATGGTAAGATTTCTTTTTTTTCTTCTTCTTTTTTATTTCTCTTCTTTCCAAGTTGTTTTGCAAGAGATGTAAACTACTTTGAAGATGAATGGAAAATTTTTTTTTTAAGATTTTATTTATTTATTTTTAGAGAGAGGGGAAGGGAGGGAGAAAGAAAGGAAGAGAAACAGCAATGTATGGTTGCCTCTCACATGGCCCTCACGGGGACCTGGCCTGCAACCCAGGCATGTGCCCTGACTGGGAATCGAATCAGGACCCTTTGGTTCCCAGCCTGTGCTCAGTCCACTGAGCTACACCAGCCAGGGCTTGAATGGAAAAATTAAAAAGTAAGTAGGTGGCTAATGCTGAGAATTAAGTACTGTATATAGCTCATGGTTCCTAAAACTTCCTCAGGGAGGTTTAAAAATTAGTAAAATTTTCACATTAGCTTTGTTTTTTTGTTTCTTTTTGCTGCCATTCTGGTATACTGTGTGCAATTTTAATTCTTAGGGGAAGGAAAAAGTATAACTTCTTTTGATTAAAGTCACAGACATTGAGTGATACCTTCCAAAAGAAACTCTTTTCCATGATGATTTGGATCCTTTGGTACTTTCTGATTCTTCAAAAGGTTCTTCTCCACGAGATACTTTAAAACCCTGTCCAGTTTCACCTGTTTAGAATAGATAAAACCAATATAAAAAAAAACACCCCAAAACAACCCAAGTTAGTATACTACTATTTCTATACAGGGGGTGGGTACAGGTAAGGATAGTAAAGCATCCTCAATTCCTCCTGGTAAACTGGACCCTTGCAAAAGTGGAATTAGAAAGACCCAAATCATTACCTATAATGACAATGTATTACTAGGGTAACAAAGAACCAATACGAGTGATGCTTTAAAAGCAGGGTCTATAGTTGTATTAGCAATGTTTTATTATTTAAGCTAGGTGGTAGATTTATTTATTATTATTTTTTAAAGAATTTATTTTTTTAAGAGAGAGGAAGAGAGGGAGAGAAACATCAATGTGCGAGAGAAACATTGATTGATTGCTTCTTGCATGCCCCCAACCGGGTACCTGGCCTGTAATCCAGGCATGTTCCGTGACTGGGAAACGAACCAACAACCTTTGGTTCGGTGGCCAATGCTCAGCCTACTAAGCCACACCAGCCAGCGCTATTTATTATTCTTTATACCTCTCTATTTGTAAGGAATGTCTGAGGCAAGATGACTAGAGTGTGGGTTCAGAAAAAAATTACTGTGTCAGCCTACTTCAATCTCTTACTAAGAGTCAGACCACATCAAGTCTTAGATAACATTTTCCTTAGTAGTACCAACCTTTTTTCTACCCCAACATACCTGATGAATACACTTTCACCAGAGGCACTAACTCATCAGGGGAGTGATTTCAGGAATTACGCCAAGCAACATTTGAATAACATTAGAATGTTGTGTGCATTTACTCTAACTCAACAGGGGGGTGATTTTAGGAGTTATGCCAAGCAACATTTTTAAAATGTTAGGTAACAACCATTGTGCATTTACTCTGAGCTAGGCTTGGTGCCAAGCTATTTATGCATTTCTACTTACTTAACCTTCTTTACAACTGTGAAAGATTTTCTGATGAGAAAACTAAGGCTTAGAGAGCTTCAGTCATACAGTGAGGGGCACTTAGCACTGAGCCCATGATCTGCCTTCAAACCCCTTTTTCTTCAGTGGTAAGTGAAATGCTAGCTTGGGTACCCGGAAGAAGTTGCTCTGCACACCTGATGTGACTAGTGATAATAAAGATTTATTCCCATTATTAGTTGGTGTTTTGAAGAATCTGGTCAGCTCTAGGTAATACTGCCATATAAACTTGGACCTGCAAAGGTAACAACCAGACTTTAGAAAACACCGTCCAACTAAGGTACTACTACATAGGGAGGCCCTCTCAAGCAACTCCCACCTAGCAGCAGTAAGCTCTCCACATATTACTGATCTCCCCTGGGAAGATCCCTCCCTCAGCATTTAACTACTACCATCCTCACTTCCCTATCCTCAGCTAGGTGACTATCATCCCTCCTCAACCTGCAGTTAAGCAGTACATTGTAAAAACTGTGGCTATCATTATAATTTTCCAAATTAATCAGTCTCTTAGAGGTACTTTTCTACCTCTTAATCTTGCAGCTAAAATGACTAAAAAGCCACAGAGCATCAAAATACCACTGGTAGCCTTAAATTCACTCTTCCCCAATTCTCCTGTTAGTGGTTTTATTGTATGCATTCATGGCTATCTTCCTCACTTGAGGATAGGTTTCTTTGAGAGCAATAAATATGGCATGCAGCTTTGAGTCTTCCCAGAGCGGCTAGGTTGGGATATAACATATATTAAACACTCAAAAACATGCCTTTCAATCTTTCCTTCCAGGGCTTACCTATATACACTTTTAAATTGTTTTAGGAACAAGGGTAAAAGTAAAAAACTATCTCTAACTGAAGAGTTTAAGATTAACTTCAAATGTTAAAATCACAGCACAGGTCTCACCATCAACAATGTGAGGAACAGGAATGATGAGCCTACCCCATTGTTTTGGTCTTGATTTATATTAGAATTTATGTTAATTGCTATTACTGCTGGAAACATTTTTTGAATAACTTTACAATAGTAAACCCATTCTTAAATGAGTCATATATTATTCCAACCATGACATACAGCATTGTTTACTTAACCAATTTCAAATTGTTAAGACATACAGGGTTTTGGTTTTTCTTGCAATGATAACATTTCAATGAAGACCTTTAAGCATCTAACATTCTTTTGTATAATTTCCCTAGGATAAACCCCTAGAAATGGGATTATTGAGCCATAGATTATAAATACCTCTTATATACTGCTAATCTAGTTTGAATAACCATAACCCTTTCAGAAAACAGTATGACAATATTGATCTTTATAATTATCATTAAAAAAACATAAAATAAAAACTTCACACAATACATTGTTATAATTTAGGGAACAAGGTTACTTGAAGAGTAAAATAAAAAATATGCAGGCTATTGCAAACCAAAATGCAGGCTGGAGAGAGAAATACACCAATTCTTCCTTCTGGTACCTTGGCAACATCCAAATTTGTAACAAAAACAGCAGTTCTGACTTAGGAAATTTTGCAGGAATTTCATGCAATAATAAGCAATTTAGGCTAGAATTTAACTATTACATTTTACTAAAGTAATTTATAGGTAATATCCAAGTTGGCAAAGGATATGATGACAGTCTAGGATAGAGTTTTCAACCACTTGGAACAGTAAGAATTGAAATGTATTTGACAATTAAACTTATCAGGTATACTGTATTAGTGATTCTAATTCCCGTGAAGAAAAACAGGCACAAATATAAAAGGTAAAGAGGGACACAAAAATAAACCAAACCAAATTTCTATTCTTGAACTTACTTTTCTCATGAGATGTTTCACTGATGTGTTCTGTAAGATACTCCAACAACCCATCAAATATTTCTAGGAGATTCTTAATAGATTCTTTATCTCCTTTCACTATATTTTCTCCTGGACACAGAATACAAAGCTATTAAAAAATTTAACCAAGAAATCAAAAGCCTCATCATTTTGAAATGAATATACTACTGTGAAAATACTGTTCAAGATATAAGGATTATAAACTAACCCAGGAGAAACAATGTAATACAGTTGAGTCTGAGCAACACAGGTCTGAACTGTGTGGATCCACTTATGCAAACTTTTTTCAATAAATATACAGTCAGCCATCTGTATTCCCAGGGTTTTACATCCAAGAATTCAACCAACTGTGAAAAACAGTACCTTCTATTTGTGGTTGAGAGTCCACATATGTGGAAGGCCAACTTATGTTATACATGAATTTTTGACTGTGCGAGAGTTGGCACTCCTAACCCGTGTTGTTCAAGAGTCAACTGTACTCACATCAATTTCCTGACGCCTAGTTGTATCTGAAGAAACAAAGGGAGTAGTCTTGAATATGGTGTTTGATCATTAATTGACATAGTCCTTCTTTTATCAAGAAGCAAAATAGATAGACTTAAGAAAACATCCTCTGGTAAGATTTATACCAAAGTATGAAACAGTTAAGCAGAACTTTATTTGGTTAGTTAAAAAAATATATGGCAGGAGAGACACTGTTTCAGATTTTGGAATCCTGCTTTTAGATGGTGGTTTGTTATGAAGACAACAGCGGTAAACAAATAGAAAACAATCAAACTTGTTGGAATACTTTCATCAGGATTTCCTAATTTTTTCAAATTTGTTAATTCCTATTCACTTTGTATAGATGATACCAATTTTTTTTTTTTTTGGATTAAAAACCATCCATAGCTCCCAACATATAAAACCCTTTTTAATCTCACATCATCCCCAACCTCTCCAGCTTCATCTCCCCCAAGTCTACATTATGCCCGGAAATTAACCTTTAAACAGTACCTAGCACACCACCTGGTCCATAACAGACTTTTAATAAATGTTAAATATTGATAAGTAATGGGTTTGTAAAAGCATGGAAACTTGACATGTTAAATGTCCCATAAAATAGACTCCAATCAACAGATATAAACAAACTTAATTCTTGAGAAACTCAAGGAAGAAGCAGAGTAAAAACTTGATATTTAAGGGAACCTAGCCATTTATAACTTCAGTCATGATGCTAAACAAACCTAAAGCAGAAATTTAATGTTTTGCACTGCTACTAGTCAAACAATGTTTGGCAGATTTTTTGTGTTTAAACTAAATAGAAATCTTGTTTTTAAGCTTTATGTTTTTCTGGCTTAACAAGATATACCAGTATACCCCAAGGGCATACTCAGGACTTCGCTTTCCAGGATGGGGAGCACACTCTGCCAACCCAGCAACTAAGACTGCCTGCCAGAATGGAGCGCTTCACAGTGCAGGAGAAGCTGATTTAACTAAAACACAAGGAGTAAAAAGCTGTTTTGCAGGCTACTGGACAAGGTAAGCAGTTTTGTAACTTTTCATGGAATAGATGTGAGTTATCAAAGGAAGCTCTACAAAAAGTTCTATAAGCAGGCATGACCTTACTATAATATGTTTAAAAAGCACAAATACCAGAAATTTCCCTATACCAGTGATAAAGCAATTCTAAATGGCAAAAGAATAGGGGACCCCCAGGATTATTCCTCAAATGAATAGTCTCCAAATTAATTTATCACATTTACTTGACTAGAACCATACTCAAAATCTTAAGCCAGTATTTTTGCAAAAATTTGTTCTTGTCAATAGCAAATTAAAATTAGTAAATGGCCTACCCTGATTAACATGTACTTCCTTTAACTACTGTCAAAGAATAGAACAACAGTATAAACCTTCTCTTAGTGATTTAAGAACAGTTTCAACTCTCCAAGATTCCCTCTGTTCATTAGCTGGAAATAATTTACTCTATTTTGGAAAAGGTTAAAAGACAATTTACAGTTTTATTTATTTTGAACAGGTAATATATTCACATGATTCGATATTCAAAAAGTACAAAAGGTATACAATGAAAAACCATGGAAAGTCTCATTCCTCTCTTGTCTTGCAGCCCTTAAGTTCTTCTTACTGGAGGTAATCTGTGTTATAGGTTTCTTGTATAAGCTTCTAGAGTCTAGAAGAGAGTTCTTCTGCTTGAAATCAATTGTATTACATCGCACATTCTCTCTACCTTTGTATTTACAAATGGTAGCATACTCTGCACATTACCATTGTAACTACACATTTCCTCACACAATATACATTGGAGATTGCTTCACTAACGTGGAACACTGCACATGAAGAGCATCATCAATGACCTTTTACAGCTGCAGAGTAGTGCCCTCTATGCAGCTACCATTTAATTTATTTAACCTATTGCCATTAATGGATGTTTAAGGTGTTTCTAATTTTTAGCTACTACAAATAAGCAGCATGATAACTTTAAAACAACAAAACAAAAAAACCCCCTCACACTTCAAACTATCAGCTAGGACTCTGACCTAGATCCATTATAAACTCAATGTTTGACACTCCTACAAAAGCTCTTAAGGGTGGCTGCCTTTATTATACCCAGTCAACTGTCCTAGCTCAATCTTGCCATTTGGTCTACTTCATAAGATTACTCATTTGGCTAAAAATGTCTAGGGTTCTGCCTAATAACTTACGTTAGTAAAATGCAAAATTATCTGATGGTTAAGTATATACCAACCTGTTATGTGAGACAAGCTGACCTGCAGGTAATCCAAGGCCAGAGAATCAATTACTGCTTGGACATTGTGAGCTTCATCCTCTTGACTTCTGGGACTAGCTATGAGGTCTGTGGGAAAAAAGCCACATAATTTTGCATCTATGAGGGTCCAAATTTTCATCTATCTGTCTCTGACCTGGCTTCTAAGTCAACTCCTACAAAAGTAAGCTTTGCCCAAACAGAACATGTTTTTAAAAGTACAAATAAAGTTAATGGAGCCTGAATTCCACATAGCAGAATCTTTATTGGTTGCATATTTATTGATTGAGTATAGTTGAATAAATGTATGAACATGCTCTACATTAAGCACCACGCTAAAGAGCACCACCAAGATAAAGAGGTCCCTAAATTCAAGGAGATGAGGTGAGACTTGAACTAATAATTGTGGGCTGCTTTCCACGGGAGAAAAAAAATCTACAACAGGTGTGAAAGGAAGGTTACTGAATGTCCAGGGATACAGTACAAATGCTATTCTTATCCATAACATTGGTTAAGTAAGAGGACCTGACAAGTTTCTAAGTTCCACTCAGTTTTAGAGCTTTTGGAGGTACATTTACATAAAGGTATGACTTTCACAAGGCATTTACATGATTAGATTAAACAGTGATGACTAAGACTAGTCAAACTGATTTGACCAAGACAGTTATTATGGCTTAGTCTCATAAGGTATTCATTAAAGAAGCGAATCCAATAATTTAAAATAAGATGTAGACAAAGAGAAAACTCAAGATTTTATAAATACCACAGGCTCTAACTAAAGAAACTGGTAACTTCTGGTTAAGGTATAAATAATATTACTCCCACTTTTTAGTACCCTTACCTGGTACTTTTTCTCCCAAAATGGATTGATAAAGTGCAATAAATACATTAGCATCACAGTCTTCTAGTTCCTGTATCCTCAGGTGTATGTGACATTTCAGGAGAAGATTATTGGCAACAGTTACCCACTCTGTTGGGAAAGAAGGGGGAAAAGTTTAGCCTTAAATGTTAAAATAGCACTAGAAAAAATCATACATATATTAGGGAAAAAAAAACCCTCACAAAACAGACACTGAACTCTGTAGAAGATAAGGAATTGATTATGATAGAATTTCAAAGGCCCTCCTAGGCATCATTTTCAAAAAGATCTACTTAATTTCTTGGAATGTCTTCCAGAATCATGTAATTCCATCCGTCAAAAATATGATGCAAATCCAATTTTCACTGTTGCAACCTAAAATCTTGTTATTTACTGAAGTTCTTATTTTACAAGCCATACTTAGGTGTTTTTATTTAGAACATATTTATAAGTAAACAGGAATATTATGTCCCAAACAAGGTGCTTGTTAATGACATTCTGAGGCTACTAGAAACTAATTAATAGACGTTGCTTCAAATTCCCAGTAGCATTAGTCATGTTTTTACCCAATTATCTTGTGCAAGTCTGAATTTCTCTGGTGTCCAAATAAGTGGTGATTAACTTGGGCTGTTACAGAATTGGAGTAATGATACCAACACTAGTGCACTGTTTAGTTTATTTTTATTTTTCAAAGATTTTACTTATTTTTAGAGAGAGGGGAAGGGAGGGAGAAAGAGTGGGAGTGAAACATTAATGTGTGGTTGCCTCTTGTGAGCCCCCTATTAGGGACCAGGCCTACAACCCAGGCATGTGCTCTGGCTGGGAATCGAACCCGTGACGCTTTGGTTCGCAGGCCCTGGCTCAGTCCACTTAGCTACACCAGCCAGGGCCTGTTTAGTTTTAAAAAAAAAAAAATGGTTATATTAAAAAGTATATGGAAAATACACACAAAAAGTCTCGAAATTCAGAATTAGCACATTACCAATACTGTTTAGGTTTCCTGTGCCCATTTTGTTGCAATTAGCCTAGTTATTTCAAGGGTTCCTCGACATCGGTAATTTAGAACAGAAATCTTTTTTTTTTTTTAATTTTTTTTTTAAGATTTTATTTATTTATTTTCAGAGAGAGGAGAAGGAGGGAGAAAGAACAATGTGTGGTTGCCTCTCACATGGCCCTCACGGGGACCTGGCCCACAACCCAGGCATGTGCCCCGACTGGGAATCGAACCGGGACCCTCTGGTTCCCAGCCCGCGCTCAATCCACTGAGCTACACCAGCCAGGGCTTAGAACAGAAATCTTGAAACGTGTCCCCTGAAGTGATTGGTGATTAAAGGGAAAGTTCCTTTATTCTGTATTCGATTACCTTCAACATGTTCTAGACATGTGATTGTATGTTGAAGGCACATTCTGTCCCTTTTCCCAGAAACAATGTGTGCGCGCGTCTCTTCAATGCACATTATCTCCCTTTCCCCAACCCCCACCGTGCCCATTTCTCACAGATGATCCAACTGTGACAACTAGTTTGAATGCTGTCCTGGAGAAAAGAATGAAAGCGTCCTAGACAACCAAATCAATTCGCTTTTCAAAACTGATGCCAGACAAAGCCGGTTTCTCTAGAGGGCACTGAAGAGAAAAATTCGTTACCAATACTTTGGCGCGGGCATCAACAGATCTTAAGAGTGTCATTCCTCAAAGTTCAGATGCATGTACAACCTCAATCCCCACAATGCAAGAGCAGAGAGCACCTTGACAGTGGCTAGATACCAGTCCGGGGAACAAACTTCCCGACTGCCCTTTTTTGCAGCCAAGATGCGGACGTACTACGGGCCTTCTCTCCCCCATCCCAAAATCGCACTCGACGCCCTCAGTCGGAAAGAGAGCTGGGCTACGAGACCCTATCCAGAGAACCCGCCCGCTCTGACGGGGTATCTGTCACAAGCCGAAATTAGTTGAGGCTGCCGGAGGTCTTAAGATAAAACGGGCAGGGGGGCTCCGGGACTTAGAAGGCTTCAGTCCACACACACCCGGGCTCCAGGCCGACACTCACCAGCCTCAGAGCCAGCCATGTCACGGAGGCAGGTCGCCGGCGGCCTCCAAGCGGGGCGCGCCGGAGACGGTGTCCCGGAAGGGCCGTTCGGCGCAGACACCACAGTTGAGAGGAGGGGGAACTAAACGACAGTGCAGGAAAGGAGGGGTGAAAGAGGGAGGAATGTTAAAACGGCTTCTCGCTGCTGATTGGTCATCAGAGCACTTCCTTTGGCAGCTCGAGCCGAGGCGGCGGTTTGGAGGCTTTAGATACTAGTCTCCGGCAAGATCGTGCTAAGGCATTCTCAGGTGTGTGGGTTTGACAGTGTGGGTCAGCCAGCAGACCCCGCCGGTCTCCCGTGGCATTAACACGGAGCTTCCCGTGAGCTTTTCGTTTTGTGTTCCTCCGCTGACTCCAACTGAGAAAGTAGTGCGGCCCGCTCACCCGGTGGGCGGGGCAGCCACGCGACAAGTCAGGCTCCGCCTTCTCGTCTCGTCTAGTTCTGGGCGGAAGGCTCTTTGTAAGACGTAAACAACTCCAAGTTGGTCTGAGTAGGTTAGCCTGTTTTGGCCATTTTATCGGCTGGGCTGGATCTGAAAAGGGGTAGGTAGCTTCCTCGAAGTGTGGAAAGACGCGAAGAAGGTGAAGTCAAGAGAGTGCAGGCTGAGGCAGCGTGGTAGTGGGTGGGCCCAACCATGAAAAGGGCAAAAAACGGGCGAAACTGAGGGAGGGGTCGCGGGGGGGGTGGGGGGCAGGGGCGGGAACATGGCGGATTCCGGAATGTCGGCGGGCGTTGCGGCCCCTGCGCAGGGGCGGGGTGATTAGGTCATAGAGCAGCTCCCAGCATGCTGTGCGGCGGAGGAGGCGGTCCAGACTATAAAACCGGCAGCCGGGACGCGGCCGGCACCTCATTCATTTCCACCGGTCTTTAGGGGAGTAGCTCGCCCTCTTGTCATCGCCGTCGCTCCGCCGCTGACGCCCCCGCAAGGCTTCGGTATCGCCGAGGCCACTTCCAGCGACTCGTCGCACCCGATTCTCTCCACTTCTTTCCCCGCCAACCGCAATCATTGACGCCATGTCGGGCTATTCGAGTGACCGAGACCGCGGCCGGGATCGAGGGTGAGCGTGAGAACGAACCTGTCAGGCCTGGCGGGTGGGGGATGGGAGGCCTGAGGTAAGGAGGGGTGGGTGGCAATGGAAACCTAGTTTTTCAGCCTATTTTTGGGTCTCCTATGTTAAAGGCTTGCGCTATTTCGATTTTTGCCTAAAATTGGTGGATTTATCTTTTAACGGTCTTTAACCTCATTTTTTGTTTGGGAGAAGGCTTCGGGACCTCGGTGACTTAAAAACTGTGGGGAAAATGCGGAGGGATGCATTGTAAGGGTAGGAAAACTCCGAGGCAGGAGAGGTCGCCGCTGTTAGGAACTACTTTTGGAGGGGTGTTTTAGGGGCCCCGATAATTCTGTGGGAGCCAAGAGGGCCGCTTCCAATGCCATTGATGAGATCGGGACGGGGGGGTGGCCGGCGCCACAGAAATCGGCCATGTGGCCGAGCCGCAGGTACAAAATGCCGTTGTCGGACATGGCGGCGCCTTTGTTACCCCGCCCGGCGGAGGAGCTCAAAATGGCAGCGTCGAGAAAATGTGGCGCAGAGAGAAATGCGAGACAAAGGGGGAAGCGCCGCCCCAGCAGGAACGCCGCCCGGCCGACTCCGCCCGGGCCGGGACTCCTCCCCCGGTAGTTGCCAGCTCCTCCTCCTTTTCCGTACTTTATGTAATTTTGCTACCTTGATCCGGCGCCCTTCCGCGGGATCTCCTTACTCGATTGGTTTGCTCAAGTGTTCCCAAGACCACTACCGTGCTTAATCTGCTGTCATGGCCTGTGCTGCCCGTTGGCCGTTAAAACTAAGGCGCCTTGGCTTGAAAACAGCTGGTAAATAACATCGCTGTTTGGCTCCTCCCTTCTCGTATTGTCTATCTCCTAGATATTTAATTTCTAAGCTCGTGGGAAAGACTGGTATCCTCAAGCGGTTGTGCTTGTAATCAGAGCTTTTGGCCTTCGAATAGTCGGTTTCCGACCTGGTAAATCCTGGGCTATTAGCTTCGTTGACTTTAACAGTGTGTATTTGGGACAATGGGAAATGAAACCTGAGGTGCTAATCGCTGGTTGGAGAATAATCACTAAGGACAGCGCTATATCGTAATGTTTCCAAAAAGCCTTTCATCGATCTTTAGGGTGTGCCAAGGGATGGTAATGGTAAGTTAGTGTGTTTATAAACCCCTATGTAGATGTTTGGAAGTGTAAGTTTGCACTTTAATTTCAGGTTTGGTGCGCCTCGATTTGGAGGAAGTAGAGCAGGGCCTCTATCGGGAAAGAAGTTTGGAAACCCTGGGGAGAAACTAGTTAAAAAGAAGTGGAATCTTGATGAGCTGCCCAAATTTGAGAAGAATTTTTATCAAGAACACCCTGATTTGGCCAGACGCACAGCTGTGAGTAATTTTATGTGGTTTTGTCAAGTTTAACTCAATAATGACTTACAGTAAATCAAAACCTGACCAGAAAATGTCTTGCGAAGACCAAATTGTGGAAAATTCATGCTTTCTGACTTCTTGTGGAAGAAGTGTTACTGATTTTTGGAAACAGATGGCTTTGAGTTTTTATTTAGGATGGTTGGGCATAACACACAGTACTTTTTGGTGCCAAGTAGGGTTTTCATATGTGGATCCTGATTTAAATTGGCGCTGTGAAAGTACCTACCTAATGAATTATATAAGCTTAAGGGCTTACTGGTTGCATATTTAGTTAGGGAAGGTTGTCATAACACTTAACTAGATTATTTGTCTTGTAGCAAGAGGTGGAGACTTACAGAAGAAGCAAGGAAATTACAGTTAGAGGTCACAACTGCCCAAAGCCTGTTCTGAATTTCTATGAAGCAAACTTCCCTGGTAAGTGCTAATTTTGAGTTTTCGCTCTCTTTTTTAATTTCCTTTTTCTCGTGGCATTGCTAATTTTTTTAAATTGCTGTTAATTACAGCAAACATCATGGATGTAATTGCAAGACAGAACTTCACTGAACCCACTGCTATTCAAGCTCAGGGATGGCCGGTTGCTCTAAGTGGATTAGATATGGTTGGAGTAGCACAGACTGGATCTGGGAAAACATTGTCTGTAAGTTGGGAGGACTTTTGAGATACTTAGAAGAAATAAAAGAAGACAGGGCTATTTTAATATAACTTTTGTTGTCTCTTATCCTTAAATAGTATTTGCTGCCTGCCATTGTCCACATCAATCATCAGCCATTCCTAGAGAGAGGTGATGGGCCTATTGTAAGTACATATACATATATTTTTCTCTTTTCAATTTTTGGCCTATAGTTGATTGTAGTGACTTGCAGAATATATAACAAAAGGTGGTTTTATGGAGATATTAATTGTCTTATCCAATTTAGCTGGAGCTTGTTGTCTGCTGTTATAACAATAATTTGTGTAAAGCCTAGGACCCAAAATTCTGCTAAAAGTTGTTCCACTTTCTGTTCCTCTTAGTGCTTGGTGCTGGCACCGACTCGGGAACTGGCCCAACAGGTGCAGCAAGTAGCTGCTGAGTATTGCAGAGCATGTCGATTAAAGTCTACTTGCATCTATGGTGGTGCTCCCAAGGGACCGCAAATACGTGACTTGGAGAGAGGTATGTAACAAAAAGGGATTTTTTTTTCCCCTTTGGATCATTGGTACTAAGAAGTTCTAAAACTCTTAGTTATATTTTTTTGTGTTTAATTGAAGGTGTGGAAATCTGTATTGCAACACCTGGAAGACTGATTGACTTTTTAGAGTGTGGGAAAACAAATCTGAGAAGGACCACCTATCTTGTCCTTGACGAAGCAGATAGAATGCTTGATATGGGCTTTGAACCCCAAATAAGGAAGATTGTGGATCAGATAAGAGTAAGTGCCATTTAATATATTTCTTCAAACTTAGCTTTAAATTCATTCTTAAAATACAACAAGGTGGGGTTTGTTTGTTTTTTTTTAATCCAAAATTTTTTAGCCTGACAGGCAAACCCTAATGTGGAGTGCAACTTGGCCAAAAGAAGTGAGACAGCTTGCTGAAGATTTCCTGAAAGACTATATTCATATAAACATTGGTGCACTGGAACTGAGTGCAAACCACAACATTCTTCAGATTGTGGATGTGTGTCACGATGTAGAAAAGGATGAAAAGTAAGTTATACAAAAACAATTGCCGTGTAAATTGAGTCTCTGTTTCATAGGTTGTTTTAAAAGTGACTTAGTTGGGTAGAATCTGAGTATGTTAATTTAAAATGAGTCTGTCAGTCTTTCTGAAAATTCTTGATTAACTTCATTCAGATAATTGGCTGTATAGCATTCCTGTAGGAAAAGGAACCCAGGTGCCTGTGGTTTAAGGGTCAAAGGTAGAATTGCTTGATGAGTGATTATTAAGTAGATGTTCCTTTTTGGTTTATAGCCACGTACATTGACCATAAATGTGTGGTCACACCATAGATTTCTTTTAAAATGTGCAATTTTTTTTTTTCCTTTTAAGACTTATTCGTCTGATGGAAGAAATTATGAGTGAGAAGGAGAATAAAACCATTGTCTTTGTCGAAACCAAAAGAAGATGTGATGAACTTACTAGAAAAATGAGGAGAGATGGGTATGTGGGCTTCCTCTATTGGAACAGATGTATTATTAGAGCTGAGTTTTAGGGGAAGGGCAAACTTAGGTCAGGAGTGATGGATTTGAGTTTTGTGGTAGTGTAGGAAAAAACCTGTATAACATTATTTGAGGTGAAATTGGAGGAATCTGTGACCAAAAAATGGCTTAAATGCTAAACTAAAATCAGTTCAGTGTCAGTTGGTAATATAGCTTCACTCTAATTTAGGTGGCCTGCCATGGGTATTCATGGTGATAAGAGTCAACAAGAACGTGACTGGGTTCTAAATGGTAAGTATTTCAAATGAAGGTTTGTACTCCCCATGTTCCTCCTCAAAAGGATTTTGCTCAGATTAGTGATCTCATATATGTGCCTTGTTTTGCAGAATTCAAACATGGAAAAGCTCCTATTCTGATTGCTACAGATGTGGCCTCCAGAGGGCTAGGTTAGTACAAACTCGAATTCATGGCTTGGTTTTCCAGAAGATCTCCATATAATTTTTAAAGAAAGTTTATTGCTTTCTTTAACCTCTGCATTTTTTCTAAGTTTTTTTTTCATATAAAGGTGCAGTCTTTGTGGCAAGGCCTAGGCATGACAATCGGAGGACTCGAGGGGGATGGAGGACTAGTGATCGGCTGGCTGCTTCCAGTCGATTAGAGAGATGAAAAGCTGAAAGTGTGCCAGTAATCTTCAAAAGGCAGAACATACCACCTCTGCCACGTAAACTGTTCTCTCCGGGGGGAAATGGAAGTTATCCTCACAGTTCACTGCAGTTCACTGCCGTGGTATTTCTTCTGTCCCATGCTTTGCATGACTGCCATGGTGCAGCATTGTTTCTGATTGTTTGCTGTGATCTGTGAGTCTTTGAATTTCAGTGAGTTTGCTGAAATGTCGAAGAAATACTTCCAAACTTCAATGTTCAGTGAAATTTTTGTTCAAGTTTGAAATGGAGAGAGCAGCTTTAAAAGGTACTATAAGCCTTTTACAAATTGGTGAGTACTGGCACATGAGCTCTAGAGCAGGAGCAACTTCCCACACTTAATCAGTGGGAAAAGAAAGCAATGCTTTGAAAGTTCCTCCCTCACCTACACAGTAGTCGTCATGTCGAGACCTGCCAGAGAGAGACACATACTCAAGTGAATCCTGGCTTCTTGGAAGCGCTTGCCTAGACGAGACACAGTGCATAAAAACAACTTATGGGGGACAGGTATGTTTTTCTTGCAGCTGCAGTTGTAAGGTCTTGGCAAGACAAGCAGTGTGGCCAGAATTTTGAACTTCTGATGAGAGTGTAATGCAAAAGGACCATGTACCTTTTTGTTTAAAGGTCCTCAAAATGAGCACATGAAGAGGTTGCTGTGAACCTTTAAGTGGCCCTACTGCACAGAAGCATTCAGATGTCACTTGATGATCTGTAAGGGGACTTGCTGATGTGGGAATGTTTTAGGGAATACACATCCTTTTGACAGGTTCTATCATTGGGTGGGTAATAAGACACAGATGACGTGTGCTTTTTTTAATTTTTATTTTTAAACCTCAATGGTATTCCTACAGGGAATGGATAACCATTTTAACTGTATTTTTTGCAGCCCGTACCTTCTTGGGAATACAATTGTCTAACTTTTTATTTTTGGTCTGGCTGTTGTGGTGTGCAAAACTCTGTACATTGCTATTTTGCCACACTGCAACACCTTACAGATGTGGAAGATGTGAAATTTGTCATCAATTATGACTACCCTAACTCCTCAGAGGATTATATTCATCGAATTGGAAGAACTGCTCGCAGTACCAAAACAGGCACAGCATACACTTTCTTTACACCTAATAACATAAAGCAAGTGAGCGACCTTATCTCTGTGCTTCGTGAAGCTAATCAAGCAATTAATCCCAAGTTGCTTCAGTTGGTTGAAGACAGAGGTTCAGGTAAGATCAATTTTAAAATAAGAAAGGTTGGTGGTTTTAGGTCACATAATTGTATACAAACCCATTTAAACGGGATTGGCAGGTGAGTAAAAATCTTCAACGGGACGCTTAGGTTGAAGAAATATTCTACATCTGTAGCGAATAAGAGCTACCTAATCCCTTCTGTGTTAGAAATTATTTGTGCAACAGAAATAATCAGTTTGCAATCTTTTTTCTTGACAGGTCGTTCCAGGGGTAGAGGTGGCATGAAGGATGACCGTCGGGACAGATACTCTGCGGGCAAAAGGGGTGGATTTAATACCTTTAGAGACAGGGAAAATTATGACAGAGGTTACTCTAGTCTGCTTAAGAGAGATTTTGCGGCAAAAACCCAGAATGGTGTTTACAGTGCTACCAATTACACCAATGGGAGCTTTGGAAGTAATTTTGTGTCTGCTGGTATACAGACCAGTTTTAGGACTGGTAATCCAACAGGGACTTACCAGAATGGTTATGATAGCACTCAGCAATATGGAAGTAACGTTCCAAATATGCACAATGGTATGAACCAACAGGCATATGCATATCCTGCTACTGCAGCTGCGCCTATGATTGGTTATCCAATGCCAACAGGATATTCTCAATAAGACTTTAGAAGTATATGTAAATGTCTGTTTTTCATAATTGCTCTTTATATTGTGTGTTATCAGACAAGATAGTTATTTAAGAAACATGGGAAATGCAGAAATGACTGCAGTGCAGCAGTGATTATGGTGCACTTTTTCGCTATTTAAGTTGGATATTTCTCTACATTCCTGAAACAATTTTTAGGTTTTTTTTGTACTAGAAAATGCAGGCAGTGTTTTCACAAAAGTAAATGTACAGTGATTTGAAATACAATGAAGGCAATGCATGGCCTTCCAATAAAAAATATTTGAAGACTGAATTAAGTGGAAATTGTACTTTATTTTACATAATATCATGTAAAACTGCTTAGATGGTCTTTTTTTTTTAATCAAAAACTAAACTGCTTTCAATTACTTAGTTTTGGGAAGTGGGGAGATCAGAAGATTTATTCATATTGCTCATATTCAAGAATTAAATGAGATTGATTTAGGTGAATTTATAATTTTAGGCTAAGTGGCATAATGGTATTCTATCAGTACCTCCCAACATGAGATGAGTCATGTGATAGCCTATTTGCAGAATGGTGAACTGAGATTAAAAGATAGGAAGTCAACTAATATTTTTCATTATGTAGTGTTGTAGGGCACTATGTAATAAAAAATTTCATTATTTTCAAACTGGTTAGTGGGAGAACATGGATGACTATTCCTCTTGCAAAATTTATCTTTTAAAAGTTCCTAATAACTTGGTTTTTCAAAGATATTCATGCTCTTGGCTCTATTGTGAATTACTGGAATGTGGACAAAACTAAGACTTAACACTTTTTAAGGTATGGTTGGCAGGAGCTAAGTTTCAATTTGTTTTCAGTGTTCTTGGTGCAGGTTATAAACAGATTCTAGTCTCCACATGCTTCCATGACTCTTAATGTAGTCAGGACTGGGAGCCATTGAGTGTCTTGCCAGTAATCCAGGGACCTCTGGAGTACTTCAAGCTAAAGTGTAATCATATTTGAACACAAAAATCCTCATCAAAATTAATGGTTAACCAAGGGAAAGAAAGGAACGTAATCAGAAGCACAGTGACTAGTAAAAGTCTTGTTGGGTCAACATGGGTGTATTGCTAGGAAGATCCAGGAAGTTGCTTTAGATTTAACTAGTTCACTAACAACCCTTTTAATAGCTTCAATAATGGCTAGAAGTAGGTCTGTGTGTCTTCCCAGAGAGTCTGATACATGTTCTTTTGCCAGGAGAGGGGGGGAAGTCTTAATGAAACATTTAAATTCTCATTAAATGGGGGCTTTAATCGGTTTTAATGCCTTACCTCTAAAATAATGGAGTTCTGTAGGGTGAGGGGAATGGTATTTTTAGGACTAATACACTGAAAACTGATCAACCTCTAGTAAACAATTTTAAATAGCATGGTCAAATTGGTAATGAATATAAAAAGCTTTCAGGGTAGGTTGGAGTATTTATTACATATTTTACTGTTAATGTTTAATGTGGGCCTTTCAATTTGTAAACACGGAAATGATTGTGGGGCTGTGGGAAACATTTACCTATTTATCTTTGAACTAAGTTTTAAAAGACTCCACTTTTTAGCATGTGTTGTGTCCAACCTGTGGTTGTCTTAACTAATAAATGTAATTTTTTCTCCCCATTCTCTCTCATTTATTTGTGTATAAGACCTCTTTGGTGCGTTTCTTTAGTGTGGGAAACGCACATTAATAGTGCCCAGCTTTGCAGTTAATACAATTACTTTACAGCAGTAGTTAAAATTTTCTAGTTTCTTTTTATAAACTTGCACACTTACATGGGATTATTTTCTGAGGTTGCCCAAGCTACGTAGTATTTTTCATTTAGTTGCTAAACTGTTACGCGTTATAAACTGCCCCTTCAGGTAGTCTAGTGGAATCTAGTAGCGTGTTCTTTAACCTGGATTAATCTTTCAAGGTTTCCCTAACCATTTTTAAGGGAAGCCGGAAGGTAGGACTCCAGGGTTTTGGAATCAACCGTTTTCATCTGGGTTGTACTACTTTTATACTAGGCAATCCTCTTAAGGGCTTTAAGTGTTAACATGTAGGTTGTAAATTCTCGGACCTGCTAGGCAGGCAATCCTTGGATCTCCGTTTTAAACGGAGCTTGTCAAGTTTTACTGCGTGTTTTGATGAAACTCTGAAAAAAACCTGGTAGAGCAGCTTGATTATACACACTACGCTTCTCACTGTACCTCTACATTAACATGCAGGGCTTGTTTAAAACGTTGCTGGGCTCCTCAACAGGTTTCTGAGGTTCCCAGTTGGTGCAGGCGCTGCTGATCGCGGCTGTCCTTTGAGAACCACTAATGAGAGACAGCCGCTTGCCGGTTACACAGCCCCACCCACACCCGAGAGAGAACTCGGGGGAGGGGGTGGGAGCGGGGTGGAGTAGGCAGGGTGGCGGTGCATTTACCTAGTAGAGTTGTAAGGAAGAACTGGGTTTCTAAACCACAAAAGACAAACTTAAAAAATGGGAACCAAAGTTTATTTTCATTAACACTGAAGATTGACACGGCGATTTGGGAAGTATCTATTTTCATGTCTGATATGCGAAAAATACGGGGAAGGAAAGTGAAGCTGACGCAACATTGGCTACAAGAAAACTGAAAAGTAAACAAGCGACTTAATCGATGCTGAGGACAGGTAAAAACAGTAATGGCTGACGAACCAGGCTTGTGTCCCGTAGGCCGAACGGCCGCAGCCGGAACTCAGTGACGTGCTTCCGTGGGCGGGGCTATCTGCACCCACGCTAGCTTTCCACGCGGCTGCGCAGTTGGTTTTCGGGTTCCTACGGTTGTGGACGTTTATTGGGATCATCAGTTAACCGTAGACTGTGGTCTTTAACTCCCGAGGGTGATGCGCTCCGGTTCAGCCATCAGGGCCTGCCAGAAAGTCTGCAGGTGCCTGTTGTCTGGTTTTGGGGGTCGAGTAGATGGCGGCCAGCCTAAGCGGCTGCCGGAAGGGAGGAGCCCCCTTGGAGGGACCAAGAGTTCACACGCGGAGCTACCCGGGGAGAACGAACCAAGAGAAGACCAAGACTCTGGAGAGGGGAGCGAAGCGCTGGTAGAGATGTGTCAGAGAAGGCATTTCCTCAGTGGCACCAAGCAGCAGATTAGCCGAGATTCTCTCCTGAGCGGGTGTCACTCCGGCTTTGGCCCTTTGGGCTTAGAGTTGCGGAAGAACCTGGCGACAGAATGGTGGTCCTCGGTGGTAGTGTTCAGGGAGCAGGTCTTTCCCGTAGACGCACTCCACGTTGAATCAGACCCTTCGCTGCCCGGGGACAGTGACTTCAGGTTAGTTTCTGCAGAAACTCTACGCGAAATCTTGCAAGACAAAGAACTGACTAAGGAACAGCTAGTAGCATTTCTTGAGAACTTATTAAAAACTTCTGGGAAACTACGGGAGAACCTTCTTCACGGTATGCTTCATGATTTCCTGCTTCAAAATAGGTGTCAGGGGTGGAAAGGCATTCTCGCTGGATTCCGCAAATTGCAGCTGGCCCTCTGTTCACGTGGAAAGGAAGTTACGTGGTTCTCATCTTTTTGGAGTAGTTGGGTACATTGACAGTGCTTCTACGCTGGAGAAAACTGGTCTATGCAGTCGATACTGTTCCTTAAAGAATCTGGCCGAAGGACCTGGTAACTCTCAATTTCACGGGGCAGCCCTGTAATTTGAGAGTTACTTGAGCAGCTTAGAATTAGGACCTAAATTAAATCATACATTTAAATCATTTGTTCATCATTACTGAAATGTTTGTAAATACTTCCACAGCCACCTTTCAGTTTTACACACAAAACTCGTTGTTCTAGAGCAAAAAGAAAATGCCCTTCCCCAATTTTTCTTGTTGAAAACTGATCTACAGTCTTGTTTTGAGAGCCCTGTACGTAATTTTTGAGTTCGCAAAATAGGACTAATCAAGCTTTATAAGTGGTTCTTGAGTGAATACACAGAAACTTATTGGGGACCATTTGCCTTTAAAGTCAGATAAGACATTGCAGAGATTCTGGGGAGTGGGAACTCATCTTTGCAAAATGCTATCCTTGCCATTTTTCATTAAGTGGTACTGAAAAGTAATTTAAAATAACCAGTGTCCATGGTTCTCTAAAAATTAGTAGCTATATTGTAAACTGTTAAAGATTTCCTTAAAATTAAAACAAGCTCAAGTAAATGTGGTACTTTTGATTCATATGCTTTATTCCATAGTGGCTTTACTTTGGGGGAGTTAAAGCACTACTCTACCATGCCCCCAATCTTCCTTATCAGAAAAAGAAACTTCCCTCTCTGTAGGTGTCCATTCATCAAAGCATCTATGGTGTGCCAGACTTTTTTTGCCTTTACGAAGCTTAAATCCATCTATTTGCTTAGTTACCCAGTTTGCCTTTACGAAGCTTAAATCCATCTATTTGCTTAGTTACCCAGTTTGCCTTTCCTTCTATTCCTGATGTTCTTGCTTTCTTTATTCCATGTCTGAACTATTGTAGTAGCCTCTACTTATGATTAGTTTTTAAAAACTCAGCCATTATGTCTCCAGATATTTTTACCTATTCTCCTTTGTCCTGTGTCTAAATAGATTAATTATTTTCCCCATCTTGTCATCAACTTTCTTGAACAGTCACATTGTAAAGTCTATGTCCAATAACTTCGATGTATCTTTTTCTAGTATCTGTTTTTCTCTGGGCTTTTGGTCATTTGGACTTCCTCCTGAAATTCTAGGTAATTTGCATATAAATGGTAGAAATCAAGGCTTTGAGTGGCATTTTCTCCTTCTGAAAGGATTTACTTTGGCTTTTGGGCGGCAGCTAGAGTGGGAGCATGTCTTAGAACTATCCAGAACTAAGTTTATTGGCGGCCAGGCTTCAGTCTCCTCACTCCCCTCTCCTCCTAGAGTGTAGTGTCCCCAGTGAAAGGCTGAGGTGTTTACCAAGGCCCCTCCTCTATGAGCCAGGAACTACAGTTTTCTTACTTCCCAATTGCATAAGATGTCAGGAAGCTCTGCTCAGCTCTGCTACTTGAGAACTGGAAAAGTAGCACTAAATGCTGGATTCGTCTCCATGCTCTTCTCTTTTCTCCAAATTTTGGACCCTCAAGTCCTTACTGCCTTGATAGTTCTCGTATGTCTTAAACAGATTTTTAAAAAAGTTTCTTGCCAGCTTTTTTTTTGTTGTTATCAACAAGCTAATCTACTATTATCAGAAGTGGAAATCCCAAGTAACTTTTGAACACAGTGCTGTCATTCAGTGGGGTATAACCTTTTACATAACTAGCATAGAGGACTACAAAGAAGTCTTGAGCTTAGGTTTACTCTGAGTAAGAATGTTGGAATTACAATTTTGAAGCTACATGTATTGTAGGATAAATATCTATCCAAATAGATGGATAGATTAACGTTATTAGAAACCAAGATTTTCTGTAATAGAAAAGAGATACAAATATAAATGAAGACAAGAATAAACTTTATAATGTTAAATTTCAGTTGGCAATATCAGTATGAATTCATGATTTTTAAAAATATATATTTTCTAACTTTCTTCATTGAAAGGGCCTAGAAAAAATGACAATAGCAATGAGCACAGCTAGTACCCAATGTTTGGTTTCTATTGAATAAAATAAACCAGTGCTTGGAGAAATGGCTGATTCCAGGTCTAAGGCAAGGAAAGTACAGGTGAGTTTGGGACATTTTGTGGTACTAGAAAGCAAAGAATTACTTGAAGGGGTGGGGGGGGTCATGTCTGAAGGACCAGATGCTGGATTGAAGGAGACTCCTACTGGGTAAATTTGGGACAAATTGAACTTTAAAATAAATATTGATGGCAATGGATCATAACACATTAAATAAAATAAAAAATCTAAACCACAGTGTTAACCAAAAAAAGTAACTGAGGCTGCTGTTGGAGGGAAGAGGTGGAGAAAATTGTTTTTTACAGAAACTATGCAATAAATGTAGAAGGAAAAATAGATGAGAAAAATGACCATGTTTTCATGTTATCATCTTCAAGGGTATAATAATTGACTCAAACAAGGATCATCAGTAGGTTCTAAAATATAGGTGGGAGATTGTTGGGGGTCAGGGTATGATTGGGGAATGGATTACCTTAATCAGGTAGTTAAATTTGTTTTGATGACAGTGGGATGATTTGACATTATGTTGCTCCTGTTAGGATACAATAAGACACACACACATCAACTCTGTAGCATTTATTTCCACTAAAAAGAATTAACTCAAATTAAATCATAAGGAAGCAATCAGACAAATCTCTAATGTGAGATAATCTGACTGGCTTGGACTCAAAAGTCAATGTCATTAAGAACAAAGTTAGGGAAGGAGGAGTCAGGAAATGTTCTAGATTCAAAGAGATTGAAGAGACCTAGTCAAAAGTCAGTGGATGAACCTTAGGGGGAAAGACAACAGTAGTAAATGACATTTTGTGTGATAATTGGAGAAAATAGGATATGGATCATATTTTAGATGAAATTATGGTATGTTTATTTTTATGGTATGAATATGATCTATAGAAAGTATTTTAACTTTAGAAGATGATTGCTGAAATGTTCTGGGAGGTGAACAAAGAAATGTGGCAAAATATTGACAGTTGGTGCATCTGGGTGAAGGGCTTACAGGTGTTTATTGTACTGTTCTTTCAACTTTCTTGTAGATTTGAAAATCTTCAAACTAAAAAGTTGGAGGAAACTACCCAAAATTAAGTGATAATTAAGATCTACCTTAATAAATAGCTCCATGCTACGTGTACCGTTGTGTTAGCATTATTATATTATTAGTTTGTGTATGGTTCATCAAAAAGATCTGGGTTTATAGAATTGATCTGCATGATGATTGATTTATCTTTTGACAGGTGCCTTGGAGCACTATGTTCGTTGCCTGGATTTGGTAAATAAGAGGCTGCCTTACGGCCTTGCTCAGATTGGAGTGTGTTTTCATCCTGCTTCTCAGCAGACAGCTGATGGTGTTCAAAGGTACAGAAAAATGGCAAATAACTTGGCCTTGCGTTTAAAGAGTCAAGAAATAGTCATTTTCATTTTGAGATACATTATATAAATTTTAGATAAGTAACTATCTGATATTTCTGATATCCAAAGAATGGGCGAGAAGACGGAAGCTTCGCTGGTATGGTTTACTTCAACAAGAACTGCCAGCCAGTGGCTTGATTTCTGGTTACGTCATCGACTGCTGTGGTGGAGAAAGGTACTGCAGTAATCACCCTTAATTCAATAGTTACTAAGTATATTGTCTTAATGTATCAGAGGTAATACTTCTCTATAATTAAGGAAAATTTTTTGATGTAGCTATGTTATAAGCGACAGCTATACTAAGGCAACAAATAAAAATAAACTCGGTAATGATTTTCACTGTTCCATATAACAAAGTTACTTTGGTAAAGACATTGGTTAATATTTCTCTCTTGCTCAGAAGCCTTTGTTGCTAAGCATTTACATTTGAAGTAAAGTTCAAATCCCTCACCTGGCCATCCTGGCTGGTATGAGTTGACCCTTGTTCGCTCTTTGAGCTTTAACTTTTGTTCCCTACTTCCAAGAACTCTCCGTATTAGTCGCAATGGTTCTGTAATTTGTAATCAAGTTTTAGTATATGCTGAACAGGAGAGAGTTGAAGTAAGCATTTTTATCTTTCTCCAACTCTTAAAATCCCCAAACACCCACCTAAATTAAGTGGATTAATCATAAATAATCAAGTTCTTTACAAAAGATAAGAATGGTGAGTATATGGTGCTTTCTTCTTCATCTCACTTAGCTCTTGGTTGCCTTCCCCTCTTATTAATTAGGATACACACATATATATACACATACATATGATCAACAGTTTTCCTCTGTAGTTTTTTTTTTTAATATATTATATAGTATATATATATATTTTTTTAAGATTTTATTTATTTATTTTCAGAGAGAGGAGAAGGGAGGGAGAAAGAGCAATGTGTGGTTGCCTCTCACATGACCCTCACTGGGGACCTGGCCCGCAACCCAGGCATGTGCCCCAACTGGGAATCGAACCGGGACCCTCTGGTTCCCAGCCCGCACTCAATCCTCTGAGCTACACCAGCCGGGCTTCCTCTGTAGTTTTGATTTGGGCTTGACCATTTTCATTCAGTTGCTGCATGAAATGTCTCTAGTAACTTACTTTTTAACATTTATTTTAATAAGTTAATAAGACAAACCTAAAGTTTCTTCTCCAGTTTGCAGTGAGTCCATCTAACTTCAGCAGCAGTGATTGTCAGGATGAAGAGGGACGAAGAGGAAACAAAGTTTACTACAATTTTCCCTGGGGAAAGGAGCCAATAGAAACCCTGTGGAATCTAGGAGATCAAGAACTTTTACATATGTATCCTGGAAATGTGTCCCAATTACATGTATGTTTTACCATGAAAACTCCTAATGTATCCTTTACCCAGATTCTCTGTGATCATTTCTGAACTAATTGATAGTAAGCTGCAGACATCGGGCACATGACCTCTCTTAATACTTCAGAATGTATTTCTCGAGTAGAAGGACGCTCACCTGCATAACCACAATGCAGCCATCCTAATGAGGAAAGTAACAGTAATCCGTCATTACCATCCAACCCACAGAACCCTTATAATATTACCAGTCATGCCAGTATGATCTTTATAGGTCCAGGATCCAGACTAGGATCACATGCTCCATGTAGTTGCCGAGTAGCCTTAGTCTCTTTCAAACAAACACTTCCTTTGATCTTTCCTTGTCTTGCATGACCTTGATTTTTGAAGAGGACAGGCCAGTTACTTTATAGAATATCCCTTGATTTGAGTTTCTTTCATGTTTCCTCAGCCACAGAAGTGGTGCTGCCTTCTTCAGATTTGTTATATCAGGAAGCATGTGATAAAATTTGTTATTGGTGATGGTGACTTTTATCACTTGGTTAAGATGGTGCTACTAGGTTTCTCCAATGTAAAGTTGATTAGTATTTTGCACTTATTAATTAATGAGTAATAATTCTTTTGTGGGCAGATAATTTAAGACTATGTGTTTCTCACAAGATTTTGACCTACCAGTCACAGCATCCATTTATGGTTCCTGTCCAAATCAGTTATTACCATGAGGGTTGCCGAATGATTTTTAGAAAATTAATTTGATCATGTCTTCGAAATGTATTGATCAGTGTATATTTTGATTTTAAAATAATGTAATTTTAAGAAATAGTTCTGCTAAATGATACTTTATTCTTGTTCTACTTTTGTTTGAAGGGGCGAGACGGACGAAAAAATGTCGTTCCTTCTGTTTTATCTGTAAATGGAGATCTAGACCGAGGCATGCTGGCTTACCTCTACGATTCTTTCCAGCTGACAGAGAATTCCTTTACAAGAAAGAAAAATCTCCATAGAAAGGTACTTTCGATATTTCAGAGATAGACTTGGGAAATTAAAAATAGAAATCTCCTTACCTTTTTTTCATTTTTAATTGAATTTATTTGGGGTGGCATTAGTTAATAAAATTATATAGGTTTCATTGTTTCTCTGTTTGTTTTTTTAATTAAAAAAAATTTTTTTAAGATTTTCTTTTTAGACAGAGGGGAAGGGAGGAAGAAGGGGAAGGAAACATCAGTGTGTGGTTGCTTCTCACACACTCCCCACTGGGGACGTGGCCCAGCACCCAGGCATGTGCCCTGACTGAATCGAACCAGTGACCCTTTGGTTCACATGCCAGTGCTCAATCCACTGACCCACACACACTAGCCAGGGCTGTTCTTCTGCTTTTATTGTTGGTGTGCATGGTTTCTAACATAAAGTGAATAATAAATTTTTTTAGTGAAAGTATTTAGTTTAAGTATTTTTCAGTTTTTTTAGAACCTGGCCATAGGACTAGTAAGCAGGATCTCACAGAATAGAACAAGATATTCCTGTTGGGTAGTCCAAAAGCATTTCTGATCATGAGAAGCTAGGCAGCTATCTCTGATTTTTAGCCTTTGAGCCTTTCCATTGATAGCTTCCATCTGCATCAGAAGATGAGTGTTAAGTAGGAGTAAATAAGACTGACCGTCAAGACTTGCAGTATTGATGTGTCTGCTTCTAGTCTGTTCTCCAAGTGGCTGGCCACTGGATCACAGGAACTAGATATGGGTCTGGGTCAAGGGAAAGGCTTATTTTAGGACAGTTTTTGGGGGAGCTCAAAATCAAGAGACAGAAGGGGTTGAAGCTATAGGAAAGAAAAGAAATGACTGAGGAGTAAGATTTTGGAAGAAGATAGAGGGATCAAGACAGAATCAAGAGCACAGGTGGAGGGATTTATCTGAAAAGGAGTTACTTGAAACAGAGAGGAAAGATGGTATGGATATAAATAGGCTGCTAATTAGCCCGTGCAGGGAGTTTTACTCGTACTCCTTGCACAGGCTAAGATTTAGGAGGGAAGATTATTAGATTAAAATGTGGAGGAATAGGGGTTTAAGTGGCAAGAGTTTAGAATAGTCGTATTCCCCTTGAACGTGAAAGGGAGCTGACCCAAATCAAAACACACATGTTGAGTGTTCAGCTGGGATTGGAAACCATGTTTGTAGTACCACTCTGCATAATTAGATGATTGATTATGCCAGTTCTCAGTTAACCGGATGTGGCTATAGAGAAAGTCAGGTTATAGAACTGCTCTGGGGGGTTGGGATTTATAGGGTGTCTGTAGCACACAGACAAGGGGGATCCTTTGTTTCTCTTATACGCCACATCCAAACCATCAGCAAACCCTATTCGACTCTACCTTCAAAATACAGGAGGGGGGGTCTGACAAAAATAACGCCCCTTTCTTGCTTTTTGTGTGTGTGTTTGTTTTTTTTTTTGTAAGATTTAATTTACTTTTTAGAGAGGGGAAGGGAAGGGAGAGAGAGAGGGAGAGAAACATCGGTGTGTGGTTGCCTCTCATGCACTCCCTACTGGGCACCTGGCCCACAACCCAGACATGTGCCCTGACTGGGCATCAAACCGGCAACTCTTTGGTTCGCAGGCCAGCACTCAATCCACTGAGCTATACCAGCCAGGGCTGCTAATGCCCCTTTCTTATTACAAAGTCATAAGTGTTTAATTCTGTAACATAACAATATCACACTCAAGCACACCATAGGACATTTTAGGTGAAATGTTCAAATTAAAACTATAAATTATTACACCTATATTATTACCCTGCCAACCACACTCAAGCAGGCCTTACTTCTGCCGGACCCTGTATATCCTGAATCGGACCATTTCTTCCCACCTCCACTCCAATTGGTGAGTAGATTCCAGTCAGAGAGGAAGGAGCGGAGGTGGGAAGAAATGGTCCGATTCAGGATACCCAAACCTTAGGTTGGTGGGTAAGCCACTGTCATTCCCTCTTTCCCCCACTAAATGGCCCTTTTAAAGGTATACATTACTCTGTTCCTCTGTACTCCAGGAAACTCCAGGAAGCTCCTCATCTCACTCAGAGGAAAAGCCAAACCCCTAAAATGTTCTACGATTTCCTTTTTGACCTCTGTGCACTACTCACTCAGCCTGCTCCAGCAGCACGGACCTCCTTGCTGCTGCTAGAACATGCCAGGCATACTCCTAGCTTAGAGCCTTGTCATTTGTTCTCCGCTTTGCCTGGAATGTTCTTCCTCAGATATGCACGGATCTTGTTCCTCAGCCTCCTTCCAAGTCTTTGTTCCAATGTCACTTCAGAGAGGAGACCTTCTCTTTCCACTTACTTAAAATTGCTAACAGCCTTCTCCCAACCCACCCCCTTGCCAGCACTTCCTGTCCCATCACTTTTTTAGCATTTACCACCTTCAGATATATTATTGACTTATTTATTGTGTTTATTATCTGTTTCTCCCCATCATGAGAGACAGGGATTTTTGTCCTGAGCATCTAGAAGTAGCCATTCAAGTTTTTGTGGAATGGGTAATGAATGAGAAGAGTGGTGGGTTTTATCAAGAGAAAGTCCAAATGATAAGCCACATGGCCCCAGCTGGGTAGGGAAGGCATTGATGCCAGGAAGGGGCGTTTTGGCTGACGGAAAATGGAGTTGTCAGAAAACGGGACAGTATCAAGTGAACTTATTTCTGCAGAACATCTGAGTGGTGAAGTCCAAGAGCAGTTGGATATAGACAGCTGAACACGTTAATACAAGATTTTTTATGACCCCCCGCTAGCTTCTGTTTTCACACAGAAAATTTTACTGTTTAAGAAGCTCCATGTTTGTTAGTGCTTGTGTTTTACTTAAATGCATTGTTGCCCTCCCCTCTTCAATTGCTTTAGGTACTGAAGCTTCACCCTTGTCTAGCCCCTATAAAGGTTGCTTTGGATATGGGAAGAGGCCCAGCGGTGGAACTAAGACAGGTGGGTTAAATGAATTTTAATGTCATGATTTTAATTATAACCATTATTCCAAGTAAATGAGAGTTTACAATTTAAATTTTTATTTTGATTATTTGCTTTTAAAAAAATTTTAACTAATGAACTGTGGATCAGTATTATGGTTAATAATAGATCATGTAAAGTATAGCACATTAAAGAAGATTAATACAATTCAGTGGGTTTTGCTGTTAACGTCATGTCCATAGTTGAATTTCTTTACGATTATGTACAGTTTTGGTAATCAGAATATTTGTACGGATGTTGAGTGAATTTCTTTTTGTCCTCTTCCCTTTTTAACTTAATACTTTTGATGCTTGCTGGTACAAGCACAGATTCTAGATGAGTAACCTTATTATGATTTTTTTCTAATCTGTCTGGTCTAAATATCCTCAGGAAAAGCCAGGGGTGTGGTTTTAGTTTCTTTCCAGAGACCCCTTCAGCAGTCATCCTTTCGGTCTGGGTGACTGAGACCCGTCTGGGGCCTGAGCGAGGGAACTAGAAAAATTCACCCAGCTCTCTTCCAGGGCTCCTGTGCAGGGGTCTGGGAAGGTGGGGATGGTCAGCTCAGGGGAGGAGAAGATAATATTTTAATTTTCACTTTTCCTGGCAAGGGCGTGGCAGGCTCCCCAACACCCTTGTAGGTAGCAAGTTCCTAGGTTTTGTTGTTTTTCTGGGTGGGGTATTTTTGTTGTTGTTGTTGTTGTTGTTGCTTGAAGGACAAAAAAGAACTCTGTTCCCTAGATTTTTGTCATTAAAATTGCCAGCCTTGCTTTTTTTTTTTGTTTATAAGCATATAGTAGAATTTTGTGCCTTGGATGTTTTTAATCTACCAAGAGGGTACTATATGGTATATCTTAAATCTGTTTTTAATTGTTTCGCTTCAGCATTATGACAGGGAATTCTTATGCATGCAACTTTCTGGACTGTGCAAGCATTTTTTCCAGTTACATACACAGGGATGGGATTTCTGGGTAAAGTGCATATGTGCCCTTAATTTCACTGTCATCTAGATTGCTCTCCAGAATGGCTGCACCTATTTGTACTCACTCATACCTACGGTGTGAGGCTTCTTATTTCCCCGTGTCTTCAGCACTTAATTGTGCTTAGAGCTTTTTTCTCCTTTTCTGCCTTCCGCTAGAAAGAGCAAATTTTCATCTGGAAACCACTAACTTATTAATATCCATTCTTGTATTTATTTTTCCCTGTTAATTTCTTAGATTTAAGAAATTAAATCTAATTCTTATATTCTCCTCTATCCCCAATTATCAAATACCTTAACAACTATTTACTTCACTATGTATGGTCTTTCCCTGGGAACTTGTTAGAAATTCAAATTCTTGGTCCCTCAGATCTGCTGAATCAGACAGTCTGGGAGTGAGGCTGAGCAACCTGTTTTGACGAGTTCTCCATGCGATGCCGATGCAGGCCGAAGTCGGAGCAGCAGCGCCCTTGCTCAGGCGCAGCCCACCAGCCGGGAGGCGGTGCTGCCGGAGTTTGTGTAACGGAGGCTAGGGGTGCTTCTAACCTCCTGCGTGAACAGAGCCTCTTACGCTCTGATGTTTTAGCGCTAGATAGTTAAGGGCATTGAAATTTTGCTTCAGCATTGCTTGTTAAGAAAACGGTACATTTACTATGTTATTTATTCAGTGTTCCTTCTGTACTTCCAGTCAGGCCTCTGTCTCCAACATTCCACTGAAACTAATCAATCATCTTTTATTCTTGGAGCATTTTCCTTAGTTGGCTGCAGGAATACCACTCCCGGTTTTCCGCATACTTTTCTGGTGACTTCTGCTTAGTGTTCTCTCCTGGCTCTTCCTTCTCCTCCTGACATGATAGTGAAACCCTAGAGTTCAGTTCTCAACTCTCAGATAAGTTTAGAGGTAACATAGCCCTTTAGACTTAACTGTTTTTCTCTGATAAAATCTATTGTGGTTTTCTTTGTGTTTTGAATGATAATGATGATAATAAAAATTCTTATATTTAGTATAAAGTTTTCAGAGAAGATTTGCATTTTCAGAGAAAATATACAATATATAAATTATAAACAGTATTATCACATAATTAAAGGAATTTGTGCCCATTTTAAAGATTGAAAAGGATGATTTGTGATTTCACAAAAATAGACTAATCACTCTAGCTACTTTTATTTCTTTCATATTTGAAAGTATTTCTCTTTCCAGGTTTGTCAAGGGCTGTTTAATGAATTACTAGAAAATGGGATTTCTGTGTGGCCTGGTTATTTGGAAACTGCACAGTCCTCATTGGAGCAACTTTACTCAAAGTAAGAATTGTCTTCCTTTTCACTGAAACACTGTTTATTCTGTTTTTTTGTATGATGTTTATTTTATGAGTAACAGTAACCCCTTCTAAATAGATATATAAAAATATAATTTAAAAGTATTTCTAACTTCCCCATGTACAGAACCACATGCCCTTAGTTAATTGCTACAGCAGGGAACAGTGTTGATCAGGTATACCTGAGTACATACCACATTCAACTTCAGACTTAATGTCATGAAGTATGTATACCTGAGTTTATTGATTTATCAGGATTGAAATTGTGTGTGTTGGGTGCATTTGTTGAGTCAGGACTGCCTTTGCCTTGCTGGTGTTATGGTTCATTCTGAGGCTGAGTGGAAAATAATTTCATCCCAGAGGACAGAAAACTAGTCTCCTTAGTGATCGGCACCTCTGTTGACTCCTGGTTGCTCAAGACTGAAACCTGGATGTATCATCCTTAGCTCCTCCCTCTTCCTTATTCTCCACATCTAGTTTGTCACTAAGTGTTGTCAGCCTACCTCTTAAATACATTTCAAATCCATCTCGCTCCGTCTTTACTGCTGCTGCCCACGTTAAGATCAGCAGGATCTCTTGGCTGGATTATTGAAGTAATCTCCTGACTGATCTCCCTGTCTCTAGTCTTACCCTCTGCTATTTCATTAACTTCTGTTTTTTAATGAAGGAATTCTTTTCTCCTTTGGGTTTGTTTTGGCTTTTCCTTTCTTTTTAAGGTTTCTTTTGAGGGGGGGAGTTAGGTTTTTTTGTGTGTGTTGAATACATAACTTGACTGAAAAGTTTCAAGCTTTGTGTTTTGCTCCGTAGTTCTCTAACAATGTGTTAAAATACACCTTTCACATGACGTCAAAAGAAAAGTAGGTTGCTGCGGATAACGCAACTTAATTTTTTTATCATATATAAAATGAAGGGGGTGTATTTAAACTTTCCGGGTTCTGAAATCATATCCTTTGAGTCATGTGGACATTATCAAGTTAGAGTTGTTCTTTGTGTGGTAAAGGCTTTATTGTTTTAGGATATTTTTATCCAAATATTTATTAAGCACCTACTGTTTTCTGTACGTTGATATAGCAGTGAATAAGACAGAAAAGGTTCCGTCATAAGAACAAAAGTTCTTATGCAGCTTATATTCTAGTGTGATAAAATAGACAATAAACAAGGAAATAGATAAATAAGATAACTTTGATACAGTCCTACAAAGCGAAGAAACATTAATGAGATCGTGTGACTGGTTAAAAACAAAGAAGGTCAGTGTGGATAATTCAGTTATTGCTGAACTAGAAACTCTAAGTTAGCATACAGAGTTACATAGCAGGCATGGTTTTGGTATGATTTGCTGTGCACTGGATTTTTATTATAGTAGTATTATAAGAGTCTTTAAAATAATTTCTTGGACTGTATCAAAGTACCAAAAGGCTAAGGTTGATCTCAGATTCACCCATAATGTCACCCCAAATGGTGTGTGGAGGGACCACTGTTCTCAGATTTTATTTTCTTTTATGACCTTTCAACTATTACAGTAAGTCAGAAACTTTCTGAAAATTTTACTATGAATGTGATTCAGAAACTTGAAAAAGGTGGATTTTGGTCCAGCTCTCAGGCCCTGCCTTTGAGTTTTGTGACTCTTGAAAGTGGTACAGACTCTAAAGTAATTAAAACTGGTAATGTGATGAATTTACAATTTACATTTGTACACATGTATTTTGTTTAACTACTTTCTTTCTTAGATATGATGAAATGGGTATCCTCTTCACAGTTTTGATTACTGAAGCAACTTTGGAGAATGGATTAATACATCTGAGAAGTAGAGACACCACAATGAAGGAAATGATGCATGTATCCAAAGTAAAAGACTTTTTAGCCAAGTATATATCATCAGCTAAGAATGTATAGATTTTAATGTTGGTCTAATAAATATTTGTCTTTTCTAATTTGGTTGTCTTACATTAACTTAGATTGTTTGTTAGCCCCTTTGCACTTGTGGACATTTTTGGTGCTTTTTTAAAAATTTGTTTTTATTACTTATATTTCTTCTTGTATTCCATTGTATAAGGACTGTGTTCAGCTTTAAGAAACAAAACTCCTGCTCTACTGGATTAAGCAAATTGGAATTTGTTTTTCTCATAACAGGAAATCAAGGTGGGGGGTACATGTCCAGAGCTGGTATAATCCTTTCCTCTGTAGTAAGAGACAAAGGCTTTTGTTGTTTATCTCTTCCACCATTTTTAATGTGTTGGATTTTATCTTTATACTTATTGCTTAATGGTCGCAGGGTGGCTGTTGTATTTCTAGTTTCCTCGTCCACATTCCAGTTAAGAAGAAAGTTGAAGAGACAAGAGCTAGCCAGCCAAGACTCTTCCTCCTATTTTAATTAGGAAAGGAAAACCTTTCCCAGACATCCCCATCAGAAGAATTGTTGATGTTTCATTGGTCAGAACTTGGTCACATGGTCATTCCTAGGCTAATCACTGTTCAGGGAAATGAATATAATGATTAATTTGGATCAAACGTAATTTATCCCTTGGGGCTACAGGAGTGTCTTATCCTCTCTGAAATGGGTTTTGTTATCAGGAAAGGAGTCTTCTATGTTGAATAAGCTTGTGTTAATTATATTATCATTATCAACCTAACAAAAATTTCAACTAATAATTTGTATATAGTCTCTTGAGCCCTGGCTGGTGTGGCTCAGTAGATTGAGTGCCAGCCTACAAACCAAAAGGTCACTGGTTTGATTCCCAGTCAGGGCACATTGCCTGGGTTGCTGGCCAGGTCCCTAGTGTGGGGCATGCGAGAGGCAATTGATCGATGCATCATCTTGCACATCCGTGTTTCTCTCCCTCTCTTTCTCCCTTCCTCCCCCTCTCTCAAAGTAAAATTTAAAAACTCTTAAAAATATAGATATTAAAAAATATCTTGAAAGGCTAACTTGTCACACATTTTTATGCTTTATTATTTTTTGATTATCAAGCAGAATTTTGTACACAAACACTCAGAATAGTATAATTAATCCCATGTACCAACAACCTTCAATCCATGGCCAGTCTTGTCTCATCTACCCAATTCCACCCTTCCATATTATTTTGAAGTAGATCGTCGCTATCGTTTCATTTGTCAATATTTTTATTTTTTTTTAAAGATTTTATTTATTTATTTTCAGAGAGAGGAGAAGGGAGGGAGAAAGAGCAATGTATGGTTGCTTCTCACATGGTCCTCACCGGGGACCTGGCCCGCAACCCAGGCATGCGCCCCAACTGGGAATCGAACTGGGACCCTCTGGTTCCCAGCCCGTGCTCAATCCACTGAGCTACACCAGCCGGGTCCTTCATTTGTCAATATTTTAGTTAAGGATCTTTCGTTAACCATTATCACACCTACAAAAATTAACCCTAGATGATACTAATGAATTATTGACAATTTCCTTAGGTATGATAATAGTATTATGGCTTTAAAAAAAAATCCTTACCTAGTAGAGACACTGAAATAATTTTGAGTGACATTTCCCGGTTTTAACAGAAGAAAGTGGTGGGTTATGGATGAAAAAGGCAGCACCGAGCTGGCGGCGCTGGGTGATGGGCACATGGCTGTTCGTTGTGCCGCCTCTGTTTATGTGTGAGAGTTTTTGTAATAAAAATTTTCTTAAAAATTCTTTAATATCCAATATTCAGTTTCTAATTTGTATTATTTGCTTGGGTCAGAATTTAAATAAGACTTTTATATTGAAATTGGTCATTAGGTCTTTTGGCCTCTCTTAGCCTATAGATTCTCTCTCTTTCTCATAAATCGGATTGATTATAGGGTCTTGTACTGTTTGGGTTTGATTACATCCCCGCGGTGTGGTTTAGTTAACCTGTTCCTCTTGATGGGAAGTTGATTCCAGAGGTGTCATCAGCTTTTAAGTTCATTTTTGGGAATGAGATTATTTCATAGGTTATTGTGCTCTCCCCTCAGGAGTCAGTAATGTCTGCTTGTTTCTTTCTGGGGGGGGATGCTGGCAGTCGTTGATCAGTGCCTAGATCAGTCAGGTCACTGGAGGTAACAAAGCGGTGATATTCTGATTCTGTCTTCTTCATTCGTTGGCTAGAATACTTCTACAAAGAAAAAGATCTCATACTGTTTGCTTAGAGGTGTGGAAAAGGTTTGGGATAAATGCTGGATTCATCGCCTTTAAAGTTGATTTTTTTTTGATGCTCAAATTGTTCTACCTTTGGCCAGTGGGAGCCTTTCAATTTGGCTTCAAGTCCTTTTGACCCACCTTTAGTAGTCTTTGATAGATTGCTTGTTATTTAGTATCTAGTGCAGAGATTGTGTATTTCAGAGTTTTGGAACCATACGCTGGGTACCAGGGATGCACATTGTTAGGTGTTTTTGTTTCTAGAACTTTTCAGTGTTCAGAGATAGCAAATATATGAGTGTGAGTGTGTGTGTGTGTGTATCAGCTTTATTGACATAATTTACAAACAAAAAATGACCTACTTTAAAGGTACAGATGCAGGTTTTGACAAATGTGCAGCCACCACCACAATGACAATATAGAACATTTCCGTCGCTGAAAAAAATCCTCTTACGCCCCTTCCGGACTGCAGGGTTTTCCTTACCTCTTCTGGCCTGCATCTGTGACTCCCCATTCTGACGAATATGGGGGATGACGTGGTGCAGACGCGATGACGCAGTGTGGACGCGGTGCCGCACCTGCTCATTCGCTTTGTCTCTTTGTAATCACAGCAGCCTTAAGTGAAAGACCAATTACCACCGTATGTCTACTTGAAATCTTACATTTCATTTTTGCAGTTTGAGGTTCAATCCCTAGTTTTATAACTGTGAGAAACTACAAAGTTTATTTTTTAAAAGTGGTTTTTCTGAAGAAAATCTTAGTCCTACCCAGGGGTACTTTTATCCAGGGACCTCAGCCTTCACAGGCTTGTACTCCTTGTCTCAGACCATGGAATGTTTCATAGGCGACATAGGACCGCTTTGGAAAACAGGGTGGCATTGTCTAGTTAGGTGAGAGATAAACATACCCCACGACCCATGCATGTCCAACATAATCGCATGCACACGGGAACCAGGTCCCTGGCATTATAGTCACAGCCCCATTATTTGCAGTAGCTCCAAACTAACAGCCACCCAGATGTCCCGTGAAAGAGTCAAGTTGAGGAGTTGGGTTGCGGTTGGGAAGGGGCCTGCAGGCGGTTTCTGGGCTGCTGTTGGCATTCCATCACGAGTGTTCACCACATGTATATTTTTATGCATTTCCATATGATGTGTGTGCCATTTCACAACAAAAAATGTTTCAAGAAATAGGTGGATTTGAAAAAGAACCAAAGTAAAACTTCTAGACGTGAAAAAAGTAGATATTCCTTTTCTTCTTCTTCCCTTTCCTAAGCTAGGGTGGGGCTGGGGGGTAGACACTGGATGTCTGTGCAGGGGTGAGGCGGAGCTGGCTGAAGAGGTAGTTGCGAGCACTATCTAAGGATAATTACACAAAGTGCTGAAAGGTACCTGGCACCTGGTACGTGCTCAACACATGATAGTTATTGTCGTTACTATAGTTGTTATAAAGGAGGTGTTGAGAGCTAGCATGCCAGCCAGCTCTGTGTCCTGTGTCACATCCTCTGGGCCTTACCTCTGATTCCCGCTGCATCTGCAGCTTCACTCACTTCATGTGGACGGTTTCGTGCTTCATATCACTCATTTTCTGTCCTGGGGCTTTTCAGTGCCCTGGGTGAGGCGCTATGGAAGCCCGCTTGGAATGACCACATGCACAGCTCAGAAGTGGAGGTCGGGGTGGGGCGGCCTTCAGCCAATGGATAAATGTTTCTCACTATCATCCTCAAGTGGACAGTTCTCAGAGACGGTGTTCTCACTCCTCAGCAGGTTTCAGTGGATGAAGCCCCAGTTACCCACAGCACAGCTCCACTCAGCAATACCTCCTTGTACTGGCTTTTCCTTCAGTGCCTCATGCCTGTTTCCTCGGGTCACCTCCCAAATAAATTATTTGCATGGAAGGCTTTATCTCAGGCTCTGTTCAGGGCTAGCCCAGGATAAGACAGGGTAGTAGAAGGTCCTAGAAAGCAGCCCTGGGAAAGGGAATTACTCCCAGGGTGGATGCCAAGGACTCTGTTGCTGGTGGCAAGGGGGTTAGTGATAACCCTTGCACACTGTAGCCACACAATTACTAAGACTTCGCACCCCAGAGCTAGGTAGTGAGCACTAGGTTATGCAATAGTTCTAGCACTTGGAAGAAAGGGGACAATGGTAATCATATGGATTATGGAGTTGGTTGGCTTTTACTAACTGCTTTAGAAGCTTTGCAAGGAGACGGTGAGAGGCTGTCGATGTGAAACCCAGCAGCGCTGTGGACCTCAGAAGGCCTTTACAGGAGCAAATCCAGTGACTGGTAGGGTCACTCATTTGCTAGCCCCTCCCCTCCCCTCCCTTTGTGATGGCTTCTGATTTCTGTTTCACTCATCCTGGGCCTTCCTGCTCCCTGCCATCACCTCCCATATAAATGACCTGCACCCAATCCTTGTCTCAGCTCTGCTTCAGGAAGGAGCTCAGGTGAAGACGAAGAAGCCAATGGTGGCGCAGATCACCAAGTTCATGACTTCAAAGACTGAAAGGTTTCCCAGGGGAGCAGCCAATCAGTATGACTCGGAGTAAGCAGCATCACACTACAAATAGCTAGCTTTGAGTTCTTATTATATGCCCGGCCCTATTCCAGGCCCTGTACATGTGTCGGCTGAATTAACTCTCACAGTAGCACCATGACATAGGTATTGTTTCTCATCTGTCCCCTATAGAGGGTTGAATGGTGGCTCTCCCAAAACATATGTCCAAATCCTAACTCCTGGAACCTGTGGATGTCACCTTATTTGGAAAAAGGGTCTTTGCAGATGTAATTAGGTGAAGGATCTTGAGATGAGGTCATCCTGGATTATCTGGCGATTCCTAAATCTTGTGACCAGTTCGAGAAGGCCCCGGGAAGACAGAGACAGAGATTGGAGTGATTCTGCCACAAGCCAAGAAGCATCAGGAACCACCAGAAACTGGGAGAGACAGCAAGCGTTCTCCCCTAGAGCCTTTGGAGGGAGCGTGTCCTGCTAACTCCTTGATTTTGGACTTCTGGCCTCCAGAACTGTGAGAAAATAAATTTCCATTTTAATCCACCAGTTTATGATAAATTGTTACCACAGTCCTAGGAAACTAATCCATTCTCCCTTCTCCCCCAACTCAACTCTGGGCTGATTTCTCCACAGAACACTGATGGGAAATGCAGCACTTACAGGCATGCCTTTGACATTAGCTAAGTCTTGAGGACTGAGAAAGTCCTTGAAAATCGGTATAAATATTTTTGCAGCCTCCCAAAATCTGAGAGAAAAGGTACATGGCAGTGAATAATTAAATTTGTACTTGCTGAGTAGTCTTGCCTGCCTCTCATGCTGACTATGGGCACTTTTCTGCAGACACGTTTTCCAGGTCACTCCTTTTTGTTTGAGAATTTAGGCATGGATTTTTGCTTTGTGTCTTTGCTTCTGAACTTTCACTGGGCATGGGGGCGGGGGAACCAGAACAGAGACCATTCTAATGCTTCTAGGATGCACTTCTGAAGAGCACAATGGTCTTACAACTATTCTCTTTTTTTAAATTTTATTTATTTTGTAGAGAAGGGGAAGGGAGAGGGAAAGAGAGGGAGGGAAATATCAATGTGTGAGTGATACATGGATTGGTTGCCTCTTGTATACCCCCAACTGGGGACCTGGCCTGCAACCCAGGCCTGTGCCCTGACTGGGAATTAAACCAGGGACCTTTTGGTTCGCAGGCCAGTGCTCAATCCACTGAGCCACACCAGCCGCGGCTAACCATTACTCTTTTTTAAAATGATGTGGAAATGGGGAGAATGGTCCATGCCTAAAAATAGCAAAAGCATTTAAAAACTGTCACCAGTCAGGACCCCACCTGACAAAACTGTTGTCTGATGCTAGGGTCGGAGGTACCTGAATGCACCAAAGGAAGAGTATTTAATCATGAAAAACAGTGATTCACCTTAGGTAACCGGGAGAAACATTTTAAAGTGTGAAGCAAGCTTGCTTTTCCTTCATGTAAATCAGCTTACCCTGAGATGTAGTTTGTATCTGTTTCACAAGGCGATTTCAGAATAGACGTACTCAGTTTTACCATTATTACAGACTTCTGAAATATAAAAGAAGAAATAATTTAGTAAGCTTAGGTTATATATTCATAGAGTCTCTAAAAAAAGTCCTATTTTAGTAGCTGAGTGGACTGACAGTATTAACTGTTTCTGGACCATATCAACTAATTTATTCATTAAAATTTTTTTTTAAGTTTAAAAAAATTTTTTCAATTAAAATTTATATTCAGCCCTGGCTGGTGTAGCTCAGCTGATTGAGCACAGGCCTGGGAATTAAAGGGTTGCTGGTTTAATTCCCAGTCGGGGCACATGCCTGGGTTGCAGGCCAGGTCCCTAGTTGGGGACACACGAGAGGCAACCACACATTGATGTTTCTCTCCTCTCTTTCTCCCTCCCTTCTCCTCTGTCTAAAAAAAAAAAATTACAGTTTACATTCAATACTATTTTGTACTAGTTTTAGGCATATAGCATACTGCTTAGCTAATATACTTTACATAATGTTCCCCCAGTATTTCCAGTGCCCTCCTGACAGCACACACGGTTATTACAACATTACTGACTGCATTCCCTGTGCTGCACTTTGCATCCCCGGGACTATTTTGTAACCACCAATTTGTACTTCTTAATCCCTTCACCTTTGTACAAGTAATTTGTTCTTGGAAATGGTTTAGAACTGGCCCTGCATCCTCCTCTCTGGATGTTTTACACGCTGCTTCCCCCGTCACACCCCTCCCTCCTCCCCGCCCACCCCTCTCCGGACAGATTTGTTAGGCGTTGTGGCGTTGGTTATGCTTGGCCTCCCAGGTGGGCGTGTTGCCCCCACCCACCCCATTCTTAGACTCCTAAAGCCCTGGAGTATGCTGGCCTCACAGGGACCACTGTCTCATAATATCATCTCTTATCCCAAACTGTGGCTCACCATGATTTTGGGGTGTCACCTTCCAGAACGTGGGGGTGGCATAATGTATCTCCTGAGAGGATTTGGTTTCTGGGCAAAAGACAAGGACAGAGTTGTTGGGCTCATCGGCTGAATCTCTGATCATCGGAGGGCAGTGGCTGAGCTCGCTGCCCTCACAATGGCGTGTGGCCTCCGGACCGTGCAGAGCATGCTTACCATCATGGGCTGTGGGAACGCACCGCCTGGGTTCCAAGCCTGGCGCAGGCTCCTTGTCTGCAAAGTGGGAACGACATCGATTGCGCGTTAGTGCTGTTTGCGTCGGACAGGGCGGTAAACTGCTTAGCACGTGCCTGCAACAGGGCCGGCTCTCGGTCGGCGTTGGCTTGGATGGTTCTTGTTGGTCAAAGCCATGGGCCTGTTTACCATAAAGCAGCGCACGACGCCTGCTTTAACAGGGGATCATAAAGGGCTTTGGGACACAGTGAAGATAATTCCAAACTGATACTGTAAAAAATCGCCAAGATACGTTAAGTGAAAAAATTCAAGATGTGGAACTGCCTGTCTGTGACATGCTGCCATTGCTACTATTTGTTTAGACATTAGCATACCCATAGATTCTCTGTGGAAGGATTTTTAAAAACTAGTTGTAGTCCCTGGAAAGTGGGGCTGGGCATCAGGGCTGGGAAGGAGACATTGTACCCGTATGTCTGTACAATTGTACAGAAAGATGAAAACCTGAAACCAACCAACCACACCAATGAAAATATCCAACAAAGTTCTCTTACCTGCTTGATTTTCATAGATATTTGCATATAGTCCAACTTCCGTGGGTATATTTCCATAGTTTTTGGGTGCCTTATTTCTCAGAGCTTTTCCTACATAAATTGGTACAGAATTAATTAAATTAAAGCGATTCAGACACATTTTTCTAATCTTCTCCTCCAAGGAGCAGACTTCCCCAAAATTCCAAAACAAAGAATGACCTCCAAGGGGAAAATCACGGACTCATCGAGAAGTCCTTCTCCGAGCCGGAGCCCACCTGATAGGTTTTCCCAGCTCTGCAAGTGACATCCTTCGCCTCTCTGGTGGCCAGAGACACATTTTCTTTCCATGTGTCTTTATATAATGAAATATTCTTCAGATTTTAAAGTGAAGGGAATTCTGACGCAAGCACGACATGGATGAGCCTTGAAGACATTGTGCTAAGTGACAGGGGCCAGTTACCTGAGGACAAATTCTGTATGATTCCATTTCTATGGGGTCATCCCTAGAGTAGTCAAAATCGCAGAGACAGAAGCAGAATGGCAGGGGCCCTGGCTCGGAGGAAAGGGGAAATGACTGGGGAGTTGGCGTGTGATGGGGACAGAGTTTCCGTTGGCTGTGGTGGCGCAACAGCGAGAGTATTGATGCCGCCGAACCGTGTACTTCACAGTGGTTAAGATGGTACATTTTATGGTTGTATGTATTTACCACAATTTAAAAGTAATTTTAAAAAATAAAAAATATATATATCAAGAATTTTAAGCCCTGGCCAGTGTAGCTCCGTTGGTTAGAGCGCCGCCCTGTAAACCAAAGGGTTGTGGGTTTGATCCCTGTTTAGGGCACATGCCTACGGTGCGGGTTCAGTCCCCAGTCTGGGTGCTTCCAAGAGGCAACCAACTGATATTTCTCTTTCACTGCAATGTTTCTCTCCCTCTCTCTAAAATCAATAAGCATGTCCTCAGGTGCAGATTTTTAAAGAAAGAAAAGAAGGAGAATTTCAAGGCAGGGACAGCATCAGAGCATTAAACCAAGCGCAGGGCCCTTCTTAGCCCAGGCCTCGTGTGACTGCATAGGCCACACACCCCTGAGCGCACTAGGTAAGGAAAACTGTCACCGGAGAGACGACAGCAAGTCTGTCTTTTACCTTTCCCTGTAGCAGCTTTTTCTTCTTTTTTATTTTTTCACATCCATTTCTGATTTTGCTTTCCCTTCCTCCTCACCCTCTCCCTGGCTACCTACATCCCAAGCCCATGGAAAACAACGGAAAAGCTCCTAAAGAACTTACTTGCTTTGTACTTGGACAGTGTCCAAAATGCCAGAGTTAGGATTGTCACAAAGAGTACCAGTAATAACACCGGAAGCAGCAGCTGCAGGCAGAGTGGACAGCTTCCTCCTCCTGGAAGAAGACGGCATTCACTGGTCACCACACAGCTTTCCTTCCCAATGACGCCGAACTGTGACGTGTTCTGGAAGGGCAATTACAGCCATCTCCCAAGTTAACCCATGTACCGGGCACTGAACCCTGGTCCCTGAACTGCTGTGGACACCTGCAACTCTTGGGGATTACCTGGTTAGCCAGTGAAATTCTTAAAGTCATGACCAAGTGCAACTTCCACAGAGGTCACACAAGGAAGAGAAAAGTAGCCCAGCGTTTAACAGACTGATTAGTGGCCGCGATGTTAGGGTCATAATGGCATGGCCACTTATTGGGCAAAGCCCTTAGTCATGTTGGCCAAACGGCTACCATGTATTGAGTGGTAACTACATCCAGACACTGTATTAAGCACTTTACATGCATTGCCTTATTTATCTTTTAGTATCACTCCCATTTTACAAATGGGTAGAGTAAGACTCAGAGAGGTTAAGTGACTTTCTTGAGGTCACACAGCCAGTAAATAGAAGGGCTGTGATTTGTGGGCAAAAGCCTGGTTCTGGGGCCCGATTCCCATAGACTGCCTCACTTGTTAGGACTTAACGCCAGAGTGCAGGCTCAGTACTTCTGAGGATGAGGCCTGGTGATGTGTTCAATGCCCAAGCATGCCTGCTGCCTGTGCTGACCTAGCTTCTGTTCTACCTTTCGTCCACCTCAACCAACATCCCTTCAGAAGGAATTGGAGGGCCAGGTTTGAACCTAGAATTCTCAGACTCCTTGGAGTTCAGCACAGGGGAGAGCAGCACCTGCTCTGGCCTGGCCCCCTTCCCACCCAGGCTCTGGCCTGCACGTTAGGGGCCTTGCATGCATGTGGACCCCCAGCCTGCATGTCCAAATGCCATTCACACCCCCACAAGCAGCTCCCTTAGCTTGGGTCCAGGAATGCTCGCATCCTCACTGTGGTCCACCTGTGGGGGAGGACAAGCTGGGGTAGAGACTCACGTGGGCCCTGTTAGGTGGGTCCTGATCTGATTGGGTGGGGAGTTTGGGTCCAGGAACCCAGAGTGTGGTTAGAAAAGTGGGGATACGGGGATATGGGGGCCAGGTGGGCATGTTCCCATGGTCCCCTGGACTCCTCAGACTGTGAGAATGTGCACAGTCAAGAAGCAGCAGGGCAGTGCCCTCCGAAACACAGGGAGGGGCCGGGGCCCCTCTGCCCCAAGCTAAGGGTGGTACTGAAAGTCTAGATCCACCAGCTGTTAGCAGTGGGGCAACAATAGGTGTTAGAAGTCGACAAAAAAGCAGAAGAGACCTGACAGCTCCAAGAGATGTCGAACCCCCAGCAGGGGAAGGTCAAGGCAGTCTTTTCTCTGTTTGTTTGTTTGTTTTTTGTCTTGTTTTTATGGCAGAAAGCAATCCCATCACAGCTCGTGTAGACCCTACCAAAGGAAAGGCACCCGGGAGCAGGTGGCCAAAGTGGGAAGTGGACAGGCAGAAGTAGTTTCTGGAAGCAAACCCAGACCCTACTGGAAGAGCTCAGGTAGCCCTTACCTGTCGAGGGTATGGTGACGGGACGACTGTATTTCGCGTGGCCAGGCAGCCTGTTTTCAGCTTTACACTTGTACTCCCCTCCTCCTCCAATGTTCTTGGTTAAGTTCAGTTCAGCAGGCTCCCTTACACTCTTGGTAATAACTTGTGGTATGGTGATGTTGTTTTCAAAGAAAGTATAATTGATGGGCAGGGAGCCGGAGGACGAGATGCAGCGTAGTGTCACGTAACGGTTGTTTTTTTTCGTGATGTTCAGCGCTGGAGTGGTCACGGAGTCTAGAAAAATGGAAGTGCGTGTTACACAGGGTTAGGCAGAATGGGCTCACTCAGTCCACAAACATGGATCCCAGTCCTAATCTGCTCCTCGCTGTGGACCCAAAGGTGAGGGACACCCTTCCTGAGACGTCGAGAAGCCTGCAGCCCAGTGGGAAAGGCCAATGAGCATGTGACTTACCCCATGCAGTGTGACGTGACCCAGGTGCTGAGAAAGCCAGAGAGTGAAGGGTGTCTCTCTGCTTTGAGGAATCAGAGCAAAAACTTGACTTTCACTGGAAATTCTTTTAATCAGAATTCATAATCTCTTTATTGTTGATAATGACTAGAATTTTGTGAAAGACCCAGTTCCAAGTATGAAGTTGAGAGGTGCTTTTATTCCCAATCTTTATAAGGTTACATCAGGGTTTGTTTTTAAAAAAATAAAATCTTAAAATATCATCTTTTCTAACCGTATTTGCATTTATAGGATTCAGCTGTAACTTCCTCCCCAAAGCAGGAAGTAACCCTGATAAATAGGTTTAAAGGGACTTCTCAACGGGAAATGGGTGAGTCTGTGAGTCTTATACCCTATTTCACGGGAAAATCCAGCTGTATGATTTATAATATAATTTGTTAATAAAACAGTATTATAGGAAATGAAAGATAGCTGACTATTCATCATGGGCCAGGCGCACTACCCACATTATCTCATTTCACTTCACAATGGTACCACAACATGGCTGGTACCACACCCTTTCCAACTGTGATTCAGAGAAGTTACGAAACTTCCCCAAGGACACACAGCTAGTAAATGGCAGAGCCAAGGCCAACTTCCAAGTAGATTTTTTTTTTTTTACAACATCAATTTAGCACAGAACCAGTGAAATACAGGAACCGAAGTATAAGTAAAATCAAAGAAAATAATTTATAATCTCCTTGCTCCACCCTTGATCTGAGCAGGAATCCCTGTGGCAGCATCTTCGACAGAGTGGCATCCAGTGCTAGTGGCCTCGACAAGCAGCTTTGTTTGGGAATAGCACCAATAGGACGCTCTTCCTTTGGAACTGAAATCCACCCCTTTTCATTTGCAGGAAGGAGAAAACATGTATGAGGAAGCAGAGGGCACAGACTTCTCTCTGAGAGGGGATGCTTCACTTTGGACCAAAGATTTATATCTGAAGGGACTGGGCAGGTGGAAACTTTCCCGAGAGTTTGTTCAGGACTAGTCGAGGGCATTACAGTGACACAGTCAGCAGGGTGAGGGAGTTGCTTCTCTTCCATAAACTCGTTATATTTTTAAAATTTCAAGTAGTCCTTTAAGGCTCATTCAGCTGCCGCCTTCCTTGTAAGACCTTTCCTAAGTCCTCCAGACGGTGTTCCCTCCCACTCGGCCTCCTCCGGCCCTCGTCTCACTTCTATATTATCTTAATTTTTCTACCTTTCATTACGTGGTCCACTTGGATGTCTCACGGTCACCTCCAACATAACCCGTTTGACACTGAACTCTAGTGAACCTGCTGGCATACCCAAGTGGTTAGTGAGTCGATGAGTAGGTAGATAAACCTATATTAAAATCCTATTCTCTTAAGAAATGTATTTATTTCTTCATGCAGTCATTCATTTTGTTGTAGTAAGAACAGCTAACATGAGATGTACGTTCTTAGCAAAGTTTTCAGTGCACAATACAGTATTACTAACGTAGGCACAATGTTCACAACAAAATGTCTATAACCCATTCATCCAGCATAAGCAAACTTTATACCCATTCCATAATTCCCCGTGTCCCTGCTCTTGCGTTGTTGCCCATCTCAGTAAATGGCGCTATTCCGCAGCGGGTGATCCCATGAGATATCTGGAAGTCATTCTTGATTCCTTTCTTACTGTTGCTACCTGTAGTTCCAAATCTGACCATCTTGCAAGTCCTGTTGTTTCGTCCTCCACATCTGTCCACCCCCACCACTATCTGTGCCCCGGATGACTCCAAGAACTGCCTAAGCATTCCCCAGCACGACGCACCCTGGCCCTGACCCCCCTAGACTGAATTAACTTCCAAGATGATAAACTTGGGTCAGAGGCTTTGCCTGACTTGGCCCCGCCCCCCTCCACTCTCACCTGGAGTCACACTCTCCTCATCTGATCTCCGGCCAAACGGGCCTTCGCAACCAGCCAAGTTCTTTTCCAAGTCGGAGCCCCTGCACAGGCTATTGTCCCTGAACTAGAGCCTCTCTTGCCCTGTGTCTTCACGTAGCTAACTCCTTCCCATCCTTCAGGGATCCACTTAAGTGGAATCTCCTTTGAAAGACCTTCCCTAACCACCCTGAGTAGATCGCTCCCTTATCCCCTGCTTCTCTCCATCACCATGCTGGTTTCTTTCTCTTCCTAACAATCCACACGGCTTGTGATTATGAGTTTGATTTGTTTGAGTACTTGGGTTTTGTGTCTCCCCAGCTAGACTGTAAACTCCACCAGGGCAGGAACTGAAGTATAGGCAGGGGTTGGCACATCTGGGTTATCATTAAATATTTCATGAACGCACCTTGGCTGGTGTAGCTCAGTGGATTGAGCGCGGGCTGGGAACCAAAGGGTCGCTGGTTTGATTCCCAGTCAGGGCACATGCCTGAGCTGCGGGCCAGGTCCCCAGTGAGGGCCATGTGAGAGGCAACCATACATTGCTCTTTCTCTCCCTCTCTGTCTCCCTCCCTTCCCCTCTCTCTAAAAATAAATAAAATCTTATAAAAAAAATTGATGAATGCATCAGTGATTAATGATCTTGTGTTCGTGACTCATCTCCCTGGCTGGGTTGCAGAGAAGATGATGTCTTAGGCAACATCAAAACCTTGGCAGCACATAACGCAGTTATGTGCACAGGGAGGCATTCAACAGATTATCTATTAATCTGACCTAAATGAAAATAATGCAGTTTTGTAACCTATCAAAACAGCTCTACAATTACTGTAACAAATGGCAGGAAACTTGTGCATTTACTTGGAAAGCAGGGTGTGGGAAGATTTTATACATATCTGTGGGTCAGAAAGTTGGGAAATAAAGACTTGGGTTTTTTTTTTTTTTAGGATTTTATTAATTTTTTTAGAGAGAGGGGAAGGGAAGGAGAAAGAGAAGGAGAGGAACAGCAATGTACGGTTGCCTCTCACATGGCCCTCACTGGGGACCTGGCCTGCAACCCAGGCATTTGCCCTGACTGGGAATCGAACTGGCAACCGTTTGGTTCCCAGCCCGCGCTCAATCCACTGAGCTACACCAGCCAGGGCAAGACTTGGGTTTTTAAAATCAGTTTATTTAAGGTGTCAGCCATCAGGTTTATAAATCAAGTAAGAATAAGCATATTCACTGCAGGAGTGCAGGCCCCCATAATTCAAAGGGAGGAAACCCACACCAGTGGTGGGTCTTGCCATGTCTTCTCACATTGAATCTCAGTGATTTGATGGGCAATTCAGTGCTTTCCCTGCCAAGTAAGTGCCTACCCTCCTCACCTGCTTCTGCCCTCTGTGGACTGAGATTCTCACCCAGAATCAACCCAAACAGTGTTAGAGATACTGCCTATCCTCTCAACTCATGTTTTCATAACTGAGGACTGCAGCTGTATCTAAGGTGTATCCCCCTGGAATACCCGACGTTAAACAGGAAGTTGTGGTGCACAGGTTCCCCACCGTCCCTTTTGTGGCTCTTTCTGCAACATAGGTACCCCCCTTTATGCCACTTTGCTTTTATGAAAGACTTACATTAGTTCCTGTTTTTGAGGATTTTTGCATTTACAAAAAAAAGGGGGGGTAGGGCAAAAAAACAAAACAAAACAGTGTTCAGCATTGGTTTTGCAAGGAGCTGTTACAGAGGCTTCACGAGCCCCAGCAGCGTGAGGGGCCCCGCCCAGCTCCTTCCCCCAACCACGCTAGCAGCTCAGCAGCCCAGCAGCCCAGCAGCCCAGCAGCCCAGCAGCCCAGCAGCCCAGCAGCTCAGCATCAAGCGCCAGAGCTCTGAACTGTGTCTGAGCGGCTCTGCTCCATCTTGATTTATTTTGTGCATCCATTAGCAGGATGTGTCCTAAGGTGTCAGAAAAGCCTGAGAGAGCTCATAAAGGTGTTGTGCTTAGTGTAAAACTGGACGTAATGAAGCGTATTTGGTATGATTTAGTAGGTTATTTTGGGGGGTCTGGGAACACAAAAAAATTTTTCCATATAAAGAAAAGGGAATTGCTTCTTTGCTTTATGCCATTTCAGCTTACAAAAGGCTTTCGTAGGAACACTCTACTTTCAGAAAGTGGCGGAAACTTTACCAGACTGCCCGGTCCAGCAGGAGCCTGGCCAGTGGAGAATATTATCAGCCAGGGTGCTGCCCTCCCATCACCCATGCATCCCAGCGCCATGTTTCCAAGGGTTTCCCCCTTCTTTACATTTATTTTACAATTTGGCTCCTATTCAGTTTGTGTTCAAAATTGTCCTAAGATCATTGTTTCTCACCCAGAGTCCATGGCATCCCCTAACCTTGTGCAGAACTTTACATCTGTAGTCACGTGAGCTGCCTCAGGAAAAGTATCCCTCTCTATCATGATACTGTTGACATGGTTAAAACCTAAAAGGCTAAAAGCCACTAACCTAGAGCAGAGGCGTCCAACAGGACTGTTGGTAATGATGGAAATGGTCTCTGTTGGCTAGAACGGCAGCCACCAGTCTCCTGTGGCTACTGGCCACTTGAAAGTTGACTAATGAGACTAAGGAACTGAATTTTTTATTTCATCTCATTTTAATTAATTTGAATTTAAGTTAAAATAGCTATGTATGGCTAGTGGCTACCATACTGGAGAGCATAGACTTAGAGACTCACTCAAAGATTTGATCAATGCCCTGGCTGGTGTGCCTCAGTGGACTGAGTGCTAGCCTGTGAACCAAAGGGTCGCCAGTTTGATTCCCAGTCAGGGCACATGCCAGGGTTGTGGGCCAAGTCCCCAGCAGGGGCACGTGAGAGGCAATCACACATTGATGTTTCTCTCCCTCTCTTTCTCCCTCCCTTCCCCTCTCTAAAAATAAATAAAATCTTAAAAAAAAAAAAAGATTTGATCAGTAAGGCAGAGCATATTTGCTTAAAAGACTCCAGGTACACTGTACACATATTACCCGGAAACCCTCTCTCCCTCTTCCAGGAGTTCGTGATCAAGGTCACTGTCATAGAGGAGCCCATTAACACTAGGTTGTGCGAGGCCAGGGTGGGGAAAACATAGCAGTAATAGGATGTGGTTGGGCAGGAAGAACACTGGCTGATGGGGCACCTGGTACGGGGTCACTGCCAGGGGAAGAGGTGGGCAGCGCCCGGGCCTTTGAAGACCCTTGCCACAAGGCCCGACACCGGCTCTAAGACCTCTTGCTTGAATCTTCAGAGAAAAAGTCATTTTTGCCTACTTGATGGGAATCCTAGAGAAAAGCATCTAGATTGTGGAAGATTTCAACAATTTTCCAAATGGTTGATATGTTTTGTCTTAGGCAAAAGTCTTCAGAGGAGAAAGTGGAGTGGAATTATTAAGAACACAGCTCGCGGCGATGTTCTCCCAGGCTCTCAAGTGAGCGCTGACAAGGGGAGCAGAGAGCCTGTGGAAACGTGGGAAAGAGCCCCACGGATCACAGGGCCCAAGGAACGCGTGCGTGACTCACCGACCGGTATGAAGTTGAACTCCCGGCTGTATCTTGTACAGTTGCGCACTTTCACTTTACACTTGTAGGGCCCCAAATCGTTGGCTTCTGAGATGCGTAGGTTAAAGGTCACGCGGTCACTGTTGCTATCCTGTGTTCCCATGCATTTTGTATACCAAAACAAAGAATAGGTGATTGGCCATTGTTTGTTCTGGGTGGAACAAATTATAGATACATTTTGACCCTTCATCACTACATTTGTTCCTGGGACCAAAGTTGGAGCAGTGAGTTCTGGAAAACAAAACCACACAAGAGACAGTTCTTGTTGACATTTCTTGATAATAACTCAGTAGTCGTCTGGCCACATTTTGTGGGTCAAGGTGGTAGATGCACTGTTCTTGGTGACCTTTCCTAAGGGGGCATTTCTTGCCTACACAGCCAGGCTGAGCAGAGTATGACGAAGCCGCAAGGCCTACAGAGGTCCCTCCCAATGAGAGATCACGGCCTTGAGAAGCTCTGCACTTGCTATCTCTCTGGCCAGTTAAACGCCTGAAGTAGACTTTCTAAAGACTGTCTATGCTGACATAGAAACATTAAAGTTCCAGGTTCTAAGACAAAATGTTATGTCTGGTAGCTTGTTTTGTCCATTATTTAGTTTAAATTTCTTATTTTGGAAAATCGGAACTTTCAAAATAATAGTAGAGAAGAGAGTATAATGATCCCCAATGAGCCTATTGCCCAGCTTCCACAAGGGTCAACTCATGGTCCATCCTGTTACATCTCCCCTGCTGCCCCATTTCCATTATTTTATTTTATTTAATTTTTTAAAGATTTTATTCATTTGTTTTTAGAGAGAGGGGAAGGGAGGGAGAAAAACATCAATGTATGATTGCCTCTTGTGTGCACCCCACTGGAGACTCAGCCCGCAGCCCAGGCATGTGCCCTGACTGGGAATCGAACCAATGACCCTTTGGTTCTCAGGCCAGCACTCAATCCACCGAACCACTCCAGCCAGGACATTTCCACTATTTTAATGCAAACCCCAGACCACATGTTATTTCATCATAAATGCAGTACTGAAAAAGAGAAAAGCAGCCCCTGACCACTGGGAACTGGCCTGGCTAGGACCTGACCTGTCACTCGCAGCTGGAATACCAGTACCAGACAAGGCCACTCTGTGACTGTGTTGGATCAAGACAAAAACAAAATGATACCATAATCATGCCTGGACACAGATAAAGACACACGAACATTGTCTGAAGCACAAAAATGGCCAAACCTCCCCCTAAATTGATTAGTAAGAGTGACTGCTGCTGCTTTATCAGTCACAGCTTTTGCTTTGCTCTGTTTTTGTCTTTCAGATGAGAATTCTTAAGATGCCCAATCATATAATCATTTCCACTTCCCAGAAGGATCCAATCCAGAGAAGAGCCTGCTGCTTTGAACCTTCCTCCAAATCCCCTAACACAGATCCAAATCTTATCATAGGACCTTTCTAACACCTTTCTTGCTAAGACAGCCCATGATTTCCACGGTGGACATTTTCTCCCCGTCCCAGCTTTGTTTAGGTCCATGTGCGTCCCCGATGACCTTCGGCAGGAGGACATCGTATTTCTAAAAGATAAAGATTCTTTTGTAAATGTAACAATTATCATTATTGCACATAAAAATTAACAATATATTTTAAATGTCATCGAATATCTGGTTAACGTTCAAATTTCCCCAATTGTCTGATTCTTTCTTTCTTTCTTTTTTTTAGCATTCAAAATGATCCATTGTAATTAGTTGATATGTTTCTTATGCCTTTTTAAATCAGAAGACCTTTCCATTTCTGCCCCCCAACCCCCAGCAATTTATTTGCTGAAGGTAACAAATGTTTTGTTCTGTAGCATTCCCCATGCCCTGGATTTTGTAGGTCACATTCCCGTGGTATCCTCGCCCATATTCCTCTGTCCCCTGTCCAGAGGCTTGGTGAAGTTCAGGTTAGCTTTTATTTCGTAAGAATGCATCACAGGGGCTAGTGTGCACTTCCGTGAGGACGCACGTGATGTCTGATGATCTCTTTTTGTTTGTTAGTGGCCTTTGACAATAGTCACTTGAAGCATTATTTCATCAGAGGTAACAAAATGATAATATACTAATTCTGTTATTCTTTTTTCATTTATTATCTGAAATTATCTGAAGAGAAACTTGCCCTTCTCAATTCTTTGGTCATACTACAGTTTGCATAGAAAAAGCAGGATATATGCTTAGCTTTTCCTGTTTATTGACCAGTTTTGGAAATAATGCATTGGTTTCCTAGCATCTTCTAATCATAAGACACTTTTCTTTTATTGTTATTCTTTTGTTTAAGAATCGTGTGAACCCAGTTTTAAATATATGTAATGTGTTTCAATCCATTGAGGTTATTATTCTTGTCGTCCCATTTTTTGGCCATGGGAAGCATCCCCACACTGGCCCCTGGGCCCTTCCGACGTGACCCCAGTGGTCTCTGACGGCTGGTCTGTTTGCATGTCGTTAGTCAAAAATGTCAAGGGGGTTGGGGGTGGGAAGTAGCCCTCATCAGGAAATTTCATTTAAGAAATAAGATTATAAAAGAATTCAGAGGACTATAGGGAAATGTTTTTATATCACTTGCTAGAAAAAGGTCTTCCTAATAAAACACAGAAAAGGGCACCCAAGGAGAAAAGATTGAAAAAATTGACTGCCCTGAAAGCTTCTCTATGGCAAATTTAAGACAAGTGATAGATAGCCTAGAAGAAAATACTACTTAAGCCACAAATGAAAGCAAAGCATTCTATATAGAGAGAGAGAATATATAAAAGCATTATATATATACATTTATATATACATATAATCAACAGCAAATCAGTAAGAAAAAGACACACACAATCAAATAAATGGGCAAATAATATAAAAAAGTGATTTCTAGAAAAAGGAATGCGAAAGGTCATTAAATAGTGCTGGGACCAAGGGAAGGCTTGGGTGGAGGAGGGGGGCACTAAGACCCCTCAAAAGTGCCATCTCCCTCCCTCCATTCCTTGATTTGGAGAATTAACACTTTCTCAGTCTTCTGTAAGCTCAGCTTCAAGACGAGACGTCACCTCTCTTTCCAAGCAGATGGCCATTCTTAAATTTCCTTTATATGGGAAGGGGGGAGCTTTCATGGTCAATAAACCTGAAAAAGATGCTCAACGGCACGAGTGATAAGGCAACTGCAAATTGTGATATTATTTTTTACCCATCAGACTGGCACAAGTTAAAAGACTGATGTATCCACCGTTAAAGAGGGGATGGGGAAGCACTCCCACGTGAGAGGTCACTGCTGGAGACCAAGTACAAATTCGGTGTGCTGGGAGGACCTCTGTAACAATTTAAATGGACCTGCCCTTCAACTCAGCGATTTCACTTCTAGGATCTTGTCCTACAGAGATGCTCTCACACTCTCACGTGTCCACGGAGGGTATTCTGTACAGGGATGTTTATTGTGGCATTGTTTATATTTTAAAAAGGCGGGGAGGGGCGCTCAATAAGGGGGTGGCGAAATGAATTATGGCTGGGTCTTATTACAAAATGCCGTGCTGTTATTGGAGAAAAAAAGAGCTAACTAGGCATTTAGTACTTAAAAAGATGTCTGTGACTTATTAAAAACAAGTCACAGAAGAATTTGTTTACTCTGATATTGAAGAGAAAATGACTCAATAGCTCTAGCTTCTGGAAGTGGAGCGGGGAGAGAAATTGGAGGCGGGCAACAGAACCCTCCCATTTTTATACACGGACAACAACTTGGGCTAGCATTTCTTGGTGGCTCACCCATACCAGGCGCTGTGCTCAGGGCTATGGCTTGTCTCACTCAGTCCTCATAACAGCCCTCTCAGGTAGGTGCTTGTATTACCCCCAATTCACAGAGGAAGGAAATTTAGCTTAAAGCTGCTGCCTCATGTACCTAGGCCACCAGGCTTAGGACCGCAACTGTATTTAATCTAGCTTTGTGATGATAAACTGCCTCCTAATATATATTTTTAATGCTGCTTGAATTATTTTACACTGACTATGCCTTGCTTTTCTAAGGAAAAAACAACGGCACTGGAAGAAACATTTCATTGTAAAATCCAATCTCAATATTTTATCTCTGGGTCTCAGGAAAGATACTCTAACTCCCTCCCTAAAATCATTTCATTTTAAACGGCAGATAATGGAGAAGCTTTCTCTCTGGTCATACATCTAAAAGCACAGAAAAACTTCCATGTGAGCTGCCATGTTTAAAGCTGACCATCCACTGTTTTGTTGCGTACGAACGAGAAGTAAATGAAACTTACTGTTTGTTTTTTCCATTGCCTCACAATCCAGTTCTGCTTTTAGAGTCGAAAGAGAGAAAAGGAGCAAAAAAACCTTGTTTCTCCACATCATGGTTTGGTTTCGAGACGCAGAGATGTGAGCCTTAGATGTGACAGAAGAAAAATGTCCCAGTGCATTCATGTGGCTCCGCGTTCTCCCAAATGCAGTTGAGGACGAGGCCGAAGGAGGCGTGGTGGCTCCCTAAGTGGTGAGTTATTTAGAGAACTTCCTCCTTTCTGACCGAGTTAAAGAAACATGGTTATCCGCAACAGCTTGACTAAGTGTTCCTTAATGACTTCTGCAGAGAAGAGAGAGGTGTGGTAGGTTGTGCAAACTCAGGATGGGAAGTTGAGCAGTGGGGAAAAGAACATGAAAAATACGATTGTTCTATTGTCTTTATATAAACCCCACCTGATCATCACTCTCTGGATTTGACCTATATCAAAGGGAACTTCATAGAAGTTGGCTTTAGTCTTGGGAAGCAAATATGGACTGTCTGGGGCAGACACACACAAGCACGGCATCGGAAATGTCTGATTTTCGCTCTGGCTGGTGTAGCTCAGTGGATTGAGCGTGGGCTGCGAACCAAAGGGTTGCCAGTTCAATTCCCAGTCAGGGCACCTGCCTGGTTGCAGACCGGGTCCCCAGTGGGGACCATGTGAGAGACAACCACACATTGATGTTTTTCTCCCTCTCTCCCTCCCTTTCCCTCTCTCTAAAAGTAAATAAATAAGACCTTAAAAAAATACATTAAAAAAAAAAAGGAATACCTGATTTTGTTAAATGTTGATTCCTAGGCCCCACTACAGACTCAATGGGGATGAAACCTGGGACTCTGGATTTTAACAAGGACCCCAGCTGTCTCAGAGTCTCTAAGTTACATCCCAGAATGTGTTGTGTTTCACTTCTACCTGATCCACAACTCTCCTGGTTCTGTGAAGTGGACGCAGATGAAGCCACACATCCCGAGGTCCCCACTCTGAAGTGGGGAGTGGGAAGTACTGAGGGGCCCCCCCAAGTGCAGGGAGCTGTGACTGAGCCCCTTGGGCTACTGATTCTTGTTGCCACCCAGGGTTGGCCCTGCAGATCTCGCACATTCCTGTGGCCAGGTGCCCTCTCCGTGGGGATGCCGGGTCCCTGCCTGGCTATGGGCTCTTCTAGGACATCATCCCACCTCTACTATCAGCTCACCCCTGGTGCTCCTTGCTCAGGCTCCCTAGGTCCTGGCCTATGGTGGTCAGGCATTCCTAGTCCCAGACCTAACCCACACTGGGCTCTGAGCAGAGCCAGGGCCTGCTGCCCACACCCCCACTTCCTCCCTGGCTGGCCACTACTATCTGGAAGCAAAGCCTCTTATTTAGCCCTCAGTTTGTAAAAAGCCTTCATTTCCTTCTGACAGTAAAAGTTACTTCTTAGGCACCTACCTTCTGAAAAAGATGGTGCGCAGTGATTGACAGTGATTTTCCTACTGCAATATTGGTGGCAGTTTTTTTCACTAAAGAAGAAGAAGGGAAAGGATCCCACAAGTTGGATCTCTGGTGGAATGACCCTGGGAATGACAGGATTTCTGCTAAGGGAGTTGGAGGTTTTGGAGGTTACCCGCCACATCTCGTCCATCCTTGCCTGGGCAGAGGGTGGGCTGGGCCCCCGGCAGCCCTCCTGCCTGGGAAGCCTGGGGGCCCTTTTCGGAAGAGCTGACTTGTCTGGGGCATTGTGTGTCTGCGACTTCCAGCGGGGGCAGGAAGCTTGCAGACCACAACGCAGATGCAAATAAAGCAGAGGAAGCCAGAAGATGCACTGCTTACAACTGTCAGTAAACATTGCTGGGAGCGCTTCAGTGAGGCCCCTGGAAAAGGAACGGAATTTGTCAAAGGTTACACAATACGGCAGGAGGGACAGCTCAAATGGAAAAAGACAAAGTTCATCCAGGGACCTGGCATGCTCCTTGGGGTCCAAATCCACATTGTCATGGTCCACAGTACTTCACCATATTGACAAGATGGGTAACCATAAATATAGTCGTACAAAAGCTAAAGTAACTATATTCCTTTCTGTTGTCTAAGAGCTTTACACTGACCATCTCATTTAATCCTTACAAAATCTCGATGAGGCATGCAGAGGTATTATTGAAAATGTTTAACCACCAGTAGAGTTATATAAATATGTAACTCAATGCATGGATTAAAGTTTTTAAATATATTCCATTACCACTCTTGCTTTATCTCTAAGTTATCTAAGCTATATCGCAAAGCTCTTAACAAGTGATATAAAGTTTCCCGCAAATTGTTAATTGAATCATTAATTTCCACAACTCTCATAATTTCCACAATTCCCACAATTTTGTTGATGTTTATAAGTGGTTGGTGTGGTCTTTGGAGACACAAGTCACTCTCTGGGATGATTTGTCATGGGGGCTCCCTTGAACTTTTCCAATGAATTTCTTGAAATTGGTGGCCTTTGAAATTTCTCTTCCTGTCATTGCTATTGGCCATGGTGTTGCATCCTCAACTCCTGATGAAAAGTAACAATGATAAAAATTTTAAATGTCCCAGCCCTTATAATATTGTTTGAAAGTTTTCTACATCTAATATTTCTATTATCTTATATTTCTAAATCGCAAAAATCATTCAGTCCACAAGCTGAATTTTATTTATCCTTCCACAGAACTTCACAAATACCATTTGGTAACGTGTCAGGATTTGATAAATTTAAATGACTTTAAAATTTATTTATTTTCACTTCTGCCCTTAAGCAACCAATGCATTTGCATATGATCATTTATTCAGAAATATTATAGTTTTTCACTTGGAATTGATACCTTCTTTGTGTTGGTGCCGCAGCGTGGCAGCGTGGCACGTTTCTTCATTTTTACATAGTACCTTTCTCTTTGCTTTCGTTCATCCAATTACTCTTGTAACTTGTAACGCTAAAAGTATTCACGTCTGTTAGAATATCGCTACTTAAGGATAAAGGTCCCTAAAATGTTTCGTTTTCCAAAGATGTTACTATTTCCATTAAAATAAACATTCAGGACTTCAGAGTTTCCACACTCTGCAGCCGCAGCACTGTGAGCTCTGCGTAAGATCCCAGGGCCTCCCAGTTCCCTGGTCTCTATTCCTGAGCCTTGAAATATGTCACTACTTAATTCTCTCTGATGCTGATTTGATGAAAGACGGTAAATAGAAAGTTTATCAGGAAAATACTTTAAATGATTGATATGACTCACATCCTTAGCTACATCCCCTGGAGATGGAGGGTTGGGCACCCGAGGACAGGACCCTGAGCAACAGAGCCTGAGATGGGGGTGACGAGAGGGAAGGGGAGGGGACAGCAAGTAGGAGAGAGCAGGGGAAGAAACTAAGCAAAGACAACCGTTCAGCTGTAGCTCGCCCACTGCCTGCTCCCATGGGTGTGAGCTGTGGTGGGTGTGAGTTGTGGCAAGGGGAGCTGGGTTTTTATTTTTTTATTTTCACCCAGGATTTTTTTTTTTCTTCATTGCAGAGAGGAAGGGAGAGAGAAACATTGATATGAGAGAGAAGCATTGGTTGCTTGCCTCCCTTATGCACCTGGACCAAGGAGTCAAACCAGCAGCCTAGGTATGTGCCCTGACTGGGAATTGAACCCACAACCTTTCCGTTATGGAAAGATTCTCCAACCAACTAGGGCCACACCAGCTAAGGCATGGGAGCCAGGCTTTTACACCCTCCTCATCATTCTTTCATTGGTCATGGGCCTGGGGAGGGCATGTGCGCAGAACCTCCTGGGCATCCCTGGTCAAGCTGTCCCACCACAGAGAGGGCGAGCCACTCCATGCAGTCTGGGGGAGGGGAGCTGGCCCTGCCAGGCAGCACTTGCCCACCACCAAACTACAGGGTCTAGATGTCGAAACAGCTTCTGACGTCCTGGCTGAGCCTCCGGGTTTCCCAGATTGCCTCTCTACCCGGTTCTAGAACTCCTGCTGTGTAGAGTCCAGTGAGGTTTCCACGGAACGTCATTGAAACCATCTCTCGAACACTGACAATAAAATTTAGATACAGTATTTCAGACGTTCCTTCACCTCTTAAAGGGTTGAAGAGATGAACAAAAACCAACAAGCTATTTTCAAAGTCTTGGGCTTTATACTTTAAATAATTTCAAAATACATGTTATGGAAATAGTTGAAGTTTTAGAAAAAAGTGATGAAAGTTTTACTGCCTTAACTTATAAATTTTCCAAAATTTGTTTTTTTATTTGAATAATTACATTTTGTAACAAGCAGGGTTACTAATTTAGGTCACAGTGATATACCCATGCTTTTTCATTCTTTTTTGAAATTCTATTTATTTCATGTCTAAAAACACTTAATTATTTATAACTATGCACTAGATTGTGGTAAAAATCCTGATAACATTCTCTGAATATTCTTCCCTACTTTATAGATACAATTTTGATTTGAAAATTTCAAGGTTTTCTGTGATCTCAAACACATGTTTAAAGCAGATTTAAGTTGTTCTTTTCATTATTTTGTTCACTGAGATTGTAGAATTTATTGGCACAATGAGCTTTGCTAAAATATGATTACCCTCCTGATTAAAAACATTTATTAGCATTTTTAACTTTTCACATGACCACTCCTGAGCCCCGTTTACTCACGACACCACTGCATGCTGTTCATGTTTTCGTTAGAATGATCACACTGGTTTTCATTCCAGAAGTAGAAATCGCTGGCTTTATTTTGTGTTGTTCCTTGTAAGCTGTAAAAGGACATCTGGGCAGTGCCGATCTGGGCGCGCTAGCAGAAGGTGTCCCGCCGGCAAGTCACCGTTCATCTCATTTCTCATCCGCTCCCACAGATCCTGTGCTCAGTTGAACGGTGCCCTGCCCCAGACTTCACACGCACCCGGATCCTCAGAACACGAGCTCGTTTGGAAATTAGGCCTTTGCAGATGCATTAGTTAACATGAAGTCATGCTGGTGTTTTAATAAGAAGGTGGCCTTGTGATTCCTCCTAGGGGTTGGGGCTGACAGGGGCTCCAGTAATTTCCCCTTGATCTCCAACTCTCCTGTATCCAGGGTGGCCTGGGCTGCTGCCCCCGAGGAGGCTCCACCTCTGGGCCCCAGAGTGATGTCCGTTTACCCTCTGCCCCCTCTCAGGGAAGGGGCTACTGAGGATTCTGGGAAGATGGGGTCAGTTCACAGGCCAGCTCTGGCCTCACCCTTCTTCTCCTGATTCTTCTTGGGACTTGTTCCACCTGCAGCTGTGGATAGTGGGTTGGGTGTCCATGCCTGGACTCGCTGGTGACTTCCCAACTGTGGGGGTGACCACTCAAGAACTACACCATGTGAATGGACTCACCAGGGTCTCTCCCGCCTCTCTGAGTTTGTCGTGCCCTCATCTGGAGTCTTTCAGGGACCAGAGGGAAGAATCTAGCTCTTATTGAGCACCTTCTCGCCAGTGGTCAGCCCATCAGAAGGGCCAGCTCACTCCATCCTCATAACGCTGCGTGTCATTCTGTTGCACAGATGGAAAAATCCTTCAGGATCAGACCTGAGTCTCCAGCTGGTAGAGGCAGGTCTGGGGTACTAACCAGAATACCTAGTCACACCCAGCTCTGGCAGATTATCCTTAGAAGACTAAACCCCTCTCCTCCCATATCCATGATCAGTGAGGGGAATACAGGCCCATCTGCAACAGAAAATTCACTTTAGCACATGTTACAACCTTGATATCCTTGGAAGAAATTTGAGGTGGGTTCTGCCACATCAGCTAACACCAGAATTCCTGCATTCCCATCCAGAACGGGGTTATGTAGACCTGGAATCTTCCCTCTGGATCCATAGGGTGCAAAGACAGGCAGAGGGCATCCAGTCAGCTTTGCTTGCAATCACGAAAAACTGCAAACGCCTATTAGTTGGTGTGCCCATTGATTGGAAACTAGTTATTTAAATTATAGGAGTTCCTTGCAATGGGGCAGTTTTTGACATCTGTTCTGTTGTTTAATAGCTTTATTAAAACATAATTCACATTCCATCACATTTAAAGTATATGGTTCAGTGGTTTTCAGTATGTTCACAAGACTGTATAAGCATCAACACAATCTAATTTTAGAACATATTTATTAACCTGAAAAGAAATTCTGTACATGTTGAGATATTTTGGAGCCATTAAAAAAGTGAGGTAGTTCTCTATGTATTTAAATGAAAATATATGCATGATGGTCAAAAAATCATGTTGTGGACAATTTATAACATATAGCCCATTTATTTATAATAGTATATATACATACTGATGGTTATATATTTGTTCATTAATTTATTGGCATATGCATAGAGTACTATGTATGGAGAAAGAAATGGTGAAGTTTTATTTTAAAAAATTTTTAAAGATTTTATTTATTTATTTTTAGAGAGAGGGGAAGGGTGGGAGAAAGAAAGGGAGAGAAACATCAATGTGTGGTTGCCTCTTGTGAGCCCCCTCCTAGGGACCTGGTCCACAACCCAGGCATGTGCCCTGACTGGGGATTGAACTGGCAACCCTTTGGTTTGCAGGCTGGTGCTCAATCCCCTAAGCAACACCAGCCAGGGCTATTTTAAATTTTTTATATACTATTTTTATACTATGTATTTTATACACTTTTTTAAAATCAATGGTATGTTTCTGCTATAAACAATAACCTAAAATGAAGTAAGCAATAGGGGTGTTCAAAGCAGATAAAGAGATGTTTAGGAGAAGCTGTTGCTGATAAAAAAAATTTGGGGAGAAATGATTTTTTTGTTTAACTTTCTAATCTTCCCTTAGATGGCGCCATTGTCAAATTTCTGTAGTTTCAAATAGGCCTGGGGAAAAAACGACCAGCCCATTGTTTCTGCCTATGATTTTTTATTTTCGCATGTCTTTCTTTTAAGTCACTTGGAAAAAAAAGTTAAAGCCCCTTTCAGAAATACACTATTTCAAGTCAATGAGGGTAAATGAATTGAAGTGCTTATTGAAAGAATTTAGTCATTAGATAAAAAATACTGTCAAATGCACGTAAAGACGGGTATTGTGACTTTCTCTCAGTCCTGTGAAAAATCGCCGCTGACATCCTGATTACCAGAAGTGTAAAATGCTGTCTGTTACTGTGGAAATTTTTATAATTTTGAGTAGGCTGGGATTCCTACCTTTTCACCATCACCTCCTTTATTTTTATATCATATGTTTCACTACTGGGAAGATTTTTTATCCAAAATGGCACTTACTAAGTAGTTAATGATTCTTCTATTTCATAAGTATGTATTTGATTAATGAAAGTTCCTAGTAGACAAAGGGACTACCTGGCTAGGTTGATGTAACTTCAGCCAAAAGTGGGAGGAACTTGAACTTAGTGGGAAGAGCAAGGGCCCTGGGGTCCGCCCCGACCAGCCGCAGTGCTGTGGGTGAGTTCCTGTAGCATTACGGGCCTTGTGGGGCTGAGCCATAATGCACATAAATCACACAGTGCTCTGCAATAAACATCAGTCAATGTCACTGGCATTTTATTCAACATTAGCCTCCTCATCCGTAGGCAGCCACTTGGGATCTTTCACTGACCCTGAGAAGTCGCAAGTAGGCACCGTCAGTCTAAGTGTATCTTTGGGCTGATCGTGAGACTGCTCAGGGATGCTTTTCTTCCTTGCTTGAAATGCTTAAATTGCCCCGTTTGTAGAATTGGTGAGCTGAGTAACAGGATTCTTCGGTTTATAGGTTCACGAACTGTCCCTGCAGCACCCATGGTCTGGGGACAGTTTTTGTGAGTCCTCTGGAGTGGAAATGGCACTGCAGCAGGGACGAGCCCAGAGCAGAATGTCGATGAGCCCCTTTCACTCAGGTGGTGAATTTAAAGAACAGATGATCATAATTTCAACAGTACGTCAGAATTTGGTACCTGGATTGCTTAGAGACAGACCCACTAGCACATGGCTTTGTACGTCTAGTTTACCTGTGAGCCACTTGGGAATGAGGGGCACTGCCCCCTGCTCAGTAGGAAATCCACGGATAACTTTGACTCTGCAGTCAGCCCTTTGAATCTAGGGATTCAACCAACCATGGATGGAAAATTGTATTTTTCATACACCATTGGGAATCTGGGGCTGGCAATGTGAAAATACTGTTTTCGTCCTGCAGTTGGTTGAATCTGCTGATGCAAAACCCAGGGATACGAAGGGCCAAGTGTATTTATTTTGAAAAAAAAAAGTCTGCGTATCAGTGGACCCTTGCAGTTCAAACCTGTGTTGTTCAAGATGCAACTGCATTTACTATGGACAAGTGCAGCTATGCTAATTCTAAAAAGGTAGCTTACATTCTCCTCTTGACTGCAAAATGCAATTCTGGGCAAACCCCACAGATAAAGGACAGTTCATTTTCTTGGGGAAGGTGAAAAACTTTCTCATAGCAGAGAGAGAAAGAGCAATTTTTCTCTGTTTTTAATGCTGTTAGTGTGTATGTTGGTGGGTGGGTGTGTACTGACTGGGCTGGCAATTCTTAAGATAGTACATACTTATGAGTGTGGAAGTGACACACTCATTTTTGTAGCCCCTCTCCAGTCTGTGCACAGTGTTTGGTGTCTGCTGAGCTGACGAGAGAGTGGCACAGCTGGCAGCAATTCGTGAGGGGGTGGGATGGGGGTCATTTTAGGGTTTGGAGCATCTGGCCATCAGAGGCTGTGTTTCTGACCTTGGAAAACAAAGCTAAGGTGACTATCTGGATTTCCTACACTGATGACTTCTACAGGTTCCTGGGCTGGTGGGGTGGTTTTTATAGATGTGTTTTGCCAGGGGGTGAGAAGGAGAAGGAGTGGAGAGGGGACGCAGGAGGAAACACTGTGGTTGATCAACAAAACTGTCGTAAGCACTGTGCTAAATTTAACACCAAAGTATAACTTACATACCGTAAAAACCGCCCATTGTAAGTGTGCACATCAATGACTTTTAGTTAGAATTGCCCAGTTAAATTTGGATTTCAGATAAACAACAATCTTTTTTTTTTTTTAGTATAAGTATGTCCCATGCAATATCTAAGACATACTTATACTGAAAATGTTGGGTTGCCCAAAAAGTCTATTTTGTTTTCTCCATGCAGTGGCTCTAGTAGCGCTTAGTTGCCTTTAACTTCATTCAAAACAATTTGTTAGCTTGTATTGTGACAGCTGTCACATCAGCATACATTTAAAAAAACATCCAAGTTGATGAATTTTGGTGCAGCCGTTTTAATATTGAAGACGGAAGAAAACATGAACATTTTCAGTGTGTTATGCTTTAGTATTTCAAGAAAGGTAAAAACACATCTGAAATACAAAAAAAGATTTTTGTGGTGTGTGGAGAAGGTGCTGTGACGGATCGAATGTGTTGAAAGTGGTTTGCTAAGTTTCTTGGTACTACTGACATTTGGGCCAAATAATTCTTTGCTGAGGGGCCGTCTTAAGCATCGAGAGATGTTTAGCAGCACCCCTGGCCTCTACCCTTTAGAAGCCAATGGCAGGAGATAGCTGACATACTCAAAACATCCAAATCAATAGTTATTGGTAAAAATGAAAAACGTGTCTTTTACAGAAAAATGAGGACTTTTCGGCCAACCCAATATTTGTTGCTTATTTGAAACTGAGATTTAACGAGTGTCCTGTATTTACTTGCTAAATTTGAGAACTCTGTATTTTATAAATACATAGAGTTATGCAACGATCGCCCCAGTGTGGTTATAGAACATTTCCATCCCCCCAAAGTTCCCTCTTGCCCATTTGTAGTCGATCGTCGATTCTTCAAGTCCCGGGCAACCCTGCGTCTGCATCCTGTCTCTGTAGAGTTCAGGAGGGCTGTATTTTTAAGTGGAGAGATCCAGCTGCTGCTCAGTTTAAAATCAAAGTATTTACAGGAACAGTTTGATTTCATTTTTTCAAGCAAAAACACAGAGGAGACTGGCCACCCAAGGGCCCAAGGGGGGGTGTTTTGTCTGTTATCATCTGAGTGGCTTCTGGGTTGGCAGGATGTAGACTATTGGAACACCTCGGTGTGTTTTGACCACCTGGGTAACCCCGTGGTGGGAAGGTTGAGGGCCTCTTGCCCTGGCACTGAGAGTGGAGACGCTCTCCAGGCCCAGCCAGGGCAGGGCAGGAGCTTGGGAGGGGCTCTCAGGAGATCAGAAGGGGCTATTCAAGGACGCTGCGTGCTACACTGGCACTGTGCTGGTCTTTGGTCACCTGGTCCCAGTCTTGGAGTGACATAACTAAATATTCATTTAGTTAAGTGTCAAGGTGCCTAGTGCTGGGTCTGTTGCATAAATGGTAGTTTGAAAACAGCCATCCATGAATTCGGAGTTCCTTTGACACATATGACTGACCACTCACCAAGGGCTGGAGCATCGATCTGAGGATATGCGTGAAAGATGGCCTCTGCTTTAAGAAAATTAATTCTTCAGCAGCTAATGTTTACTGAACACTAACCATGTGCTAGTGTTTTCTAAGTGCTTTACGTGTGTTAACATCTAATCCTCACAAATGATACAAGGCAGATACTATCACTCTCCCCATCTTGCCTATGAGAAAGTAGAGGCCCAGAGAGGTTAAGTAAGTCCCCTAAGGTCACACAGCTAGTCTGGGCCTAAAAGAGCCTTTTCTTTACCATTCTGTGCTGCCTGACAATGTGGTGTGGTGAGTTCTGTGGAAGCCCAGAAAGCAAGGCGTCTGAGCCCCTGGGAAGGAGGGGCCAGGCATCTCCACTGGGGAGTTAACTGACCAAAGAACCAGGGAACAGCATTCCAAGCAGAGGGAACAGTATATGAAAAGGCAAGACGCAAGAGAACATGGCACAATGAAGAGTGGCCAACAAGGCTTGCAACAAATGACATTTCAGAGCATTTTAAAAACATCCTGGAATTTTCCTTAGGGAAAAAAGTCTGATTTTTGTCAAGGCAGAGTCTCAGATGAGAGCCCTGATGACCTTCAGGAGTGGCTTGTGGCAACTGTCTCAGCTTGGTGAGCTGTTTCTGACCCATCCCTCTCCCACACTAGGTCTGTTCTTCTGTTGTAAAGGAGCTGATAACAGACTCGTGCCGTGGGGCTCACAGTAGAACACAGTGTGGTGTAGGGCGTAATGCAGGTTAGTGAAACGGAATCACGTAGGCGGCATACATTGAAGAGCTTTAAAGTCAGTACGTGGCCGCCCACGTGTGACACCTGTGCCTGATGTGTGTCTTTAAGAGGGGCCAAAACCTTTTGCCTTCCGCTGTTGGTGGCAGGGGATTTTCGGTGTTGATTTCCATCTGGTGGAGGCCTCTCCTTTCTTCCTGTACCTGTGGTTCTGGAGAGGTGCCAGGTGTCTAACCAGCCCTGGGCTTAGGAACATTTGCAGGGGACCAGAGGAGGGCAAAGTCCTCTTGCTGGCGCCCTTTTCTGGCTTCCTGGTGATTGATCACTATGGGAACCGAGCTCCCTTCCTCTTTGCTGCTCAGTGGTTGGGGGCGCACATTGTTGATGCCATTGCTGCACAGATCAGAAGTTCCTTCCTTTTTCCTGTTGCAGAAATGCCACAGTCACCGCCGTTGTCCTAGAATGGCAGTTCACACCTGAAGACCTCGAGCTTGGGAAAAACAATCTCATTCCCTGGGGGTCATGGGAGTCTTCTGGATAAGCGGTGAGGCCTGAGAACAATGCTGGTGTGAGAACAATGGCTGAACTGGGGCCCTGCTTTTCCCTTTCCCTCAAATCTCCTAGCCACATTTTTAAAAATGGATTTGCAGGCTGTCGCAGGTAATATTGTATTAGGTGGCAGAAAACTTAAAGTCCCTTTGTGTGGCAAAGCCTTCCAAGCGGGCAGAGCCCCTTTCCACTGCGGGTACCTACCCACCTGTGGAGACCCCAGGAGAAATCTCTTCTTGGAGAATAAGGCTTGCCGATGGAGGGCATGCGTGGATACAGGAGGAGAGGGGGGGTACAGATGGAGGGAAGATGCTACTTGCAGAGGGGATTGGTATTCAGGGTACCCTGCACACCTGCGTCATCATCAGTCACTTCCGCTTTCACAGGAGTTTCAGGTGTTGTCAGCTGGAGGCCTGGGGACAGCTGACACTGCTGGAGTTCACCTAGCAGTCAAGCCCCTCCTTAGGGTCCAGGTCCTGCGTCAGAGCACCCAGGGCCTGACATCACGTACTGTGCGAGGTCCTGGATGTGAGGGTGCAGGGCAAGTGGTGAGTGGGGATCCCAGAGACAATGGAGGAAGCTCCCAGGCCCCTCACTGGCTGACCAGGCAAGTCACAGTCAACCTCAGGGACCTTCTCTGTAAGTTGGCTTAAGGAATGGGGGAAGAGGGGACTAAGGGCACCTCACATTTACCCATTTCACTGTTCCAGACGTCTATTTAAGAATAATTTTCTGGTACAACTGATCATGAAACTATGTGGGAGGGAAGCGTTCCATTTAGGAGCTGGGGCATTTCAGGGCGTCTCTAGAACAACGTTCAAAAATCCCCCTTTACCTCCTTGACCATCCGGGATCATTCCTATGTCTCTCTTAGGTCTTGGCAAGTCCCCGTTCGCTTTCCATCTAGAATGTCCCTTTATTTGGAGCATGCTTGCTAATCATCACACTGGGATTCTTCCAGGTTCTTAGTTGCAGAGTGGAAATTCACATTTTGTTTTTGTCAGGACCCCCTCCTGCCCCCAGCCTTGGCCTTAGGGAGGAGCCAGGGGTGGCAGAGGTGGTCCAGCCAAATGCCCTCAAAGCAGCTCTGCTCACCTCTTCTGCTTGGTACAAGAGGATGAGCCTCGTTAGGGAGGAAACTCCAGTCCTCCCTGAGGCTGTGCGCTTATGGGACCTGCGAGAAGGGAGGATTTCGTGCCATGCTCAGCTTTCTCCTCATCTTCTGAAGGCTCTCGCTCTCCATGAGAGCTCAGAGAACTGGGAGATTGAAAGGGGCTGCCTAATGCAGTGAGCCCCCCAGCAACACCTGTGTCAGGGAGCAGCCGACCGAAGCGTGAATCCTTCGGGGACAAGGAACTATCTGGTCCATTTTCTAAAAATGGAGACTTTGATTGAGATTATAGTAGATTCACATGGATTTGTAGTAAAAAATGTAGAGAGATCCCTTGTACGCTTGTCCAGTTTCCCCCAATGGTAACACTTGGTGAACCTACAATGTAATATATTACAACCGGGACATTAACTTGGATACAGCCCACGGACCTTTCCCCATCTCCCCAGCTTTACCTGCACTCACTGTGTCTGTGTGTAAAGTTCTGTACAGCTCCGCCACCTGCACGGGTTCGTGTCTGCAGGGCCCGCCAAAGCACAGGTGCAGCACCACAGGCGTCCCTCCTTTGTCTTTTTATAGCCGTATCCACTTCCTTTTCTGTCCTCATCCCCAGCCTCCGGAAACCGCTAATCCGCCCTCCGTGTCTAAAGTTTTGTTATTTCAAAATGTTGTGTAAATAGAATCGTATTTGGGGGGTTGGGGTTTTTTTTGTTTTTTTTTTTTTTTTTGCTCAGCATATTCCCTGGGAGTTTCATCCAAGGTGTTGCATGTATCTATTATTCATTCCTTCTTAAAGCTGAGGCGTCATCCACAGCATGGATGTGCTGCTGTTTGCGGAGCTATTCACCCCCCTGGGACATCTGGGCTGATTCCAGTTTCTCAGGAAAGCAGGAGTTACCAATAGAGCTGCCATCAACATTCAGGTCCAGATTTTTTGTGTGAACATATATATTTTTTTAATTTATCTGGGGAATTGGTTCATTTTTTAAACAACTCTAATTAAAGCAGATCCTTGAGGTTTGTGATGGATCCATTTGGAGACTCAATGTTAGACATGTTTATGCAGGTTCCTGGCGTGGTCCTGGATCCCACGAGTCGCACGGCTGTCTAGAGCGCCGTTTCCTGTGCATGCTCTTCCACTCCAGCCTGTCTGCCTTTTTTTATTTGGATGTATTTGCTTATTTTAATTTTGTTTAGTCAGGTGATGAAGCTGTAAAAAAAAAAAAAACCAAACCAACAGGAAACATTAAGACAGTTTTATAGAACAAATTGAAGAGTTATATCCTATAATAACGTTGGTGAATAAATACTTTATACTCTGTGTACTTCAACTGTTTTCAGAAATTGACCCCTTCGGTCTTTGTCCTCAGCTAAGGATTTTCCTATCGTGGAGCATTCAAAAATGTTTTTCTCCTAGAGGCACTGTGTAGAAACTTAGGGGCTCAGCTCTAGCGTCAGGCAGCCAGGGTTCCAACGGACTTTACCACTTAGATTTGAGCAAGGGTCCCAACCGCTCTGAGGGGCGTGTTTCTCTCCTGTGCAGCGGGGACAGCACTGGCGTGTGCTTCACAGGGTCCAGTGAGCCACTTCCTGGGGAACGCTGAGGGCTCCCTGATGGGAGGGGCTGTGTGGGGGACGTTAGGTCCCACTTCCCAGAGAAAGGCTCACTGCGAGTCTCCTGTACCTGGTGTTGCCTCAAAATCAAGGCCCTGCCGTCCCTCCCAGAGTCAGCCCGTCTGCCTCCCTCTGCCTCCCTCTGTCGCCCTCATGCCCAGATTGGCTCTTTGATCCTCAGTTCCGTGTGTCTCATCCTTGACTTTTGTCAGTCTTCTGCCCCCCTGACCCTGGGGAGGAAGACTGTGAGCACTTACACTGCCTTCGGTTTTCCTTCTGGGTTTTTCTGGTCCCTGCCACGCTTGCTGTCCAGTGGGGTCGGCTGGATCTGCTCGACTTTCCACAAAGGGGACACGGGTGCATTTTCATGCCATCTGGCTGGTCATTCACGAGCTCCATGAACAACTCCGTAGCCCTTCCTGGCATCAAGCCAGAACTGTGACCCCCACTTACCCATCTCTGCGAGGACCGCTGACAGCTGTCTTTTCCTTTTGCTTTTGTCTTCAAGCCCAGCAATCAGCAGGAATGCTTCTCTGACACATGCTATTGGTTTTGACTAATATTTGCCTCCTGAGTAGCTTCCCCAGTAAGATGAAGAGATTGTTCATCCGAATGATGAAGAGAAAGTTTTCCCCTGGAGAGAGAAGGCGTGGCCTGTGTGGCTGCTGGGGTCCCTGGGAACTGGCGTGGAAACTTGCCCCCGGCCAACTTCGACTCAGAGGAGCCGCGGCAGATGTTTCCTCTGGAATCATCTCCCTCTCTCAGCTGCCTGTAACAACCTTCACAGAGCCTTTCCTTACCTGCTGTGCTGCAGAGTTCCAACTGCAGTACGCCTCTCTGTCATTTCTACCCAAAAGTAGGGCGAAAAATGTCCAACTCCTCTTTCACATAAAAACAATGTAACTATTTGAAGATAATTACCAGATAGTCCCCCAAATCTTAAAATTTGCACTTCCTTCAAATGCTCCTCTTAGGGTGCAGTTTGAAGGCCCCTGCCTCAGCATTTTCACCCCTGGTCCGCGTGCTTCGGGGGGCCACGCCCCCTGCCCCCAGCACTAAGCAGGTATGACGACATAGGAGTGGGGCTGTCTTCTCCCCTCTTCTGAACTCTGTCTCCATTGACGCTGGAAATCGTGAGGTCGACCGCACCCCTTTCAAACTCCTGCCATTCCCATACGTGCTGCTGCTAAGTAGCATCTCCCTTATAATGTGTTTAAAGGCCAGCTTTGAGGGGCTAAGTTCAGGAACTTAACTTTCTGTCATATTACCACCATTTGGCCCATTTCTTCTTCCTGGTGACATCCGTTTGACTACCGATTCTGTCATTGGCCTCTTCCCTGTCCCTCTCAGTGCTGTGTCATTAGGGATTCAATCAGCATGTTTTCAGGAGTCCTTGTGTGAGCCACCCCTAAAAACGTTGACCAGGAGTGGGTGGGCTGCAGAGGGAGAGAGGTGTTGAGCGGTGCTTTGGAGAGCTCTGCTATCACCAGGCCCCCAGCTTGGGGCACCATCCTTCTGTGGCAGGTCACCTGGCTTCTGACTTTGCCTTCTCGTCCCCACCAGAAAGGTCAGAGCCAGGCTGGGTTGACCCTGAGACCTGGCTGAGCTTCCAGGGCCCTCCTGGCGGGTCGGGAACAGGCCAGGGCTTGTCCTGGGGTGAGGTGTGGGGATTGACCCGTGCCCCCGGCCGTATGAGTCCTGCTGGGATGGGGGGAGGGGTGGAATGTGGATGTCCTACTATGGATGTCTGGCTGGAGTGGGGCTGGTGCCCCAAGGAGGCCTGGTGAACCACCCTGCCCCAGCTCGAGGGCGAAGCAGGAGCTGGGGTGGAGAGCAAATTCGAGGGGGTCTCCCCTAGCCCAGCACCGCTCTGCCTGTGGCCATGAAGCTGGACAAGGAGAAGCTGGAGCCAAACCCCCAGGAGGAGGTGAGGGAGGACATGGAAGCTCTGCAGAAAGACCTCGAGCAGTTTGCCAGGCTCGCAAAGCAAAGAGCATCACCCTGGGGTAGCACCAAGCTGATGCTGGGCTCCCCGTGGGAGTTCTTTTTGGGAAGATATTCATCCCAACGACCATCTGTCATGTTGAGGTCAGTTTGAAGAACACGTGTAGGCTGCAGCCCCTGCTGCGGAAGTGGGCAGAGGAAGCCGATGACCACAAGAATCTGCAGGAGACATGCAAGGCGGAGACCTCTGTGCAGGCCCAAAAGAGAAAGCAATGTGAAGCCCGGGACACAAAGGAGCATGGAGAACCGAGTGAGGGACCACATGCAGCGCGGGAAGGCCACCCTGTGGCAGATTGGGCAGATCGACCACCTCGCCCTGTAGCCCGGGCTAGAGAAAGACGTGTGGATCGAGTGTGGGTCTGCAACTGTCACCAGGAGGGCAAATGATCAAGCAGTGACTGTTCTCAACGAGAGGATTTTGAGGCTTCCGGGCTTCCTTTCTGGGGCAAGCAGGATTGGTGTCCTTTCCTCTGACACCAGGGCCCCATTTGGGTGTCTCAGGCTATGCAGGTCCTCACTCCACTACACAGTCTCCTTGGTCCCTTTCGCTGTGGTGGAAGCCTTTCCCTTCGGATCTGTCACTACCCTGGGCTTTCCCATACATTCAAAGTGAGGTGCCTGCCCTTCCCAGAAAATGAGAGAGTGAGGGGAGGATCCCTGAGAGTTGCTCCAGGGCTTTGGGCTCTGCTCTCCCTTCACTGCAGAGGTGGGAGCACAGCTGTGTTGGGGCAAGGAGTGTGAGGAACCAGCTGGAGGGAAGGTGAAGTTCAAGGATGCTCTTGAGTTTAATCTCCACATCACTTATCACTTTGATCTTAAATAAAGAAGCCTGGGGGACACACACACACACACACACACACACACACAAAGAAGGGAAAAAGGAAAAAGAAAAAAAAATGTCGACCAAGAGCTGGAAGAAGACAGAGCCATGTGACACTCTGTAAGAGAGCTCCTTTGAATTGACCCCAATCAAAACTCTTGATGTCAATGTCCCAGAAATGGCAGGTACCACACTTCTCCATGAACACCCCAGGCCAGACTTGGTCAGATGTCTTTCTGAAATCCAGAAACCCTGTATCTGCAGTATTTTACTGTTTTAACAGTCTAGTAACCCTGGCAACAATTAAAACCGTTAACTTGTCCTGATTCATTACTAGAAGCTCCTTGCCAGTTTCCGGTCATCTTGACTTCCGGTTTGGTAACTGCAGGTGTCCTGTACCAGCACCCGTAAGAGTTCTGCTCTGATCTGTACCATCTACTGGCCACTGGGCCCCCTTCCCAGTTCCTCACTGAGCAGCCCCCTCCTGGCCCCCCTGCTTCACAACCCAGGCTTCATCTAGCCCTTCATGCCTGCCCTGATCCCTCCTGGGTGTGACCCTCACAGGCAGCCCTTGTTAGGCCTGGCCCAGACTCCCCATTCTCTACCTTTCTCTAAACTCCCCCTGCAGTCTGGTCCTCCTCCGTAATTTTTTTTTGTCAAAGACTTGATTGAAGTTCTGATGCAGTGTGAGCCGTGACTCACTAGGAAAAGATGTTAGGGGATGCTTAGAAATAACATAAAGTTTTTACATACCTAATAAATAATCTGCTGGCGTTTTGTGGAGAGTGAAGATCAAGGCCCCTGTGATCCGTGATTTTGGAGTTCTCTGTCCCAATTCGCCCCACCTTGTTTGAACCCTCGCCTGAGGACATTATTTTCATTGCTTTTAAAGAAAGGGGAGGGAAGAGAGAAACATCAATGGAAGAAAGAAGCATTGATTCTGCTCTTGGACCGTGGATCATAGGTGTCTGGACTACGGGTCATGCACAGCCATGCCTGAATGAGGGAACGAACCCACAACCCAGGTATGTGCCCTGACTGGGAATTGAACCTGCAACCTTGGTGTTTTGGGACGACACTCTAACCAACTGAGCCACACCAGCCAGGGCCTCCCCCCGCACCCCCCCCCTTTTTTTTTTTTGGCTCAGGACATTATCTGGGTTTCAGGCTAGGTACTAGAAGGGGACAAAGTTGTCCCCAACAGCTTCGTCACTGGGAGGCCCAGCCTAGGAATAGCACCAAAGTGGCCCAAAAAGCTGAAAAGAGAAGCCTCTTAGGCAGGAGCCACTGTTTCCTTTCAAAGCAAGAAAATAGAGGGATAGTGGGCTGAGAGCAGAGAAGAAAGTGCCCTCTGCTTCCTCCCACAGTAGTTCCTACCAGATTTCCTTTTCAAATCAAAGTGACAGCTGATCATGATAAGAAAGGTCACACATGTCTGCTGGTCCCATGAAAGCCAGCTGGGCAGAGACAAAGCTAATCACACACTGGACTGAGAACCACTCTGGTGGGTAATGTTTTAAGTAGTTTAAAATATTTTTCTCTTGTAAATTTCCAGAGCCTATGCGCAGAAGTAGGCAAACCATAGAGGGGAGATTCGAACAGCCTCTGTCAGCCTACATTCCCATCTCTTACCTTCTTTACCTTCTGTGTTTTCTGCTACTCACCCCCCTAATATTACATACTAGGGGAAGGATGGATACCTAACACCTAAAGCTTTAGGATGAAGAAAACCAGTTGGATAAATGCCTGCTACCTTTTCCTGGGCCGCCAGGTGAGGCTCTGCGACTTTGGAGGTGGGAGTCTCAGGCACTGATGGGGTGACGTGAGGGGTGGGGACCCTATTCCACCGGTAAATCCCATGGAAAAGGGAGCACGAGGCTCTATTAAAAATGCTTTTAAGTTGCAGACATTGAACTAAAGTGATCCTAGCACACACGCAGCTGCTGAGTGCGGCGGCAGGGAAGGGAAACCGCCCAGATAACGGGGTTCAGAGACGGGACACTCTGGGCCCAGACTGCTCACAGTAAATTTCCATCTTGTTGCCGGGACGTGCTGAGGCCGGCCGACTGCAGAACCTCATCAGGGTTCCCTGGGTGGTGGCTGAGCACAGTTAACGTTTGCTCAACAGCCAGCTCCAAAACAGACTTCTGAATCTGTTTTGGAACCTGACGATAAGCTGGAAACTTCCTGTACTTTAAACTGAAGTCGCTCTTTGTATCTAGAGTTCATTTTGTTGATCTTTAAATTAACAACAACCATCCCCTCCTCCCACCCCTCAAACCCGTGGTGGTTGTTCCTGCGGAGTTGTCCCTGGCAGGGTAATTGCTCCAGGAACTCCTGATAAACAAGTTAGGGCTTCCTCTTATTTTAGTCAAGTGTACTTCATCTTGGAGAGAAAGGACAGAAAAGGGAGAGCAAGGACAACACAATATTCTATTGATTATGACTGTTATTATTATTATCATTACTGTCGCTATGACAGGATCAAGGGCAGCCCCTACCTGGTGGGTGTACAGTGTGCCAGTATTTCTGAGTTTTATCCTCTTGGGGAACCTCCTATCCTCCTGGAGCGGGTGGGGTGAACAACGTAGAGGAGGTGAATTCGCAGCTTGTTGAACATTTATGTCAAAAGAATGTTTTTTTTTAAAGATTTTATTTATTTATTTTTTAGACGGAGGGAAAGGGAGGGAGAAAGAGAGGGAGAGAAACAGCAATGTGTAGTTGCCTCTCACATGGCCCTCACCGGGGACCTGGCCTGCAACCCAGGCATGTGCCCCGACTGGGAATCGAACCGGGACCGCTTGGTTCCCAGCCCGAGCTCAATCCACTGAGCTACACCAGCCAGGCTATGTCAAAAGAATTTCGATTTAGATCTGATTGAGGTAAGCCTCTTGTAGAGTGCCATAGTTCTCAATCTTTATTTCTCCCATTGAATATTTTCGTTCATGACTTGGATGAGAACTCTGGTGATCTGGTAAGACCTGTGGATGGTTCGCAGCTGGGAGGGAGAAGTCAGAGGATCCAATCAATTGTCAAGAACAGGGGTAAAGGCTCTGCCCCGGAAGTGGATCTCCTTATCCCCCTTAGACTGAGGGGGAAAGCCAGAGGGCAACACCCAGGCAGGGTTCCCTCTCATTCCTTAACTGCCAGGAGGAGCTTCTCTCAGTTGCTTCACTCTGTGTTGGATAATCTGTTGATAGGTCCCTTCCAAATTCCTGAGGGCCAGGCCTTTGTCTGTCCTGGTGCTTAGCACGGTGCCTGCTGGGACTCAGAGCTGCCCCACCCCCCACCCCGTGCCTGGGGTATCCTCGATGTTTCTTATTCCTGTTGGGCCTCCTGGAGGACACTAACTGGCCTGGCCTGGAGCAGGGGTTGGAGCTGAGTCTTCTGCCTAGGCAGGTGCCATAAAAGTCCAGTTACCGGAGGCCTCAGAGCAAGTCAGAGAGGCACAGGCAGGAAGATGTGACTGAAACTTCCAGATACTTCACTTTCTGGCTCCGTTTCATCATCTCTAACAGGGATCATGACACTCTCTGTGCTGGGCTGCTAGCGGCCCCCAAAGATAACCAGGTTCTATCCCTTTTTTCTATAAGGTAAAAAACCTGTGATTTTTACCTTATTTGCAAAAAAGGTCTTTGCATGTTTGATTAAATTAGGAATCTTGAGATAGGGGTGATTATCCTGTATTGTCTGGGTGGGCCCTCAGTGTAGTAACAAGTGTCCTTAAAAAAGAAAGGAGAAGGCGGTGAGAGGATGAAGCAGAGAGAGATCTCATGAGGTTGCCAGCCTTGAATATCACAGCGATGCAGCCACAAGCCAAGGTGTGTCAGCAGCCACCACAGGCTAGAAGATGTGTGGAATGCATTCTCCCTTAAAGCCGCTGCTGGGAGTGTGGCCCTGCTGATACTTCGATTGTGGTCTGTGGCGCTGCTTTTGTATTTCTGCCTTCCAGAACTGTGAGAGAATACGTTTCTGCTGTTTTAAGCCACTCAATTTGTGGGACTTTGTCAGAGCAGCCAAAGGAAACTGAGACACCTGCCTCCTGGGGTTTTTTGTTGTTTTTTTAACATTTTTTTTAAAAGATTTTATTTATTTATTTTCAGAGAGAGGAGAAGGGAAGAGAAAGAGCAACGTATGGTTCTTTTTCGAACCGGGACCCTCTGGTTCCCAACCCGCGCTCAATCCACTGAGCTACACCAGCCAGGCTGCCTCCTAGGGTTTTTAAAATAACAACTTTATTGGGATGTATTTCGCATGCCACACCATTTGTCCATTTAAAGTGTACAATTCACTTTTTAGTGTATTCAGAGTTGTGCAGCCATCACTGCACTCAACTTTAGAATACTCTAATCACCTTTAAAAAAAAGCCCATGCCGATAGCGGTCACTTCCCATTTCTCTTTCAAGAAATACTAATCTATTTTCTGTCTCTATGGATTTGCTTCTTGTGGACATTTCATGTAAATGAGATCGGATAATACGTGGTCCTTTGTGTCTGGCGTCTTTCACTTACCGCCGTGGTTCCCAGGATCACCATGTGGCGGTCTGCGTCCTACTTCATTCATTTGTGTTGTCAAATAATATCCTACGGTGTGGACATAACACATTGCGTTTATCTCTTCATCCGTTGAGAGACGTTTGAGTTGTTTCTACTTTTTGGCTATTATTAACAATGCTACTTTGAACATTTGTGTAAATATGTTTTCATTGCTTTTGGATATATACCTAAAAATGGAATTGCTTCTGGGTCATATGGTAACTCTATTTTTAAACTTTTTGAGGAAACACCAGACTGTTTTCCAAAGTAACTGTATCATGTTACATGTCCACCAGCAGTGTATGACGGTTCTCCGCATCCTCACCAACACCTAATATTGTCTGTCTTTTTCATTACAGCCATCCTAGTGGGTGTGAAATGACATTTACTGTGGTTTTGATTTGCATCTCCTTAATGACAAATGACGTTGAGCATATTTTCATGTGCTTATTGACCATTTGCATATCTTCTTAAGAAATGTCTGTTCGAGTCCTTCATCCATTTTAATTTTACTTTTCAATTACAGTTGACAGTCAATATTATTTTTTATTAGTTTTAGGTGTGCTGCATAGTGGTCAGACAATTATGTGATTTATACAGTGACCCCTCCCTGTAACTCGGGTACCCACCTGGCGCCACGCACAGTTACTACAGTACTATTGACTCCATTCCCTATGATGCACTTTACATCCCAGGACCGTTTCGTAACTATCAATTTGTACTTTTTAATGCCTTCACCTTTTTCACCCAGCCCTTGCCCCCCATTCCTCTCCAGTCTGGCCACCCTCAGTTTGTTCTTTGTGTCTATGCGTTTGTTTCTGTTTTGTTTGTTCATTTATTTGTTTTTTAGATTCCACATAAAAGTGAAATTGTATGGTCTTTCCCTTTTTCTGTCCTACTTATTTCACTTAGCATAATACCCTCTAGGTCCATCCATGTTGTTGCAAATGGTAAGATTTCATTTTTTTTTATGGCCAAGTGATATTCCATTGTACCTATGTACCACATCTTCTTTACCCAATTGTCTATTGATGGGCACTTGAGTTGCTTTTACATCTTGGCTATTGTAAATAATGCTGCAGTGAACACAGGGGTGCATATATCTTTTCTAATTAGTATTTTGGATTTCTTTGGATATATACCCAGAAGTGGAATTGCTGGGTTTCTTAAATAAGTTCCTTAACATTTCATATAATAATGGTTTGGTGATGATGAACTCCTTTAATTTTTTCTTGTCTGGGAAACTCTTTATCTGCCCTTCGATTTTAATGATAGCTTTGCTGTGTAGAGCAATCTAGCTTATAGGTCTTTGCTTTTCATGACTTTGAATATTTCTTGCCAATCCCCGCTAGCCTACAAAGTTTCTTTTGAGAAATCAGCTGACAATATTATGGGAACTTCCATGTAGGTAACTACTTCTTTTCTCTTGCTGCTTTTAAGATTCTCTCTTTATCTTTAACCTTTGGAATTTTAATTATGACGTGTCCTGGTGTGGTCCTCTTTGTGTCCATCTTGTTTGGGTCTCTCTCTGCTTCCTGGACTTGTATGTCTATTTCCTTCACCAAATTAAGGATGTTTTCTTTCATTATTTTTTCAAATAACTGTTTAATTTCTTGCTCTTTCTCTTCCCCTTCTGGCACCCCTATGATTCAAATGTTGGGACTATTGAAGATGTCCCAGAGGCTCCTTAGCCTGTCCTCATTGGATTCTTTTTCTTCTTGCTGTTCTGATTCAATGTTTTTTGCTTCCTTATGTTCCAAATCATTGATTTGATTTTGGGCTTCATGCCCTCCACTGTTGGTTCTCTGTAAATTTTTCTTTATTTCACTTAGTGTAAATTTATTTCTGGGTCTTTTTTATGCTGTTGAAGTACCCAATGAGTTCCTTGAGCATCCTAATAACCAGTGTTTTGAATTCTTCATTTTACAGTTTTCTTATCTCCATTTCATTTAGTTCTTTTTCTGGAGTTTTGTTCTGTTGTTTCACTTGGGCCATATTTCTTTGTCTCCTCATTTTGGCAGCCTCCCTGTGTTTGTTTCTGTGTAATAGGCAGAGCTACTTTGATTCCCTGTCTTAGTAGCGTGGCCCATCTGGATGAATGTGGTTTCTTTAATTCTTTGGTTGTTGGACTTCCTAACAGCTCTATTTTCTGACCATTCTGGGTGATATTTGTTTTGTAGTCTAGTGGTAATTTTTGCTGTGGTTGTGTGAGGTGGCAAGCCTTATTTACCTAGGCTTCCAGCTCAACCAGAAGTTCTCTCATTGTGGTTTTAATTTGCATTTCTCTGCTATTAGTGACCTTGTGCATTTTTTCGTATGTCTATTTGCCATCTGTATATCCACTTTGAAGAAATATCTATTCAGGTCCTCTGCTTGTGTTTTAATGGGATTTGTTGTTGTTGTTGTTGTTGTTGTTTTGTGTTTAGTTGTATGAGTTCTTTATAATTTTGGATATTAACTCCTTATCAGATGTACTATATTCTCCCATTCAGTAGGTTGTCTTTCATTTTGTTGATGGTTTACTTTGCTATGCAAAAACTTTTTAGTTTGGTGTAGTCCTGTTTGTTTATTTTTTCTTTTGTTCCCTTGCCTGGGATACATTAAAAAAGATATTACTAAGAGAAATGTCAAAGAGTTTACTGTCTATATTTTCTTCTAGGAGTTTTATGGTTTTGAGACTTTTATACATTTTGAGTTTATCTTTGTGTATGATGTAAGAAGGTGGCCTAGTTTAATTTTTTTGCCTGTATCTGTCCTATTTTCCCTACACCATTTATTGAATAGACTGTCTTTACCCCATTGTTTGTTCTTGCCTCCTTTGTCATATATTAATTGACCATAAGAGTGTGGGTCTATTTCTGAGCTCTCTATTCTGTTCCATTGATCAATGTGTCTGTTTTTACGCCAGTACCATGCTGTTTTGATCACTGTAGACTTATAGTATAGTTTGATATCACATAATATGATACCCCCTATTTTGTTCTTTCTCAAGATTTCTATGGCTACTTGGGGTATTTTGTGGTTCCATTAAGTTTTTTAAAAATATATTTTATTGATTATGCTATTATGGGTGTCCCATTTCCCCCCCTTTATTCTGCTCTGCCCTGCACATGCCCTCCCACCTGCATTCCCCCCTTTAGTTCATGTCTGTGAGTTGTACATATAAGTTCTTTGGCTTCTACATTTCTTATACTATTCTTAACCTCCCCCTGTCTATTTTTTACCTACCATTTATGCTACTTCTTCTCTGTACCTTTTTCCCCTGTCTCCCCATCCTGCTCCCCCACTGAAAACCCTCCATGTGTTCTCCATTTCTGTGATTCTGTTCCTGTTCTAGTTGTTTCCTTAGTTTGTTTTTGTTTTTCTTTTTTAGGTTCAGTTGTTAATAGCTGTGTTTGTTGTCATTTTACTGTTCATATTTTTTATCTTTTCCTTAGGTAAGTCCCTTTAACATTCCATATAATAAGGGCTGGGTGATGATGAACTCCTTTAACTTGACCTTATCTGGGAAGTGCTTTATCTGCCCTTATATTATATCACTTATAATATAAGTGATAGCTTTGCTGGATAGAGTAATCTTGGATTTAGGTCCTTGCCTTTCATGACTTCAAATACTTCTTTTCAGACCCTTCCTTTCCTGCAAGGTTTCTTTAGAGAAATCAGCTGATAGTCTAGTGGGAACTCCTTTGTAGGTAGAGATCTCCTTTTCTCTTGCTGCTTTTAAGATTCTCCCCTTATCTTTAATCTTGGCTAATGTAATTATAATGTGCCTTGGTGTGTTCCTCCTTGACTCCAACTTCTTCAGGACGCTCTGAGCTTCCTGGACTTCCTGAAAGTCTTTTTCCTCTGCCAGATTGGGGAAGTTCTCCTTCATTATTTGTTCAAATAAGTTTTCAATCCCTTGGTCTTCCTCTTCTCCTTCTGGCACCCCTATGATTTGGATGTTGGAATGTTTAAAGATGTCCTGAAGGTTCCTAAGCCTCTCCTCATTTTTTTTTGAATTCTTGTTTTAACATTCTGTATTGGTTGAATGTTTCTTTCTTCCTTCTGGTCGAAACTGTTGATTTGAGTTCTGGTTTCCTTCCTGTCACTGTTGGTTCTCTGTAGATTTTTCTTAATTTCACATAATGCAACCTTCATTGCTACCTTGGTCTTTTTTATGCTGTTGAAGTACCCAGTGAGTTCCTGGAGCATCCTGATTACCAGTGTTTTGAACTCTGAATCTGATAGGTTGGCTATCTCTTCATTGCTTAGTTGTATTTTTTCTGAAGCTTTGATCTGTTCTTTCATTTGGGCCATTTTTTTTGTCTTGGCGTACCTGTTACATAATAAAGGGTGGAGCCTTAGGTGTTCTCTGGGGCGGGGTAACCCACATCATTGCCTTGTGATGCTGTATGTAGGGGAGGGGTCCAACAGGGAATAATGCTGCTTGCTCTGCTCTCTGCCAGTTTTCAATCACTTACCCTGCTACCCACAAGCAAAGTGCTAATTCCCAGGTGGGTGGGTTTGTGTACATTCTAGGACCCTGTGGGTCTCTCCAATGAACTCTCCTGTGACACCAGGAGTTTCTCCCACTGCTGCCTCAACCCCCACAGGTGTTTTCAGTCAGAGGCTTTGAGGCTTTATTTCCCTGCACTGGAACCCTGGGTTGTGTGATCTATCTCGCTCCCCAGTTGTTCTTCCCGTTTTATCTGCATGAGAATGTGGGACCGCCCTGTCTGCCAGCCACCACCTCACCCACTCTGCCAGCCACTGCCTTGCCCGCCTCGGTCCTCCAGCCACTGCTCGTCTCTGCCCCTCCTACCTGTCTGGATGAATGTTTCTTCTTTAACACATTAAGCATGGAGCCGATTTTCCTGGGCTTTCCATTCAGGTGGCAGACCAGCAACCACTCAATGGGTGTTGAGTTAGAGTATAAACAGGCGCACAATGGTGCAGCCAATGCAAACTTCATTAAAATGACAACGTTTATTTTTTAACCTTGACACTGCTGGTCCCACACACTGATGTCGCCCAAACGAAAAGTCCGCTGTCAGTCCCTGATGCCAAGCTTAATGTGTTAACTCCTTGGTTGTCAGACTTCCATTCAGTTCGATTTTCTGTCAGTTCTGGTTGTTTTTTGTTTTTAAATTTGTTGTTGTCTTTCTTTTGGTTGTGTGAGGAGGCATGGTATGTCTATCTACGCCTCCATCTTGGCCGGAAGTCCCTGGCTCCATACAAATTTTAGGATTATTTGTCCTAGTTCTGTGAAAATGCCATTGGTATTTTGATATGGATTGTGTTAAATCTATGGATTGTTTTGGGTAGTATGGACATTGTAACAATGTTAATTTTTCCTATCCATGAGCAAGATATATGCTCCCATTTATTTGTATTTTCTTCAATTTCTTTCTTCAGCGTCTTATAATTTTCTGAGTACAGGTCTTTTGCCTCCCTAGTTAAATTTATTTCTAGGTTGCTGGGTTGTTTTTTTTTTTATGCAATTGTAAATGGGATTGTTGCCCAATTTGTTTTTTTCCTTTGTTGCCTGTGTTCTTAAGAACAGAATGCACAAATACCTGTAATTATTTGGCTTCAGTGCCTGGGACATGATGGCTCTTGCCCCTCTTCCCAGGCCAGTGCCTGGGCCACTCAGTGCAGGGGAGAGCAGGCTCCCTGGCCCCTTGGACCATTGTGTGGCTGATTTGTGGTTAGGGCTGACTCGTCCTTTAGACCCAGGAAGCATTGTACCAGGGCCCACAGTACTTTAAGGGGCCCACAAAATATTTGTTTTTAATTAGAATAAAAAAGAACTTTCAGGTCAAGTAATGTATATAATATTTTTGTTTCTACCGATGTAGTTGTAAAATACAATTTTTTTAAGTGAAAGAAGGGGCCCGTGATAGTAAAGATGCCGACCTCCAGGAATCATATTAGAACCTTTGTCCCCTGGCCCTGGAGGGGGACCTCCAGTGAGGGACAGAGTAACTGTGAGCTCTCCACAGTATCTGTTTCCCTTTTGCCCAGTTGCTCACCTTTGCAAGCTCAGGCTATGAAGATAGCACCTAGGTGGGCATTGAATTAAGGGCTTTGAGGCTCCCCTGTTGAGCTCATTAAGACTGCCAGGGTTTCTAGAGCAGCAATTTACAACTGTTATTATTACTCTTGCTTTTATTTTTTTATATGCTTACTGTACTCTGCTGATTAAATGTCTTTCAAATGCCAGCTCTCTTTTGATCTTCATAACAATGCTGAAACAGGTACAGTGAGCATATTATTCCCATTTTATAGGTGAGGAAAGTGAACCTCAAAACACTGAAGTTATTAAACTGCAGAGAAGGACTAGAACCCCTGGCTTCTGGTCTGAGTGTTAATTAACCAGACTGGTGGCTATAGGCTGGGGGAAATGGCTGATGTCTTGTATCCTATCACCTTAGTCTTGAGATAGATGGGCGGTCATCTGTGTGTGGTGCCTGTAGCTCTCTGACAGGATAGCTGCCTGCCTCCCCCGCCCTTCCTTCCTGACCCTACCCCATCTCCTCAGAAAATGCACTTCTGCAGATTTACTCAGTCAGCTTTTTTGTGCGGTAGTAGATTGGTATGATTTGGGTTTGTGTGACTTTCTCAGTAATTGAAGGCAGAAGCACAGCCTGTATAAAGCACTTATATATATATAAGCGTGTATAAAATGCAATTCCTCATTCAATGCCCTTTGGCCAAGAAGGGGAGCATGGAACAGTGCTCTGGGGGAAATAGGGTCCTGGGTGAGCTTGTCATGCCTGCTGGGATCACCTGGGATCACCATCCTGGCAATGTGTAAGTCAGTGACTCGATTACCACCAAGGAGCTAAAACAGTTGCGGGGAACAAGTCTTTTTCTTTCCTTCCTTCCTTCCTTCCTTCCTTCCTTCCTTCCTTCCTTCCTTCCTTCCTTCCTTCCTCCCTTCCTTCCTTCCAAAACCGGAAAAGCCAGTATTCGTGCTGCCTGTCATCTACCAGACCCAATAAGCAGAGACAGGGATTGAATATTTATGGGTGCTTTATTCAGATGGCCGACAATCTGAGAAGACTGCGGGTTTGTACCCTAACAGACAGTCTTAAATTTCAATTTCAACTGACCATTTTTATAAGAAGAAAAGTGTAGGTGAGGGGGTTGGAATTCAGGGGAAAAGTTCATCAGATGAAAAGCTGCAGCACTCTTTCAACTGTGTCCTGGGCGGTGGTCTTTATCTGTGCCCTGGGAGGTGGGCGTCTCACCCTGGAGCGCAGCGGCTCAGATTCCATCTCGATGGCTTGCAGTCCTCCCGAGGCACAAAGGTGGAACTGCTTGTCCTCTCCTGGAGTCAGGGTGGGTCATACTTTCAGTTCCTGAAACAATCGTTTTTTACAGACATTGATTACTAAGCTTATTAGCTATTATGTGAAACTAAAATTTCTCCAACATTTGAGTCCCCCATGACTTCCTTCCTTCTTTTCTCGCTGATCAACAAATCCACTAAGGGAAGGGGAAGGAAAGGAGAAGGTATGTAAAGTCTGCACACATATAAAAAGCCACTCAATATACTATTTTTAAAAAGGTGAAGAAACCCTGACTGGTGTGGCTCAGTAGGTTGGCCATCAGCACTATAAACTGAAAGGTCACAGGTTCAATTCCCTGCTCTTGTGGGCCAGTCCTCTGTTGGGGAGCATGTGAGAAGCAACCTATCTATGTTTCTTTTACACATCGATGTTTCTCTCCTTTTCTTTCTCCCTCCTTTCCCCTTTCTCTAACAATAAATAAATAAGATGTTTAAAAAAATAAAAAGGTGAAATAGAAAAAAATTCCATGTATACATTTTTAATTTTCAATATGACATCATAGTTCACAAATAAAGACTAAGGATGGTGATCATCTTTTCAATGAATAAAATAAATGATAAAGAATGTAGCTTTAGTTCTCATATCACAGCCAAGGCACGAACGAGAGGAGGAGGAGATTCCCATGAAAACTGGAAGGAATAGAGGAAATTCCTCCCAAGGAAAGAGAGTGAATGGGAGGCAGACCAACCCATGAAGAGTGGTGAGGGAGGGTCTCCTGTGAGGATCCACAAATCTGGTGACGGACCAGCCCCGTGCTGTCTTGGCCCTGTGGTGCTGTCTGGGCCACAGAGGGGTGGGTCAAATAGCTGTTTTAAATGATTTCCAGCCTGGGCCAGCTTACTCAGTTGTTTAGAGCATCATCCGCCATGTCAAGGTTGGGGGTTTAATCCCTGGTTAGGGTACATATAAGAATCGACAATAAATACATAAATAAATGGAAAAATACAATAAAAAATAAAAAAAAGAAAGTATGAGTCCCTACAAAGTTCTGTTCACAGTGACTCAAATAGGAATTCACGATTAGATTACCCTGTGAGGTTACTTTCCATAGAACTCATTTTTTGTCCAAGAGACCAGACTAGACAGGTGAGCAAGGGCTGGGTGATGGAGGATTCTAAACTGACTTTCTGGCCCTGGCTGGTGTGGCTCAGTGGATTGAGGGCTGGCCTGCGAACCAAAGGGTCGCTGGTTTGATTCCCAGTCAAGGCACATTCCTGGGTTGGGAGCCAGGTCCCCAATAGGGGGCGTGTGAGAGGCAACCAGACAATGATGTTTCTCTCCCTCTATTTCTCACTCCTTTTCCTTCAAAATAAATAAATAAAATATTTTTAAAAACTTAAATAAACTGACTTTCTCTGGAGAGCAACAGGGAACCATTACAAGGTTTCCCTGATGAACCTGCAATTTTCTGGAAAAGTCAGCCCTGGCCCACGGCCTTGCCAGGAACGACAGGAGGTCCAGAATTATGCTGTGTGGAAAGAGCCCCCTTGGGGGTCAAAGGAAAAGCAGAGAGATCTTTCTGAGTGTCCCAGGAGAGAGGCCCTTTGGGTGGAAGTTGGAGAGAGGGAGGAACCCTCTTACCCTGCCAGGAGAAAGGGCTCCAAACCCAGGCGACAGAGGAGGGTCAGGAAAAATGAGGCGAAATGCCACTTGTGCCTTTTTTCCCTCCTAAAAACTAAACAAAGCAGCTGAGTTTGGTGGCCCCTCAGGAAGACCAGTCATTTCCTGAGGGGATATCAGGCCAGCCCAGGCATTGTGTCCGGTTTCCAGCAATGGCCGCCATTACCTGACCAGCATCACAGCCGGTCTTTCTGCTGTGCTGGGAGAAGTTACCAGAGTGGTCTTTCTGCTTTTCACAGGGCCAGTTTCTCATCAGCTGTGCATGGAAAGTGTCTTCAGCCCCAGGGGCATGGCCCAAAGGCAGAACTAACTTCCCATTTCAGGATGATGTTGGGGTTGACTACAGAGGGCAAGATGTGGCTCAGAGTCCTGCTGACAATTCTGCTCTGTGAGTTTTAGTCTCTTCCTACATCGCTTAAACTTCATGAGAAATGAAGCTAATGAAGTCAACATATTTCTTCTGTCTTTTCCAGGTTCAAGCCTTGAGGCTCAAGAAAACCGTAAGTTGTAAAGTTTCTACCTAGATTTGTTGTGTCTTTCTGTGATTTTCAACATTCAATGTTAAATTGCTTGGGTTAATGTTTATAACAATTGAGAAAACATATTCCAGTTGAGAGCTAAAGTTTATTGCTTTCCGGTGTTTTTGGAAGGTTTTAGGGAAAAACCCCTTTGTTCTTAGCCAAGTTCTAATCAGCATGTTCTAGATGTAGCATACATTTTCTAGATCCTAGTGAACTGCTGTGTGTTAGGGTTGGGGGGGGTGATAAAAAAGTGAGTGATTGCATAATTTGTTTTTTATTGTTCTACCATAAATTTCTCATTTTCATAGTTTACCCCTCCCCAATTTTTTAATTCACAAATGAAATGTAATCAATTTGTTAGATTCATGAAGACAGAACATACTTTAAGTTGTCATTATGATTTTTTTCTCCTATATGGTCTAAGACATATTGGATTTCATTTCCCATCCACCCACGGGGCTACAATTAAACCTGCAATATTGTGTGCTTCAGTACAAGGAGGGGTGCCTATCTGTGCAGTCTGATTTGTCACCCACTCTGGAGCTGATCTTGAATCTTTAAGACAAGATAAGCAGGTTTGGCTTTGTTTCATCTGGGTCCATGTGAAGGAGGGGGCTTGGCTGGTTCTGGGGTCTTCATGGAGGGAGAGCCCACAGAGCAGGATTCCCTTGTCAGGGGTCACTTCAGTCAGCAAGGAATGGGGATGACGACTGGGTTGTAGATAGTTGTACAGCTATTTGGAGGTAATGGACCTGGGTGATGCTGGTTTGTTGAGCCAGGGCTCATAGCAGGTGCTCCAGAACAAGAGGGCTGGTGTGGCTGCTAGCAAAGCCGGTCTACAGGTCTCCCGCTCAATGGCTCATGTACTTCTGCAGGCATTTGATCTCCGCAGGAGCCCGTGGAGGCAGGGCGTCCATTATCCTAATCATCCTTGATAACTGATGATGTCTCTGCACCTCAGAGAAATTCCAGAGAAATAACCAGCCTGTGTGCTCGAGAGTCAGTTGGTCCGGCATCACACTAGAAATTCTAGCACCCAAACCCTCCTCTATACCCGCCTCATCTGTCTGCAACCGTGGGCCTAAGTCAACTCTTTAAAAAATATACATATATTTGTTTATTCTAGACACAGGAGGAGGAAGGGAGAAAAAGAGGAAGAGAAACCTTGATGTAAGAGAGAAATGTTGATCAATTGCCTCTCAAACGTGCCCCAACCGGGGATTGAACCCACAACCCAGGCCTGTGCTCTGATCAGGCGACCCTTCACTCTGCAGGACTACGCTCAGCCTACTGAGCCCACTGGTCAGGGTCTGACTAAACTTTTGAAAGCCACTTTTCCTTTGACTCTTTGAGCCCTTTTCTCACTCACAGAGGAGATGATAAGAGGATTAATCATATAGTCAGTGTGAGGATGACATTAGGTTAAAGGCGGTGACTCGCCAGCCTGGCATGTGGGATAAATAATGGTTTACAATCTGCAGCCCTGGTCCTCCTCACCTTTGCAATCACAGCTCCTGCACCACCATCTCTGCCCAGGGCAGTCCACTCCCCCCAGTTTTTGTCTGACCACACATACCACTATCACTTCTGCTTCTGGGCTTCTGTCTCTTGCTCTGGACATCCTGTTTCCCAGGACCTCCCAGCTCCTTCCCTGTCTCAGGTGGAAGTGAATCATCCCCTTCCCATAGTTCGGTCCTAGAGAAAGGTTTTTATGACTTCAGGGAAGACCTCAGAACTATACGACAGAGGAGGAGACTCGCCCACTGCCCCACTGCTGCCTCAGGCCTCTGCCTTGTTATAACACTTGAGGAAACTGAGGCCCGAAAGCCAGAAGGTACCTGCGCATTATCAACACTGGGTGTTAGTGGAGTGGGGGCTCGGGTCCAGGTCTCCTATTCCTGGGGCCACCCAAGGCCACGCTGTCAGTGTGTTTGACGTGCATGATCTACGGGCCTGCTCTCTGTGGTTGAGGTGCTGGGTCAGCCCTGGCACTTTCCACTCCTTTATTTCAGGCCCTTACCCCACCCCGGCTGCCTGCCTGAGGAGATGACCTCAACCTTCACCTTGAAAATAGTGCTGTCTGGAGGGAACTTCCTCAGCTTCCCCTCTGCCCGAGCTGCAGGCTTATCTGCCTCCCCACCCATTCTCCTGGCTTCCCTCCTGCTTCGGACAAGATGTCTGCCCCTCCTCCCTCGTGCCTGCCTGGGCCAGCCTGTCCACCTGGGCTCCGAGCCAAGCTCTCGCATTGCCCGCCCAGGATCTCGTTCTATCATTTTTTCAGTTCCCATCCCGCTTTTAGTATCTCCCCGCTTTCTGGCTGTTTTCCCTCAAACATGATTGGTAGCTCTTACTTTCTTTTTTTTTTTAAAGATTTTATTTTTATTTTTAGAGAGAGGGGATGGGAGGGAGACAGAGAGGGACAGAAACAGCAATGTATGGTTGCCTCTCACATGGCCCTCACTGGGGACCTGGCCTGCAACCCAGGCATGTGCCCTGACTGGGAATCGAACCGGGACCCTTTGGTTCCCAGCCCGGGCTCAATCCACTGAGCTATGCCAGCCAGGGCGGTAGCTCTTACTTTCTTATGAAAAAGGAAAATCATGTAGAACCCACCCCCTCCACTCATCTCGTGTCCCCTATCCATCTGCTCCCTTCCTTAGTCAGACTTCTCTGGAGGCTGGTTTACATTCACTGTCTGTGCTTCCTCATCTCTCAGGCACCCCTCACTTAACAGTCTGGCCGTGGCGCCCACTCCTCCCTGCACTGGGATCTTGTACCGGTCTCCTGATGCCAAATGCCATGAACGCTCCAGCCCTCAGCTTTGGGGCCCTCTGTGGCCTTTGCACGAAGCCCCCTTCTTGGCCTCCTACATCCTCTTCCCTGGTGTTCTCTTACATCTCTGACAAACGCCCCCTCTCCCCAGGGTACATTTGGACTTTCCTGGGGTCTGAACTCCCTCCATCCCCTGCTCTCTGCAGCCTCCCTGGTCTTATCCTCTCTGGAACTTAACCGGCTCTCCACACGCTGCCCTGGTCCAGTGGGGCCCTGGCCTCTCCCCTGAGCATCAAGTGGGGCCAGTAGGTGACATCTCCTCCTAGTTGTCTCCCAGGTCCCCCCAAAGCAGTCTCACCACCATGACTTTTTTCTCCACGCTTATCTTCTCTGCTGATGTTTACTTTCGGTATCCTCCTGGGTGCCTAATCTGGGAACCTTACCTTCCACTCCTGGCCTCAACCCCCATATTCAAATAAGTCTTTGAAAAATGTTGAATAAAACACATTATAACATAAAATTTATTAATGATGTTTAGTACATTCATATTGTTCTGCAAACATCACCACTGTCTAGTTTCAGAAGCTTTTCACCCCGTCCCCAGTAAGTCCTTTTGACTCTGCTAAATATTTCTCAAGTCCATCCCTTCATTCCCACTGTACCTGCCCTAGCTCAGACCTCATCAGCTTTCACCTGAACCCCTGTCCAAGCTGTTTATAGGCCTCTGGTCTCTCCCTTTAGCCCACAGTGACCTTTCTAAAGCTCCAGTGTCATTCTGTCACCTTTCTAAGTACCCTCAGGACAGGGTCCAGCTTATCAGCACAGCAGACAACGCCCTCTGTTCTGGCACCTTCTACCTGGCTCACTTGGCCCGTCTGGCCCCATCCTCTGGTTCCTGTAACTGTTTGTGTCTGGATGCACTGATTTTTTATGCCCCTGTGCCCTGGTACACGCTGTTCTCCTGCCCGGAGCACCCCTGTTCTTGACCTGGTTCAAGACTCAGTTCAGGCGTCACTTCCTTCAGACTTTCCTTGGCTTCTCCTCGGCAGCCCTTCCTCTTGGTGTTTACATCACTGGACTCCAAGTATCTGGGTCCTCACCAGCCTGCATGGTCTGGGACAGCAAGGATGATTTTGTATTCACCTTGTAAGCCCAGCACCCAGTATAGGTGCTCAATAAATGTCTCATTGAAGGACACTCCAACCAAACTTGGAGATACTTGAGATTCAAAAGGCTGGCCAGCATGGTCAGTGCTGGGCACTGAAGTGCAGCAGGGACTCCACGCTTCATGGCTCCCTGTAATTTTCTTGACAATGGTGGGTGGCTTCTCCTTCTCTCCCCCACCTTTCTTTCTGAGTCATTTCCAGATTGAGGGCCAAATGGCTGGCTGATTCACAGTGCCTCATCTTCCCCAGGAGCATCAGCATCCGCTGGAGGGAGAGGAAATCAGGCCCCTGGGTCTTAGGGTTCGAGAATTTGGCGCCGTGGTGACTTGGTGACTTAGGGTCCCTCTCCATCAGCCGTTACCTCCCCAGTGTGAACAGATCTGACCTCTTTAGGCTCTTTCACAGCCCCATCCTTCCGTCCTAACAGTTCTGGAAGTTTGGGCTCTGGAAGGGGGGCTGTGTACCCTTTCTCCAGAAAATGCACCTTCACATAATCAGAGGTGATTCGTGGGTCCCCTGAGACCCGTCCGTGAACTTGCAGGGGGCGCAGGTTGTGAACAGTCTCTCAGTTGTGTGAATAGTGAGACCTACACACAGGAATCCAGTTTGGCTATTCCTGGGCAGTGTATCCATGAAGTAGATAACGTTTTCCATCTTCTGTACCATCTTAATCATCAGGGAATTATTATTATTATTATTATTTTTAAATCTACCCCTAAGTAGGCCTGGTTTTTGTTTTTTGTTTTAAAGACTTTATTTTTTTTTTTTAAGATTTTATTTATATTTAGAGAGAGGGGAAGGGAGGGAGAAAGAGAAGGAGAGAAACATCAATGTGTGGTTGCCTCCCACATGGCCCCCACTGGGGACCTGGCCTGCAACCCAGGCATATGCCCTGACTGGGAATCGAACTGGCGACCCTTTGGTTCGCAGCCCACGCTCAATCCACTGAGCTACACCAGCCAGGGCAGGGAATAATTTTTGAAAATTGGTTGCGTGGTATATTTGTTATCTATTTCTGCTTAACAAATGACCCCAAAACTTAGTGGCTGAAGACAATGTATTACCTCACATAATTTCTAAGGGTCAGGGATCCACGAGTGGCTCAGTTGAGTGGTTCTGCATCAGTCTGTCAGGAGATTGCAGATAAGATGTTGGGCAGCGTTACAACTATCGGAAGGCTCATCTGAAACTAGGGGATCTGATTTTAAGGTCACTTCTGTGGCTGTTCCTTGCCCTGTGGTCCTCTCCATGAGGAAGCTGATGGCACAGCAGCTGCTTTGCCCAGAGTGAGTGATTCCAGAAAAGGAAAGAGTGGGCAAGACAAAAGTTACAGTGTCTTTTATAATCTAATCTCAGAAGTGACATACCAACCCTTCTACAGTATTTTGTTGGTCACGAGCCCAGCCTGGTATGATGTGGGAGGGGACCACATGCAGGTGTGACTACCAGAAGGCAAGGCTCATTGGAGACCTTCTTGAAGGCTGGCTATTGCACAGGTGATGGTGGAGGAGGTGGTGGTGGTAGAGATGGTGACGGTGGAGGAGGTGGCAGTGGAGGAGGTAGCGGTGGAGGAGGTGGTGAGGAGGTGGCAGTGGAGGAGGTAGCGGTGGAGGAGGTGGTGAGGAGGTGGCAGTGGAGGAGGTGGCAGTGGAGGAGGTGGTGGTAGAGATGGTGATGGTGGAGGAGGTAGCGGTGGAGGAGGTGGTGAGGAGGTGGCAGTGGAGGAGGTGGCAGTGGAGGAGGTGGTGAGGAGGTGGCAGTGGAGGGGGTGGCGGTAAAGGACACTGTGGAGGAGGTGGCAGTGGAGGAGGTGGTGGTGGTAGAGATGGTGATGGTGGTAAAATATAGGCTGCTGGTTTTGTTGCATCGAGTCAGTGAGGTTTTGTATTAACACAAAGAGCTGGATTTATGTATCTTGATACATTTTGTAAAGTGCTTTTCCTTCTTCCTCCTTTCATCTCCCTGGTCTGTTTCAGCCGGCCATGGGAGTGTGCTGTTCTACCAACGAATCAATTGAATTAATTTATTAAGCTCGTGTATGTTAGTGTTGCTTAGAAAAGCAAGACAGTGAGTGTTCCCCATGCTAGTGGATATCATCCTCTCTGAAAACTACCCAAGGATGCTTTAAAATGGTGAAAAAGTGGTGGACCTCCTATAAAAACGAAATGAACTAGACCTGATCAGGAGGAGACCCAGGCGGGGAAGGCTCTGAGGTCGGACGGCCCACGGGTGTAGGGAAGAATTGTGAAATGCAGACTGTGAGCCCCAGGTGGGCAGAACCTGTCTCGCCCTCTCTAAACCCTCAGCACTGGGCACGGTGCCCAACACTCAGAAGTCTGCGTAAGTGTCTGCTGCGTGGATGGCGTGAGGAAGAGGGAAGGAATGGAATGTCACCCAGGGGTGAGGCAGTGAGCAATGCATTCTCTGCCCCTTCTGCGCTCTCAGACACCTTGCTTTCAGTCATTGTTCGAGATGAAAACATTAGTGCCGGGAAGGCAGGTATTGGCGTTCCCATTTTATAAGAGGGGAAGTGGTAGCCGGGAGAGGTGAAACGACCCAGCATTACCCAGCAAGTGGCTGTGGGGTCAAGGGGTTGAACCGGGCATGCCTGACTTGCTTTCTTGCTGTCCCCAGCTCTGTGTCCCAGTCTGGGGCGCAGCCAGCCCTGTGTGTGCCTTTCAGGGAGGATGATGGCAGTAATGTAGTCCCACACAGGGGATGACCGACACTGGGAACCTGGAGAAGTTGTTATAGTTAACCTGGGAAATTCTTTAAAAATGTTTTTCTTTTGGAAAAAAAAATCACTAGAAATAAGGAACTGAGATATAGCTTGGAGACCTCAAGACTCAAAAGCTGGGTTTATATCCGCGCCTGACAGAATGTAGCTAACATTTCCCAAGTGCTTCATCTGTGCCAGGAGCTGTACCCCAGGCATGAAACTCAGGCTCCCAGGTGCCCTTACTACTGCTATGCCCATTGCATGGATGAGGAGACTGAGGCTCAGGGAAGCTCGGTAACTTGCCAGCAGCCGCACAGTTCGTGAGGAGCAGAGATGGGATTTGGCTCAGGCCATCTGCCTCAGCACTTATTGGTACCTTTGCTCTCTCCTCGCTCCTGATAGACCACTGTGCTAAACAAGTGGCTTAAAACGAAGGAGGGGAGTGAGACCTGCCTGTCCCTGACCGGGAAGGGACCATAGTAATCAGTGGGGAACTACACATGTTCCAAAGAAACTTCTGGACTGAGAGTTCACCCAGCAGGCTCCTCAGACCAGGAGCTAACAAGGAACAGAGACAGACAGGAAAGGGGGTCTGATGATCAATGCTGTGGGAACAGCTGGAATTTAAACCCTCGCCTTGTTTCCCCTCATGGACTGATCAGGTGGCTTTTTTTTTTTTTTGGTCAACTTAATTGCTCAGAAGAGACAGGTGTGGACTGTTGTGTTCATTTAAACACCTGAGACATTGCAGACAAATTAAATTCTGAATTGCTGATAAAAGGTTTCACTTTGTGAAAAGAAAGGGAAAGACAGTGTTTGCCGGTGTCTCTGGGCAGCTACTAGCTGTGCCTTTTCTTACCTTTTTTGTACTTGAAAATCGATCAGGGACCACTTATAAAAATGATATATGGTTGTTTCATATAATTCAATGAGGGACCGTAGCAAGGACATCCTGCAAATTTCTGAAGATCTTCCTTGGTCTAAAAATAAGGAGAGTTAGAGTTATTAATCCAGGAGAATTAATAAATATATATTCATCAGGCATGGCCCATGAATATTTTTCTCTTATCAAAGCATCTGATAAGAATCACACTTCTAGGAGCCTTACCTAAACCATGCGACCCTGTTTTGCTTGAAAAACACCTGGCGCCCACTGTCCCGTACCATCTCTGGCCTCTGAATGGGCCACGTGAGCTTTGGGTAAAGGTCCATACCTGGAGCTGCCACTCTGTGTATGGAGAGTTAGGTCTTGTGTAAAAGAGGGGGGTGGAGTAAATAAGACTTTGTTTTCGTACTTGTTTATAGATGCATAAAGACTAGCTGGAAGGGTAACAGGCAACTAAAATCAGTAGTTACTTCTGCAGGGCAGGTGGGCACTGGGTTTATTGTCCACCTCCCCTGCAGAAACGGGAAAGAGACTTTACACTGTATCTTTCTCTCTGTTTTTCCTTTTTTGCACGTCCAGAACACAGATTTGGACATCGTACTCCTTGGTTAATAACATACTCTCATCCTTGATCCATGAAGAATTGCCTTTTACTGTATTTATATGTGTGTTTTTAATAACAATTTACAGGACCCTACCACTCGAACCAAGAATTAGAACATCGCCCCTATCCATATCTACCTGTTTGCTCCTCCCAATCTTATTCTCTTCTTCCTTTCAGAAGTGACCACTATCTTGATTTTTTTATATTAATCTTATATCCATCCACCCCTAAAACTTAACATTGTTTCAGATGAGTTGTCAATAGGTTCTTTGGGGTTTCTTGTAGATATCACGTCATCTATATTTGGGGGTTTTAAAACAGTTGACTGCCTATCCACTTAAAAACTTAAATAAAAATTTAAAAATCTCATGATTGTTTTATTCACACTTTGTGGAGGCAGAAGACACAGGAAGCTAACAAAGCACACCAGGTACTAACTCTCAACCCCTGGTCCTGGTGCTAAATAGGTAGCCTCCTTAGAACGGGAAAGGTGTAAGTTTATGGGTGAGATGTATAGAAGCATAGAGATTCTGAGAGGCTGAGCTACCTGATTTTAAGGTCATGGACTTTAGATACATTTTCCTCCAAGCTCCCCCACATACTGTCTGGTCTTTCTAGCTGCATATAGATCACAAGATGTTTGATGTTGTTTTTTGTGGCAGGAGTTTGGAGAGTGAATATTTTATAGCACCCATTGAGCCCAGATCCGTGTGCTTGCATAATAAGCCACAGGCAAGGTAGAGCAGAGGTGCTTTGAGGCACATCAAGGGCATAACTAGGATTAGTTGCAGAAGGACCTATGGCAGGATCAAGAGGATTTTCAAAAGACAGACCTGCCCTGCTCTGCTCTGAAGCTTGGACAAAAGTGCTGACCAATGAGCATGGTCCAGAATCTTCTAGCCTGGAAACTTTTCAGAGCAGTGCCCCCCCACCAACCAACCAACAGACAAATTACTTATTAAATAGCCAGAGAGCATCCAGTTTTAAGCAATTCATCTTCCCAGCCCATCATCATGAACAAATCTTAAAATGTGCTCTCCGGTCAGCTGAATTCTGTTGATAGCCTATGGTTGCTGGCTATTAGATGCTGGATGATATGGGCCAGAAACGATGCACTTGGCTAGTGGACCTGGTGCCTGGTGTCTGGCAGAGATTGGGTAGCTGTTTGGGCATGGCAGCTGCTCCAGGTGCCTGACCAGAGATTTCCCTCATCTGTAGAGGAGAATGTGTATTCTTTGTTTCTCAGTGGCAGTTGGGGATGGGGGTGGCATGTGGCTGCCTTAGACATGATTTCAAGTCCTCACCCAACTGATGAGGCCTTAAGTTCATCAGATAGAAAATGCCAGCTAGGACTCTGCTATTCTGTCAAGCTAGGGTGAGGAAGGAAATTTCCAGGGGGTGGCCCCCTGATTTCAGAATAGTGGCAGCTGTCATTTATGAAGCAATTACTGTATGTCAGGCACTGTCTCGGTGTTTTCCTGCTCCTCTCCTATAAGCCTTGCAACAACTTACTAAGTATGTGTCCTTACCCCATCTAACAGATGAGGAAGCAGAGCACAGAGAGGTTAATCGCCCAAGGTTACCCAGTGGGTGATGAACCAGGACTTGAATGCCTGTCTGCCTGAATCTTTTGCTTCCTCCACGGGCCACGATGTGGCAGCTCACGGGCTGCGCATGTCTCATGAACAGGGTGTTTTTGTTTTTGTTTTTGTTTTGTCACACTCTGAAGACCGCCACCTTGTCTTGGTGGGAAAATGAGAAGCTTAGTACCAACTGCCTCACGCTTGACCCGCTACCCAGAGGCATAACCCACCTGGCCCCTGTAGCCATTTGGGACCCTTGGACCCTGCGCTGCATAGGATGATACCAATCCAGCGTGGTGAAAGTCACCAGGACAGTGCTGTTTCTGGGATGACAGGTGTGTCTTCCCTCCTTTTCTTGTCCTCTAGCTTTCACCATCAACAACGTCCACATGGAGATCCTGCCAGGGCAGGAGGTGAAAAACGGGGAGAATCTGAACCTGCAGTGCGTCGTGGACATCAGCACCACTGCGCATGTCCAGCCTCAGCGCTGGATGCTCTTCTATAAGGACGATGTGCTGTTTCACAACGTCTCCTCCACTGAGAGCGTGGAGAGTTACTTCATCCCTCGAGCCCGGGTCTACAATGCAGGGACGTACAAATGCACTGTGATTCTGAACAACAAGATGAAAACCTCGTCGGATCACGAGGTGTCGGTGAGAGGTGAGTCCCTGGAATGGAACGTAGCTCAAGCAGATGGAGCTACCGCATGCAGCAGCAAAACAGTAACTGAATGCGTAGTGACACTGCATCTACCTGCCTGCCCATCGTCTTTCTCACCCATCTGCCTGGCATTTCCTTAACCTGAAAATGTAGGCATTAGCCACGCTCCCAACATGCCAGGCTGTTTCTCACCATCTTTGCATATGCTGTTCCCTCTCCTGGGAATACCCTTCTTCATCTCCTCTCCTCGTGAACTACTGTTTCTCCTTCAAGACTCCACTTGGTCTCTTCTCTGACACTTTCCCAAACAAAATGACCTCTCCCAGGGCGCTCACAGCCCTTATGCCCTCTCTGCAGTCAGTTGTATTTGTATAAAGGCCATCGGGCTTAGTGTTGATGCTGGACTCTGTAGTCAGTCTGCCTGGATTCCAATCTGGGCAAGTGCCTGAACCTCTCTAAACTTTAAAATTCTTATCAGTGAAATAAAGATAATAATAATGCCCGGCTCAGGGAATTTTGAGAGGATTAAAAGATATCTGTAGGTAAAGAAAGGGCTTAACCTAATGCCAGCACAAACTGAGTTCCCAGCAAATGGCATTTACTCTCTCACTGGATATTACAGCTCTTTCTCACACCTGTGTCTGCTTTTCTGGACTGTGAGATAATGAGGAAAGAGGTGGTGTTTGGTCTATTTTTGCATCTTGAATAAAGAATCTGGCTCATAATAGGCAATCAATAAATGATTGTGAAATAAAGTAAGCAGATGTAAAGTGGACGTGGAAATGGATGAACATGGAGAAATAGGAGAGACATCATTGTGGGAGATTTGGGTTCAGAACTAGAGAGTTTCTTTCACTCATTCATTCCCTTAAGAAACATTTCCCAAAGCTGCAAGTCAGCAAAAAAATCAGTGCAAGACATGAAAATGCATCACGCGGGGCCCAGCTCCAGAGGCAGTTGCAGTCTGGTGGGGAAGAAAGACATTTAAACCAATAACAGTTATATGATCTGAGTGGCTTGGGACCGCAAAGGTGGGAGGAAATAGTTCTACCTAGAGAAGTTGGAGATGTCTGGAGGAAGGGACACTGGGTCCAGGCCCAGAAGATCGGGTCAGAGTTCGCGGGATGGAAGTGGAATAAGGACAGAGAGAAGGGATGTGGCATCGGGGTGAAAGCAGAGGCTGAGAAAGAGGTGAGTATTCCACAGAGTGCCCCAGCCTCCTGGATTCTATGTCTCCTGTCTCTAAAAGAGAGAGAACCAGTTAACTGCATGTACCCTTAAAGGATGTTTTTTTCAGGATGAAATGGGGTATCTAATGGAGTGTACTCAGTAACCAAGTGTTGAATGAATGAATGGTCCAGTGTATATGAGGTGCTGGGCCAGGCCACCCTTAGAAAAAAATAACCCTTTCAGCCAACAGGAAGCAGGAAGAACCAGTAGGCAAGTGTCCGAGGGCATTTTTCTTTCATAAGAATGAAACCTCTGACTACTTTCTTGTCAGCCTGCACCACCCTCCGTGCCAGTTCCTCCAGGGGTGTCCTGTGTGCAGTCAGGGGGTGTGGCTGGCTGGGCAGCTCTTTGTGTCACCAGGGGCAACAGCCACACAGGTGCAAACCAGGCCTTCCACGTCTCTGCTAAGGACAGGGGAAAAGCCAACAGGTCTGGGCATCTCCATTAGTAACGAGAAAAGATTGGTGGGCCAAGAGTTTGGGACAAATATTGGAAAGAAATGTCCTGGCAGACTTTTGAGACTTAGGGGGATTTTTCTGAAAACTTGGAAGATTTAATGGACAGAGTTAGTGAATTCTGCCCCTGCATCCTTGACAGCTGCTGCCATAACTGTCATTTCTGCATTTTTGTGCTTTTGAGACCAGAACAGTTATTCATACTTGTTTTTACTTCCAGTCATAAGGACTGCTACTTATTAGGCTCTCATGAGATAAATGGTTATAAGTGCTTTACACACATTTCATTTAACCCCTGCAGTAGCCCTGGGAGCGAAACGTGGTTCCTCCCACTCACAGGTGTGGACCCTGGGGCTCGGAGTGTTGAGTGGCGTGCTTCAAAGGCAAAGCTGGAGTCAGAACCACGATCTATTTGACTCTGAAGTTGACCTCTAACGGTCGATTATTATGATAGGTATTTGAGGTAGACAAAGGCAATTCATCCATTCGTTAAACGTTTGCCGAGTCCCTACTCTGGGCCAGACTGAGCACCCAACAGTGAGTGAGACACATTCCCCTCCCGGGGAGCTCCATGTGAGCGGGGAGCATGAACAGCGGCTACCACGGGGAACTGCAGTGGTATGAATACAGAGCAGATCTCTTTCCCAAGCAGATTGCCCTCTATCTCTGAACTTGGTGGGTAAAAAAAAAAAAAAAAAAAAAACATTTATAAGCCTCAAAAGTGACTGGGTGAGGTGGCACATCCCAGAAGAGGCAGGTTTAGGATGCAAGCAAGTCTACCTGACTCTAAGATGAAGTTCATGACCCCCAGACGATGGGGCCTGGACAGGACATCTGATCTCATCCAGGGCCTCGCAGCTCCCCCTAATCTGACCTGGTTCACCACCTGATGCACCTTCCTCTCCACCTTTCTCTTCTCTAGATGGGCCTCCGTCACATACCTTGGCCCAGGCAGTTTCCCATGCACGTGGGCACCCTGAACTGCCTGTCCTTAGCCCCCGTCCACATCATCTGCCCCAATAACACCCTTCCTCCAACATTCATCTCAGATCCTGTTCCTTTCTAGAATTTCTTCTGAGCCCCCAGGCAGAGAGGGCTTCCTCCTTCCCTGGCCATCCCATTGCTCATTGTCTTTGTAACACACTCTGAGGCTCGGTTATTTTCAGCTTTGCTTTTTGAACTGAGAGGCCATGCATCCCTCCTATCTTCCACCCTCCCACCCAGCCTCTGGCTTTGGAGTCAGACACCCTGGGGTCGAATCTCAACTCTGGGGCTTGATAGCTGTGAGATTTTGGAAGAACCTTGAACCTCCCTGAGCGTCACCTTCTTCATCTGCCAAACGGGCATAATTTTACCTTTCACGCCCACTCAGGAGGTTTATTATGAGAATTATACGGGGTCATGGATGTAAAGTCAATCCAGCTTGTGACTGGCATTCAAAAAGTATAACAACAATCACAGTCATCCTAACGAATACTGGCTGGCTTGTTTTATTTCTAATGGTTCCAATGGGATTATAAATGTTGAAAGCACCAACCACATCTTAAACATATTTTATATGTTTCGAAGCACCTGATATAGTGCCGGGCACATACATGCTCAATAATTACCTGGTAGGTAGTACTGGAGATTCTGGGAATGAAAGAAAAGAACTCTCAGATGGGTCAACCACAGCGATGCAGCTTGTGCCATGAAATCCAACTGATACTAACGGGCTTTCTCTTTCCCCAAAGGCGTGTCCAGCCCCCGAGTGACACTGGACAAGAAGGAGGCGGTAGAAGGCGGGGTCGTGACGGTCAATTGTTCTGTCCCAGAGGAAAAGGCCCCGGTACATTTCACAGTTGAAAAAGTCGAACTAGATAGAAAAGGTGGCAAGCAGAAAAGAAAAACTTCTCAGCACCAGAATTTTGTGACACTGGAATTCACGGTGGAGGAACAGGACCACGTGATATATTTCCAGTGCACAGCCAGCATCGCTTTGGGGACGCACATGGAGACCTCTGCAACAACCAGGAGTGACCTGGTCACCGTGAGGGGTCAGAGTCCTGCTCTCCTTTTTCTTCATTCTTTCTGGTTTGGCTTGGGGAGAAAGGGCCCGGGGTTGAGAAGGGGCGGGGGCTCTGGCTGGACTACTATTCTTAAGACCATTCTTAGTCCCTTTAAGTCCATAGATTTCAAACTTTTCAACTGTGACACAGTTTAATATATATTTGAATATATACAGGATGGGGCAAAAGTAGGTTGACAGTTGTGAGTACATGAAACAGAGTTTATTCTTGTATTGTTATTGATTAATTATTGTATAATTTCAATATGAACAACTGTAAACCTACTTTGGTCCCACCCTATACATACATATGTCTATGAATTTCCCAAACAGAATTTTACAAATGAGACTTAACCTTGATATATGATTCATTTTGCTATTTTCCATTCTATTCTATTTCATTTTTAAAAAGATGTTATTTATGTATTTTTAGAAAGGAAAAGGGAGGGAGAAAGAGAGGAGAGAAAAACATCAATGTGAGAGAGAAACATCGATGGGTTGCCTCTCACATGTCCCCCTGACCTGGGGACCAAACCCACAACCCAGGCAGATGCCCTGGGAATCAAACCAGCAACCTCTTGCTTTGTGGTATGATGTCCGACCAGCTCAACTACACTGGTCAGGGCCCTATTTCAGTTTTTTAAAACTCTGGCCACAACTCACTGGAATGATGCACTGTGTGACCTGCAGTTTGGAAACCACAGCTTTCAGCCAGTGTGGGTCAGACATGAGAAAGTGGGGTTCAAGGGGATCAGGAGGGAAGGGGCAGGTCCTCAGCCTTTGCCTCCCACATTAGATGAGGAAGTCCCCTCTTCTACCCACACCCCATCAACAAGACACTGGACAAATAGGAAACAAGTGAGGTGCTGTGAGAATTACTCTTGGGAGAGAAAGGCCACCGCAGAGGGAAGCCTGGGTGTGACTGTCTGGGACAGGCAACCAGGGACCTGTGGGGCAGAGTGGGGGAGGCCCATTCTTATGCAGATGGCCTCAAATATTTTCCAGGTAGGACTCTTAAAGTTTGATAGGTGACCCTCTCCTTTCAGCACCTGACTTCTGCCCATTGTGTATGTATATATGTCTACATATATGTACATCATGTGTATATGTATATTTACATACACATATAAAAATCACATATAGATAATATTTTTCAGACTAGACTACATAATGTGGGTTAAATTTTTAGAAAGTGAAGTACAAAGTATACTTTATAAAGTGTGAGGTGATGATCAGTCATCATACAACTACTCCAGGAAAACCACTTGTGAGGTCCTCCAGACTCACTCTGCTTAGACTTTCATGCACACACAGAGCTTTTGCTTTTCTTTGTTTTTACAAAAAATAGGACTTGTCAAACATACTATTTTATAACTTTTTCTTAATACGTTGTGGACTTTTGTTCATATCAGGAAATACAGACCTATGTCATTTTAGTGGCAACTTGGAATCCCATTGTTGGCATGCGCCATAATGTATTTACCTTTTTCTATCAATGGACATGGTGTTCCCCCAGTTTTTGCTATTAAAAAAGTCTTGCCACAGACATACTTGTACTTAAAACTTGTGTACTTTTGCAAGTATTTTATTATCATTATTATTATCTGTGGAGTTGATTCCTAGCCGCCCAAATTATTGATTGAAATGTTTTGTACATTTTCAATATCAATAGATAATTGCCAAAGTGCTCCTTAAAATGGCTGAGCATTTTCATCCACGGGGATGCTTACCAACTTTTCCAACACAGAATATTACAACATTTTGTTCTTTTGCCAAGTTAACAGAGGCACGACGATAGGCCGTTGTGGTTGTGGCTTGCATTCCTTTGGTCTCTAGTGAGGCTGAGTGTGTTCTTTATGTTTATTGGTCTATTTGCCCCCATAAATTGCCTGTTCGTATACGCTTTGCCCAATTTTTTTTTAGATTTGTATTTATTTATTTATTTATTTAGAGAGAGGGGAAGGGAGGGAGAAAGAGAGAGAAACAGCAATGTATGTTCGCTTCCCACATGGCCCTCACTGGGGACCCGGCCCGCAACCCAGGCACGTGCCCGAGACCGGGAATCAACCGGCGACTCCTTGGCTCCCAGCCTGTGCTCAATCCACTGAGCTACACCAGCCAAGGCCCATTTTTACTATTCCTTGTTGATTTGTTTGAGGCCTTTAAAAATGAAAGGAATTAGCTCTTTGTTAGGTACTGTACAGATATTTTCTCTGGTTTGTCATTATTTTTATTTTATGATTTTTTTTCAGTGCAGAAGATTTTAATGTTTAGTTAATCGAATTTATTCATCTTTCCTCCTTATGGAATCTTGTTTTTGTAATTCACACCTGAAGTTCCTCCACAGTACAAGCTTATTGAAGAAAAAAATGCACCTATGTTTTCTCACTGTTTCTTGGTTTAAATGTTTCCCTTCCTACGTTTAGGTCTCTGGTGCATCTGGAATTAACTCAGGTGTAAGGAAAAATGCCTTCAGTTGTTATTAAGTTGCCCTTGAGGGTCCTAAAAGATGCTCTGTCTTTTCTGACTTTTACTCAGGAAAGCAGACTATTTTTTTTTAATTATGGCTTTTAATTGTGAATTTAAATGACTTCATCATTAAAAAACTAATGAATGTAAAAGTATTATATCACTCTATGTTCATGTTTGGCATTTTTAATGTCCCTATCTGTATATATTCTCTATGCTCTGTTATTTTTTAGCAGGAGCGAAGGCCTACCCCTGCTTCCTTCCCCAGCTCCTGCAGATCCTACACCCTGCTATCTGACTCATATTTTATTAAAAAGGTGTTTCAAACTGTGTGAACCATTAAATTAATTTAGTCAGTCACAGCCAACATCTTTAAGAAAAGAAATGGAATAGACTAGGAATCCCCCACTTTTTTTTTTTTTGCATCTGGTTATTTAAACATTTATTTCGATGAAGCAGCACAGTCTACACTATTGTTAGTTTTGAAAGCTCTGAACTATTTATGCTGAAATGTCAGAGTTCCATGAAACAGTGTGAGGAGAACCTAGAAAAGCCTTGGTGGGCAGGGAGAAGAGTCTCTTGCTAACTACTATGCTTATTTCTGAGGTCATTTGAAGAAGGTCCTGCAGCTGATATCTGGAGAAGATGGTTAGGGCTTTGGGAAGCTCAGGAAAGTTAGTGAATTGCAGTTAAGAAAAAGGTTGAAGATGCAAGAATGAGTGAGAAGGGAGGGCACATCAGAACAGCCTCATCGAAGTTTTTTGAGAGGACAAGTTGAATTTTTGTTTTTAATTAATAAGGGAAAACAGTGGTTGGCAACAAAAGAGAAAAGGAGGAAGTGCCTTTTTCCTTCACCCAGGTTTGAACCTGAGTCCAACTGGCTTGTGCTCTTCTTGTAGAATCCTTCTCTAATCCCAAATTCCACGTCTCCCCTCGGGGGATGATCACGGAAGGAGAGAAGATGGACATTACGTGCACCATTCAAGTGCCGCACATGGCCACTGCATTTCCAGAAATCATCATCCAGAAGGACAAGATGATCGTGGCACACAGTAATCACAACGACAGGGCCACCTACTCACTGATGGCCACAGTGGAGCACAGTGGCAACTACACGTGCAAAGTGGAAACCAGCCAGATATCCAAGGTCAGCAGCATCGTGGTCAACATAACAGGTAGGGTATCAACCCATGGCGGGCTCAAGAGGAGACTGTGCTGGAAACCAGGCTGGCCAGTGAGACCGATAATCTACTGCCTATCTGAATAAATGCACTCAGGCGGGAGATGGTGCTCATGGGGAAAAGTCAATGCAGAGCCAGTAAGCAGCTAGCTGTGGCAGGTGAGGGTGCAGGTTCTGCCATCAGATCCCAGCCTTGCCACTTATCACTTCTGTGACCTTAGGGGACTTACTGAGTTTCTCCTTGCCACAGCTCTATGAGATGAGGGTAACGACAGAACTCAGCAGCTGGACCGTTACAGTGGCTAAGTGACTTAAAGAGCCTCACACAGAGTAAGCACTCAGTGAATGTTAGCTCGTCTTCTATTATTATTATGTTTTCAATCCTCACCTGAGGATATGTTTATTGATTTTAGAGAGAGAGGAAGGGGGAGGGGAGAGAGAGAAACATCGACTGGTTGCCTCCCATACATGCCCCAATTGGGGATCAAACCCACAACCTAGGTATGTACTCTAATTGGGGATTGAACCCTCAACCTTTTGGTGCATAGGACAATGCTCCAACCAACTGAGCAACCCAGCCAGGGCTAGTGTTTCCATTATTGCAGCACATTTATCTTTCCTCTGTGCTGAGTGCTATGCTAGATCACCAGACAAAGTTCAGGAGTGAGAAAGCATTAGCAAATTCAAAAACAATAGTAACACTTCCCCTTTATTGAACACGGTATGACTGATGTGGCTACTTTTTCACTTCATACTCAGAGCAGTGCTATGAGATACATATCCTGATTCCAGTTTTATGGCTGAGAGTTTGGGAAACTCGCCCAATGATTACAGGATTACCAAGTGGAGTTACCCCTGGGCCTATTTATTTGACTTCTAAGCACATGCACTTAGAAGTTTCCCTCGACTCCTTTCCCCCTTACCTAGCTCTACTTCTCTTTTTAGCTCTTTTTTTAAAAAAAATTTATTTATTTTTAGAGAGAGGAGAAGGGAGGGAGAAAGAGAGGGAGAAAGAGCAATGTATGGTTGCCTCTCACATGGCCCTCACTGAGGAGCTGGCCTGCAACCCAGGCATGTGCCCCGACTGGGAATCGAACCGGGACCGCTTGGTTCCCAGCCTGCGCTCAATCCACTGAGCTACACCAGCTGGGCTCTTTTTAGCTCTTAACAACCAAAAAAAAAAAAATGTACTCTACTTCTTCCCGTTTATGGTATGTTTTCAGGCACTACAATGAAAGCTGATTAGGTCAGGAATGTTACCTATTTTACGCAGTGCTGTGTTGTGAATACCCAGAACAGAGCCTGGCACATAGTAGGAATTCAATACTTATGTGTTTCATGAACATAGGATGACAGTGTTTAAGAGGACAGAGAGTCAGCCCTTCTGGGTTCCCAAGTGAAGGTGTCCATTCATTCCTTCACTTGTTGACTCATTTACTGAAAACCCCCTATGTGTTAGGCAGGGAATGTACAGTCACAGCTCTGGTCCCCAGGATCACAGGTAGGCTGCCACTACCCACCTGGGTGATGGGCATATGTGCTGGATCCTGCAGGTCTATAGTGTGTGCTAGCAATTTAGTTTAGTATTGATAATGACAAATATTTTGAGGGCACGCAGTATTTTTTACTGATAAGACAGGTCTTATCTCATTAGAGTAAAGTATTTAATTCAACATCTATTGAGCATCTTCTGTTTTGCTGGGCAATCTATTGGGGATAGAGAACTGCTTGAAGGAATCACGGCCACAAATAGATCATTAGAATGCAGCACAGCCCTGCACAGGTGGCTCAATTGGTTGGACCATTGTCTTGTACACCAAAAGGTTGTGGGTTCAATCCCTGGTTGGAGCACGTATGGGAGGCAACTGATCAATGTTTCTCTGTCGCTCTCTCTCTCTCTCTCTCTCTGTGTTTTTCTCTGTCTGTCTGTCTGTCTCTCTCCCTCTCCACACCCCCTCCCTCTGTCCCTTCCTCTCTCTCTAAAATCAGTAAACATATCCTTGGATGAGGATTAAAAAAAAAAAAGAATGCAATGCAATGCAATGAGGAAGTAAATAAAGGGATGGGCATACTGTTGTGAGAGCAACAGGGACCAAGTGGTGAACACGTGGACTGTTTCACCAGTCAGAGACGCATCCTTACCCCTGGGACAGGCTACTTAGGAAAGCATAAAGCATCCCTGGACAGGAGATACTAGCTATTGTTGTAGCTGATCACCCACATCCAGAAGGCCGTGCCATGCAGGGTATACAAGCCATCAGTCAATCAGGCTCTCAGGCCCAAGAAAGCAAAGTGCTTTGCTCAGTCTGTCCTTCCATGCCCTCAGCCTGAATGCACTGTGAACTTGTTCAAGTTCGATCAAGCCTTTGGAAAAGTCTCCAAGCTCACTTATGCACCTGGTTTTCCACGCTCCTGTTTCTAGCAAGCCTCACTGTGAATGGCTCTATATAGCAATATTGGAGGCTCACAGTAATTCTGTGAACATAAAAAGTCATTGAATTAGGCATTTATCTTTGGATCGAAAAAGGGTTTCTTCCACCCTCCACTGTTTACCTTTTCAGACCCAATTTGTCACCAAGTGCTGCCAGGTCTGTCACCTCTGTCTTGTCTTCTCGGCTCTACAATCACACCCTAACCAGGATTAATCCCTCACACCAGGATTACCGCAGGGACTCCCTGAACATCTCTGTTCCAACTTTTCTTGGGCTTAAACTCCTCCCACACAGTTGTGATCCTTCACCTTGACCCTGCCCTCTTCCAAAGAGTCCTCCCCACTCAGACTACCCCTTCCCCTTGGCCACTGAAAAACTTCTGTTGTCCTTAAAGACCAAGCCCTAAATCTCCCTCCAGCCTCCCCCGGCAGAGTCCTACGGTCACACCTCAGGCCCCAGTGCCGTCTGCTTATGTCTCAACATCAACAGTCTCTGCAAAGATTTAGCATCTATCTCACCACCCAGTGTGAGCTCTTTAAGGACCAGGTCTGTGGCTCAGCTCATCTTAAATTACCAATACTTAACACAGAACCTGGCACATTGTAGGAGCTCAATAAATATTTGTTCATGAGTGAACGGAAGACCGATCCTTTTTAGTCCACGTCACGGTCCTGCCTGTCTGTTTACATTACCTCCTTTACAAGCAACTGTTCCCTCACATTTCCTTCCTAATGGTAAACCATCTTGTACCCACCTCAGCAACAGCGTTTCTGTCTTTCACATTTTTGTTTCTGTATTTTTTTAAAGATATTATTTATTTATTTTTAGACAGAGGGGATGGGAGGGAGAGAGAGGGAGAGAAACGTCAATATGTGGTTGCCTCTTGCGCGCCCCCTACTGGGGGCCTGGCCTGCAACCCAGCATGTGCCCTGACTGGGAATTGAACTGGTGACCCTTTGGTTCGCCGGCCAGTGCTCAATCCACTGAGCCACACCAGCCAGGGCTGTTTATGTATTTTTAAATGTAGTCATTGCTTTGGGATTTTTTTTTTTTCCTAAGTCATTTTTTACATTTTTTGGTATCTGCCCAATGAGATTGTATGACACTAGGATGTCAATTTCTTTGGTTCCTTTTCCCCACTCCTAACCTAGCACTCTGAAAGCAGCTAAGTCAATAGTTATTGTGTGGAAGGAAGAAAGGATGGCATATGGCTTAACGAAATACAGAGTAATTACTGGGACACCGCCTTACCTGAAGTCTTATCTTACGCCCTGTACAGGAGACTAGGAAGACACTGTGGACTGATTAATATGGAAATGGCTTCCATAATGATGTAACGTCAGTGATGACAATGACAGTGTTGATATTTACCCCCAACCTGTACAGCAGGCAAATGAAGAGGCAAAGGTAGAATTCGATGTCCTGATTCCTGGTTGCATTCTCAAACCTCCAGCCCAAGAAGCTTTCCTAAGAGGAACTTCGGGACTCAGTGCCTTCCTCAATAGGCAGACAGTCTCGAGAATTCAGTAATTCTCGAGGAACTCCTCGCTTCTGCATCGAGGACATAACCGTGAAGTCAGGGGGCATCGGTTTACATGAAAGAGCCAAGTCTTCACATTGTTATGTACTTAATTGGTACTTTCCCTAGAGCTGAAAATACAAACATGTATGATAACTATGAAATATTGATGTATTTCAGGAAATATTTAAGTCAGGGGACGACAAAACCTCTTAAAAGTTAACTTCCATCTTTACTACTGTGGCCACCCAACCTAAATTAGGGCACGAATAACTCCTTAGAGTGGCACAGAATGTTGTAGCTCATGACTTAACCCAAGCAGGCGTCGCCCAGCCATCTGCTCCCAGAGATCTCCCCACAGCACACCTCTGTGGCCTGCCCCTGACCCAGGCTTTCCACGCCTCCCGTTGCCCAAGGATGCAATCCGCACTTCTCTATGTGGTTCCCAAGGGCCTTCAACACCCACAGGCCTTCCTTTGGGCTCTTCTTCTCCCGCTATGTTCCAGGGCATCTGAACTTTCGGGTGCTTGAACCTCTTGCCAGGTCTTCTATATGCTATTCCCTCTGCCTCTTTGCCTGGATGACTTCTGCCAACAGCCCTTTGCTGATTCCCCAAGCCCGGGTTCCACGTCACCCACGCTCGCTGCAAACACTGTGTCTCAGTCGCCCAGCAGACGTAGCACTTTGAAGTCAGGGACTGTCTCTTTTTCACTGTTGTCTCCCCGATGGCAAGCGAGGTACCCAGCACAGAAAGAACCTGAAATAAATACTTGTGGGATAAAACTTGTGAGTGAATGAATAAATGGGTGAATGCAGGAATCATTATAGATTGCAAAACTTTTCTAATCCATATCTGTGAAATAACCTGGATTAATAAGGGAGCCAAACCTGCCATTGGAGCCCCAGGTGAAGAATGAACCGTAGTTCTTTTGGTTCCCAGCCCACGTTCAATCCACTGAACTATAACAGCCAGGCCTGAACCATAGTTCTTTAACTGTATTATTATCAGGTATATTTGAGAAGCAAAGAAAAACTTTTTGCAGGAAGTTGACAGTTGATTCTGCCAAAAGCAGCCAGGCCAAGGGACTGTCTGTGAAGGGGCTTTGGGAGTGGTTCCCGGAAACGTCTCACTCCATGCCCACTCATTGCTTTTTCAGAGCTATTTTCCAAGCCAAAGCTGGAATCTTCAGCCACACGTCTGGACCAGGGTGAAAGTCTGAACCTGTGGTGCTCCATCCCGGGAGCACCTGAAGCCAACTTCACCATCCGGAAGGGAGACGTGACAGTGTCGTTGTCCCAGAATTTCACCAAGAAAGCCTCAGAGGGGGACAGCGGGGCGTACACCTGCATCGCGGGCATTGGGAAGGTGCTCAAGAAAAGCAACACGGTCCAGATAACCGTGTGTGGTGAGTATGTCCTTGCTAGCTCTGGGGGTCTCGAGGTGAAGCAGGAGAAAGGGGATTTTTCACCAGCTGCCGCCTCTCCAGTCTGAAGGCAGATCAGACTGAGGCAGGGTAAGAGCGTGAGGGAAGGTGAGAAGAATGAAACTGAGAGACTGGACAGAAGCAAGTGGTATTTCTGCGTAGAGTCCAGGAGAGCAGCAATACAAAGAAAATATTTTTGGCAAAAACCAAGTTCATGGTTTTATTGTGGCTGCCTACTAATGATGTAGCAGCCTCTGAATTGGCAAGATTCTGGCTGCTGGGACAGGCACCTACCCCCAAACTCAGGGAGGGAACACGGCTTAGCCAACACTCCACTTTAAGACCAAAGCTCCAGTTTTTAATCCTTATCCTGACTGACCAGAAGGTCTAGGATTCTGTTAGCCTGAATGGAGGTGCTGGGACCACCCAGAGCTGAGCGTCTTAGACTTGAATGAATTTGCAGAACCTGGTCAGAATGCAGGTTGGGATGAGGCCAGATTCCACATCTGCAACCAGGGCCTTGAGGATGCTGGCTCTGCTGGGCCCTGGACTACACTTTGAGCAGAGGGTTCTAAATGAATGTGGAACTCTGGTCAAGCTGTCACTGTCACTGTGATTATTCAGTCATTGCCCTTCAGTTTAATCTGTGGCTATGATTTCTCCAGCCAAGATCTTAGTCTGCTCTGAACCAGGGTTTTAGCCTATTGCCAACTCTCTAGTCATCTAGCTCAAAGGAAATAATGCAAGAGACAAACATGGGTCATTCCATGTTCATTCTTTTTGCTGTTCTTGGAGGGAGGTAATTTCATTATATAAGCTTTATAAACAAGCTAACTTCTAAATAATGACCCATATGGATGTACATGTATGTGCATGTGAGATATATGAAAGTATAAACATATGTTTAGAGGGGTGTGATGTTTTTCTTGAATTTATGTCATATTTTTTGTGTATAGCATTCTCTTTTCCTCTCTCTCCTCACCACACACATACATACATACGCGCACTACCTGCCAATTTTAAAGGAGTCCTATAAAGGTAGATAAAGCAGGCAGACATGTAAAATTATAGTGATGAGTCCTGGCCAGGTAGCTCAGTTGGTTAGAAATTGTCCCGATACACCAGGGTGGCAGGTTGGATCCCCGGGCAGCGCACAGACAAGAATCAACCAATAAATATACGAATATGTGGAACAAAAAATTGATGTGTCTCTCTGTCTCTCCCCCCTTCCTCTCTTGCTCTCTAAAATCAATCAATAAAAAAATTAATAAGAAACAAAATAAAATTATAGTAATGACAGAGAAAGCAAAGCTCAGAGTTCAAAGAGAGCACCCCTTGGGCTGGATGTCTTGCTTCAGATTGTTTCTCTCTCTGTCATTCTAGAAAGGCTTTCCAAGCCCAGGATTCTGCACGACTCCAAGTCTGAGGTGATAAAAGGACAGACCATAGAAGTCAAATGCCAATCCATAAATGGAACCTCACCTATTTCGTATCTCCTTATAAAACCAAGTAACGTTTTGAAGAGTCAGAATGTAAGCTCAAATGAGCCTGCAGTATTTGAAGTTAACCCCACGGAAGACACCGAATACCAGTGCATCGCACGGAATTGCCACTCCCACCCCGAAATATTCAGTGACCCTCTGTGGGTCAAGGTGATAGGTAAGTTGCTGTGCTATGAGAAGAAATCGTGTGGGATTGGGGCTTTGCATTTACAGAGGTCTGGGGTTGTTCCGGGATGGTGTGGACAAGGGAAGTGGTGGGACTCACACCAAGTCCACAAACACGACGTGTGGCAAGGCAGGATCAAGGCCCAGGTCAATGGGGCCAGAAAGTATCTGGGGATTATTGGTGCGTCCAGCGACTTCTCTCTTCAGAACCTTTCCAGTGAACTGCGAAAATATAAGAGTGACGTGTACCAACTTCAGGAAACTCTAAAGTTGTGTTTTTGGGTTCTCTTAGCGTTTGCTCATTTTTAGGCGAACTGCCAGCCAGCTCAGGACTGTTGACCAGAGCTCTTCTCTATGGTTGGCACCAGGGCACGCTGTCACAAGCAGAGCCCACAGCGATTAGAGCCGCCGGCTGCAGTCTCACAAGGCTTGCTAGCTGGGACTCTCGTACACAAGAGAAAAATACCATTGTCCTGGGGTGGATGTTTTCCCTCGAGCCTCCATCCGTGCCTCTCTGAAGACGTTAGGTGTGCCATTGCCTGGCTCGCAGAGGTCTTCTGCATCCTGTTGTAAAAAGCTTACAAGCCTCCCTTCTCTTTCTTCTTGTTTAATAACTTTAATCTCCCTGTGTCATGGGGACATCCTGAGTCAGATAGAGACTGCTGCTACTATGATTATACAGTCTGAGAGTAGCCACACTTTTCAAATTTACATCCGTGTATACTAAACGCCTAATGCTATAGGGCATCTCAAAAAAGACACACTCTTGGTTTCAATAATATAACAAGAAACAGAGGACCACCTGATTAAATAGTGGGGAAATATTTGGATATATATGAATATTTGAATGACAGTGCAAATAAGCATAGAAAAACGCTATTAGGCAACACATTATTAATTGCCACGTGAAATATCCTTGCAGTGATGGTGATAGGAACTTAGGGCGTGAAGATGTTACCTAGCCCCAGCGGGAAGAGCTGGGTTAGGAGCCGGGGCTTGACAGTGCTTGGGCAGGGAGGGCTGGAGACGGCCTACCAGCCTAGTCAACACATGAGCGGGATCTCCATGGACTCATTCGAAAGACTGTGGGTCAATAAGGTGGCCGGAAACAAAGGGTGAGAATGGAGAATCACTGGATATAAGCTGGAAAAGTGACTGACCCCCACTGGGAAGGGCATCAAATACCAGTCTTGAGAGCTGGGAACTTGTCTTGTATGCAGTGAAGAGCCAGAGGAGGGAAGGTGGGCATGAGAATGGGGTCTTGGGAACATGAGCCCAGTGTTTCTATCAGTAGGAGTGGTGACTTTAGACCTCGTGCTACCTTAAGAAGCTGATACGGAAGCCCATGTGAAACGGTGGGTTCACGTTGGGCCCATAGTAGTGGCTAACATTTACTGAGCCCGACTAGCTGTCCACCCCTGGTGAAATATTTTAGTAAATTATCCTCATTAATACTTACAATAGCCATGCAAGACCCATATCAATATTGTCGTTGTTTTGTGCTGAGGCAAATAAGGCTTAAGACAAATAGCTGGTAGGCAGTGTGACTAGAAACTGAGGCAAGGCAGTCTGGCTCCTGGCCCCAGCTTGCCACTGCCCCCTGGTGCCGCACAAGGATGGAGGCTGACGGGTCAGGCTGCCCCCTTCAAAAGTCTGCGCTTGTGGTTGACCTGCACCATCCCACCCCAGAATGGCAGCTCCATGGTCTAGCCACCCAGGGCCCTCGCAAGGGCGATTCATTAGTCAGATGCCAGTCTGCTGACCGGTTCATTCTCACATTAATAGGAAGGCCTATGTGGGAAGACAATTTAGGATCACAATTTTGGTGGTTGAACATGGAACCAGGGAAGGGGGTTATGGGAGGAAGATAAATTCTGCTTGGATCTGCTAGGAATGAGAGGCTGTTAGGCTTCCATGGAAGAAATGCCCAGGTAAAAATTGAGACTTGGAGTTCAGGGAGTAATCTGGACTAGAGCTATGTATCTAGGCATTAAATGCTATGGGTCCGTGTGTTGTAGCATTGATGACGTAGGTGAAGTCACCAAAGAGGAGAATGGAAAGGGAAAACTGAGGCCTAAGTTTTGTAGAAAGTGCACATTTAAGAGGCAGAAGGAAGAAAAACTTGTGAATAAGGAGGGAGTGGCAAGTAAGGAGATAAGAGAATCTGAGTGGTGAGGCATCACAGAAGCCCAGAAGAAGATGAGTTCGAAAGGAAGGGCTGGGAGGCAGAGGAGAGCCGTAGGGAGGCCAGGGATGGGGCCTCTTTGTCAGACTCAGGGATGAACTCATCAGGGGGCCAGGGGACCTTTGGAGTCTCTTCAAAACCAGAGACAGAGTATGGTTTCAGGAGCAGAGGAATGGGAGCCAGACTTCAGGGCTAACAAGAAAGTGGGAAATGAGAGTGTGAAAGCCATAGGTTTAGACCACTCAAAAAGGAAAAAGGAGAAAAACGGGAAGGTCATGAGTTGAGTTATTTGTTCATAAGATCTGGAAATGCCATGCATCTTTGTAAGCAGAGGGAGAGCAACCACACACACACACACACACACACACACACACACACACACACAGGTGCATACAACAGACTCACGAAATAGACCTCAACAGAACACCTGAGTTAACAGGTATAGCAAGCCGAACAGTCAGTAACTGTATTTGAGGTGGTGAGTGAAGGGGGATGCCCCTAGCATCGTGTGTCTAATCCACGCAGGAGCACAGGAGGCATCAGTCACTGCCCTGCTGGGCTAATTAAGGGAGGAACTGAAGAATGTGGGGTAAGCGGAGTGACAAAACCCAAGTCTGAGTCACGGCACAGGAGGAGGCTGGCCGCAAGCAGTGGCTGTGTCATTACCCCGACCCCACCCCACCCCACCCCTGACTTTTTCAGTGCTAATCCTTTTCCTGCTTTTCAGCCCCAGTGGATAAGGTCGATATTTCTATCTTGAGTGATAATACAGTGGAGTCTGGGAAAGAACTTGTGCTTCGATGCTTCACAAACAAAGCATCTGGTCCCATCACCTACAAGTTTTACAGAGACAAGGAGGTCAGGCCCTTCTACGAAACCATCTCAAATGACACGCAGGCCATCTGGCACAAGACGCAGGCTGGCATGGAGCAGGACGGACAGTATTACTGCACAGCCTCCAACAGAGCCAACATGGCCAGAACTGTCCCCCGCAGCAACGTACTCACAGTCAGAGGTGAGTCACGGCCTCAACAGTGAGAGGCGGTGCGGCTACCATGTGTAAAAGGAAACCAGTGGGAGTTTAGCACTTACCACGGAGGGTTAAGAGCCCAACGTCCTCCAGGCTGTTTGGTTGTATGTGACCGAAACCCACTCAAATTAAATATAAAAGAGGAACTGGTCCTTATATGGAATGGAAGTATTTCACAGAGGTGTAATTCCAAATTCTTGGTGGAGAGATAGCAAATGGCCCACCTTGAGTCACACATCCACCCATGAACCACCTGTGGCCACGGGGATTGGACCAAGCAGACCCAGCAAGGAGTCTGCTCCGTCCTGCCGTCCTTCAAGACCGTAGCTGACTCCGTAGCAAGAACAACCATTTCTGTACCGACTATGAACACAGAATCCCTCAGAGGTAGATAGATGCTCAGTGTAAGATGTGGTTACAAGAACCAAAAATCAGTCTTCTTTGTTGCTTAACACTAATATTGTTTCTTGCTGGTAGAGAAAAACAACTCTCTCTTTTAATTCTTCTTATTTTCAGTCTTTCTTGCCCCATGGAAGAAAGGACTGATCGCAGTGGTTGTCATCGTGGTGATCATTGCCATCTTGGGACTGGGGGCCAGATGCTATTTTCAGAAGAAAGCCAAGGGTGAGCACAGTTCTTTCGTTGCCTTCTGACAGATTGCCCTCGCCAGGAAACCGGCCATAGGTGTGCGGGGCTGCCGCTTTACGGGGGGCTGTGCTCGGCACCGATGGGAGCTGAGGAGACGTAACTGACAACGGTTGTTTTTCCCCTTATGGTGTCACCTTGATAACCGAAGACCTTGGCTTTGGTGGGTGTGCAGCTTTTACTGCCCCTGGGTATAGCTGGGCAAAAATGGAAGTGATCGCAGTCTTAGCTGGACAACCCAGAAAAGATACATCCAGGGGAAAGTTCCATTAAGGTATGGCCAGAAGAAGCCGTCTCTGCGGATTTGGCCACACTTAGTCCTGCAGTTGGTAGAGTGGGGTGTGAGTGTTATGGAGACGCCCCCACAGGCACTGAATGCCCTCCAGTTAATCTGCCTGTGGTGTCATGATCTCTACCCTGTGCTTGAGGTTAACCACACATGGAAGGGAGGCCAGGACCCCCTGCGGGCACCCCAAGTCACACGCAGCCTGCACTCAAGGAAAAGGGCACAGCACCAGTAAACTCTGCCAAGATTCGTATGTGCTGAGGCAGTTTCTGTTGGGGCCCTAGTGCTACCGCCTGGGATGAGCGGGGGCAGAGGAGATAAGGAGGGGCCCTGGGTTTTTTCCAGAACAGGAAATCCCTCTGAGAAGAGGGCTCCAGAACAAACCGCTTCCTTAGGGAATTGGTCCTCACAGAACAGGCAGGGTGAGAGGAAAGACTGGTTTCGGGCCAGCTTGGGATTCAAAGCCCAGGGACTCGTTTAGCCTTCACTATGCAGCCCAGTCCTGAATCAGAGAGACAGTTGCCCTTTTGCCTGGCTACTCTGGTTCCTGTATCATTGTCTTCACCTCCTCTAAAGAAAATAGCTCCCGGCCCCCACGACAAAATGTCATATTTCTGGATGAAATGATGGGAAAGCTCTCAGGATAAGACAAAGAGAAGACCTACTTTAATTTGTTTCTTTTTCTTTGTTTTTTAAAGCAGAAATACATTTGGCTTTCTTTTCTCTTTTTTATGGCTCGCCAAATCTCCAAGAAAGTCAAATGTGGTTTGAAATGAGTGTTCCCCTCTGCTATGGACATGGGTACTTTTTACTGACTTTGGTTTTTCTCTTTCTCTTTTAAAGCCAAGCAGATGCCAGTGGAAATGTCCAGGTCAGTGCGGCCGCCCTGTGGGCACTGTCTGTAGGGAACGTCTGGTCATCAGGAAGTTTTCAGTGGCTCTTGGGAAACTCAGAATAATAAGGGTGTGAGCAGTGTAGTGTGTGTGTGTGTGTGTGTGTGTGTGTCTCAGTGGAAGATTGCCAACTGTCCTTTCATGGGAAAAATGGCTTTATTCTGAGGTCATGTCCTTCCTACACTGTTACTTGTAAAATCCCCTTTTCATGATGATACAATAATGGTAGGAGATAGAATTTTAAAATTTTACTTAGTTGGCAAAATAGAGTTGGCCTAGAAAAAAAAGTGGTCGCACTATTTTTACTGTTCTGGCAATCTAAAATCCAAAAGCATGCGAATCATAGCTTTGTAGCACAGAACGAGGACTGCACGGGGGTGAGATTCACCTGGGAAAGGACGCCTGTTGTTCGCACGCCCTTTGGTCTCGACACTTAATTTAACAGCGTGAAAGTGTTTGTTAAATCATCTCACAACTGGGGGAAAAAAAATTTCCAAATAAGACTCAAGTTTGCCTCCCTTTGGAAATCTCTTCCTGGTTTCCTCCTGATCTTTCCTTGATTATTTTTGTTGGTTTGACATTGGAGCCAAAAAACTGTCACACATTTTTTTCCTTTTCCAATTTTATTTTAAGGCCGGCAGTACCACTTCTGACCTCCAACAATGAGAAGATGTCAGATTCCAGTACCGAAGCCAACAGACCTTACGGTACAGTCCCGGTTTCCTGCCGTTGCGCAGTTTTTCCTAGCTCGCCGCCCACTCCGCTACCCCTCTTACCGCAGACCCTGCAGGTGGTGGGGTTACCGTTCCTAGGGAAGACCCGCCTTTACGCAGGAGCGGTCAGTCTGATCAGCCATTGGATGGTGAGCTGATAAACGAAACAAACACTTGGGAGAAAGGCAGAACGTTTTCCCCTCATTTCACCTCCTTCTGAACATCCCAAGGAATGAAAAGTAGACAGTAATTACCGTATTTTTCGGACTATAAGACGCACTTTCCCCCCCAAATTTGGGAGGAAAATGGGGGTGCGTCTTATAGTCTGAATGTTCTGTTTACATTTACATTGGTGAAATATTATGTTATTTATGTTATTAAATATTTTACTACATTTTTTGCTTCAAAATTTTTTTTCCTATTTTCCTCCTCTAAAACCTAGGTCCAACTTATGGTCCAAAAAATACGGTACCCTGCTGTGGATGCCCATCCTGGGCCATCCTCAGAGACTTGGACCATTGCCCAGGTGTAATCATCCTTCCTTTGTAAGAAAGACCAGATAGCAAATTAAGCCACTGGTAAAACTTCTCAGATGGAATTATTTATTATAAGCACAAGACACTGTCATTTCACACTTGACACAACAGGAAACCAATTTAAGTATTTGTTAGTAGAAGCATTTTTAAAGACTTTATGCATTTACTTTTAGAGAGTGGGAAGGGAGGGAGAAAGAGAGGGAGAGAAACATCGATGCGAGAGGAAAACATTGACTAGCTGCCTCCCATATGCGCCCTGACTGGGGACCGAACCTGCAGCCCAGGTATGTGCCCTGACCGGGAATCAAACTGGTGGCTTTTCTCTTGGTGGAACGATGCCCAACCAACTGAGCCACATGAGTGAGGGCAGCAGACGCATTTTTTAAAATAATGGAACACTATAGGAATGCCTGGTTAGGAGCCTTATTGCAAGTTTGAGTCAGTTCATTGGGGTGGGTGGCCAGTTCCAGGAGTTTTTAATCCCATTAGGTCTAAGAGAAAATTGCTCCAGAGGTATAATTACATCACGTAGAAACTTTTGTCCTGAGCCAGATTTGGAGCAGTTTTCTTTTAGCAGGTTTTGGGAATAAAATGCCCATGTTCTTTTCTAATTCAGTAACAGTATTCCACAAAACAAGGAAATGTTAGGATTCCCACATTATAGGACATGCTCAAGAGATATGTTTTAAGAATTCAGCAATTCTTATAGTAATGAATCATAACCCTTTAAAAAGTGAAATGAAGCATTTGTGGTAACAAAAGTAATATGCCAATAAAGAGAAAACAGCAAATATATTATTTAAGAAACTACATTCAGAAAAATTCAGTGAATAGTTACCAAAAAGTAACCCAATCTTATAAAGAAAATACATCTCTGTGGTATAAGGGGAGTTCTGTTGGCTATTTGCATTATGTATACAGAAATATAGATTCTTTAAATTAAATGCTGTCATACATATATTAAAATAAGATTCTCCCCCAAATGCAAGAAATAGTTCAATTCTTATATTGTCTCTCCATGGATTATTTCAGCTTATAAATACATGTTAGTAATCACAACAGCAATTAGTTCCAATACATAATGAAAACCATGTGTTCTTCAGGAATAGTATTTATAACATTCAGAAGAGTTCTTAATATGGAACAACTTGATTAAAAAGATTAAAAATGTTTTTCCCTCTGAGGTGGCAACCCAGAGGCACTGCCTTTTAAACCACGAGCTCACGGACCCCACCCTCACCTGGAGGGGGTTCGTGTCCCAGCATCCTCATGGTTGTGGTCGCAGAGCTATTCCCTTTGGAATTAAGTTTAATTTCTAATGAACTTGCTCAAAGTGAGCAATTTGAATCTTGAACCATTCCTAAGTAGAAGTGTCGCTTCTGCGGGATGGTGGCCATCCCACCTGTGTTAGAAAGAGACCACACAGCCCCGGCCAGATGGCTCAGCTGGTTGGAGAGTCATCCCAGGCACCAGAAGATTAGGAGTTTGATCCCTGGTTGGAGCATGTTCAGAAGGCAACCAATCGATGTTTCTCTCTCGCATCGATGTTTCTCTCTCTCTGCCTCCCCCACTTCTTCTCACTCTAGGGTCAATGAATACATCTTGGGTGAGGATTTAAAAAAGAGAGAAAGACCACACTGGGTTGGATGGGGCCACAGGGAGACCAGGTGGGAACCCAGAAGCCAGATGCCCTGCCATGGTGCGGGAGGAGGGAGGGAGAGAAAAGTTATACATAAAAAACTAGGATTTCCATTGCCACCCATCCTAATTGTTATTTTTAAACTAGATTACAGTGAAGATATTGGAAACCATGCAATGAAACCAGTAAATGAAAATAAAGGTAATTATATAATTTTAGTTTTTTTTTTAATTAGGAAACTTTACATTAAAAAAGACCCCTAGGAAAAGAACTAACACTGTTAACACCCGTGGGCATTTCCCCACCTCTCTTAGTGGACGCTGGTGGCTTTCTCCAAAGACACTATCTGGTGTCCTTAAGGGGAAAGTGACCTGAATTCCAGGAGGAAAGAACTGGGTTAGACTCAAAAAGGAACTTCCTAAATCAGAATGGACTGTTGAATAAGGTAGGAGAATCTCCTTCCCCTTGGAGAGTAGAGGAGGAGGTTGTTTAAAAGTTAAACAGCATCACTGCAAATTGTTAGGTTGTACACCTTAAACATAGACACGTTATCTGTCCACTGTGTCCCAGTAAAGTGGGAGAAGCGCGGTAAGGGGCTGGGGAGGGGGAGCAGCACATGGGGAACTTCGAAGGAAATGAAAATGTTCTTTTTCTTACAAAGGGTGATGGTATGGCATGCCGTTATCTATTGAATTGTGATTGCTTATGGTTTATACATAACTTACAAATATTTTGGACCTATTCAATATTTAATAAAAATGAAAAATACACTATAAAAAATAAAGCAAACTAGCCCTGCTGCTTATTGTTTAAGACAGTTAACACCAGATTGCTGGTTTCTGCCGAAAGCTCAGAAGGGTCGGGCCAAGTCATTTTCCAAACTGCCTTCCCCCTGGGGGCTGCTGTCCCTGCACAGAGAACTCTGAGGAACGGCATGGGTTCGGTAAACACCGTGACTGCAGAATCAATTTTAGCTGCTGATGAGAAACCCTGATTCTTTGAGGCTTCAAAAATAAAACAGCAATGTTACGTGGAGTTGAAAACAAACTATTTTGCTAGATTTCGCTGTGCCGCCCTGACCGCTCTCATTAACTTGTTTTTCTATGGGTACACATCACAGCCTCAGGGCGTTCTGGGCTGGGGATGCCTTGTCTCCCCCATTTCCTGCGATCCTTCCCACCCTGGAGACAGCTTTCTAGGCCTGTGGCCGCAGAGGCGTCTGAAGTTAACTGCTGTGGCTGATGCCGACTTTCACAGATCCTCCCTCTGCAGAAACCATGGGGACCCATGAGGGGTCCGTCCTCACTCCAGTGAGGGCAGGGTCAGCACGGCCTTCCCCAGAGTGAGGTTTCTCACCCACTTAGAATGGAGTTATACCTGCGCTGCTTTCCCCTCAAAATACAGAATGCTTCAATCATTTGAATGGAAATCCCTAATGTGGTCTGAGGCGCCCCCCCATATCTGCAATGGGATTCTGTCTAACTGCAAGGTGCTGTGTTTCCTTTGAGCAGAGCCTCTGACCTTGGACGTGGAGTACACAGAAGTGGAGGTGACCTCACCTGAGCCTCATGAAGGTACACGCCATCAGTCGAGTGATTCCCCTTGCTTTGCTCTCTCCTTGGGTGTAGAGGCGCAGAGTAAGGTGGGCTGTGACCTAGGGACAAAAGTCTAGTCACCCTCAGTCACTCAGAAGGGAGGTGGTCAGCAGACAGACCTGCTGGACATGCCTAAGGCAGAAGCAGTGACCCCCGTCCAGGCTTTGAAGTATAAAATTTCATTTATTATTATTTATCATACTACTAATAATGGGTATGTTTTCCTGACCAATTACTAAGTGCTAAGAAGTGTGGTTTTTGAGACCTTTTGAGATCAGCTTCACTCCTGGATGTTTGAGCTTTCCTGCAGAGGTACACCCCCTTGCCCAAACCAGCATCCTCCTAAAAAAGTTGCTTGCAGACTGAGCTTGTGTAAATGAGGTGTGTGTTTGAGGGTTGTGAGGGCTTTGCTATTTAAAGAGACACTTGGGTAAAGGCTTTTGAAGGGCAGAATCCCTTCCTGTGTAAATCGTGGTTCTAGCTTTAGCTTCAGGCATTGTTTCCATGTATGTGGTTCTCTGGGGGGCAGGCTGGCCTGGAGGGCCCGATCTCTGGTTCTGTGCTGGAGAGAGCGGCTCCAAGTGGGTTGGTCCACAGCAAATGCTAGAACATCCATCTCAGCTGCTGGGAAGCTCACGGGGGCTATTGCCATGTACCTGCCTTTCCTGATGCAGCTGAGGCCAGGCTGAGTCTGCTCAGTCAGGCAGGCCTGGGGCTGTTTTCCTAATCAAGCCTGCAGGGAATTAGCCAGAGCCACGTGGTGATGGCGTTCTCTCGTCACCTCTTGCTCCATGATCTGGGAGGAGTTTGGGGTTCCTTCCTGCTTTCTTTGCTTATGTTCTGGGTACTATGTCAGCAGGTGTGCACAGAGAACCTTCCAGGGAACACTGTTGCGTGCGGCCCGCAGGCTGTGAGCTGGGCACCATTCCCGTAGTCTGCAATCAGAATGGCCCCTAGAGTTGGCGCGGCCCATCTGCACAGCCTGCTTCTAAGTCCAGACTGGACCTGGGCAGGCCTGAAGTTCTCTTCCTCTTTATTTCATTGCAAAACGATTCACTTGTTGAGTTAATAAATTAAGGGCCTGTGATGGACCAGCAGCAAAGCTCCCTCCCACTGAGGCAGAGCCTATTAGGGAGCCGAGAGAACATGGAACCAAAGCATACATTGTATCAGGTTATAGTAAGTGCTCAGAAGGAAGAGAAAAGGGTACAATAAGGCGGGAAAGGTGACACCTATTCTAGGTGGGGTGGTTCCTGGAGGCCTGTGTGACGGGTGACATTTAATCTGCAGCCTCAAGGGCACAAAGAAGGTGGCTCCACCCAGAGGAGGAAAGACCCAGGAAATGGGAAGAGTGGCATAGTTGGCCCAGAGCTGGCTCATTTAAGGATCTTAAAGGAGACTGGGGTGTCTACAGAGAGAGCAAGAGGAAGAGAAGGCAGATGGAGCTGGGAGGACGGGGTTGGGGCCAGGGCCTGCAGGTGCTCTTTGCATTCTAGTCTCAGCCGATTTGGAAACTGTTAAGCAGGGAAGTGGCAGGCTCCGACTTCCTTCTTGGAAAAGCCATCCTAGTGGCTGCTGTGGAGGACAGATATAAAGGGGGACAAGCATGTTATCAGCAGACAAGAGGGGATGAGGGTGGAGCCAAAGTGGGTGGATTCCAGATATATTTTGGAGACAGATCACAGCACTGGATGAAAGATTTCATGGCCCAAAACGGGGAGAAAAATTACCCCATGGGTGGTCGTGCGTGACATATGAGATTGGGAGGAACGTGCCAGTAATGACATGTGGTGCTTTTGGGTTCAATCCGAGATGCCCGAGCGGAGGCAGCACCACGGGCTCGTGCTCAGAACCGAGTCTGGGTGGGCTGTGGCAGACAGGACTGTGGGCGGCTCCCTGCCAGCCTTCTCTGGTCCAGCCTGAGCCCCTCCATCATTGGGCATCCTGGGCTCAGTCTGTGGGTAGCAGCTTACTTCCTCTTCAGGGGCCTTCAGGTGTAGAAGAAAGAAGGAACAAGACAAGAGGGCAGGGCTGCCCAGAGATTTTCAGTGTGTGCGGAACCCACCCTCCCCGCCTTGCTGCGGCAGACTGACTGCCCTGGGCGGTGGCCTCAGGTTCAGATACTGCTCTCGGATGGCCAGGCCCTGCCCTTGCTCTGAGGCTGGGGAAGGGGGGAGGAAGACGGGGTGAAACGGAATCTAGAGGGCTGTGCCTGATGCCTGGAAGGCTTTGGATATAAGGACGCTGGAGGAGGAAGAAGGAAACAGGGTTTTTGGCCTTGGAAATAGTTCCTTTGGAAACATTTCCATGTTAGTGTCTGGTCTGGTTTTTCTTGCTTGAAGTGGGGGAGGGGCAGAGGGTGTTGAAGGGGAACGAAGCACTAGGACAGGGTGAGGCAGGGGTACCTTCCTTGCCAAGCTGTGCACCTGCAGTGTTGCCACCACCCAAGTGGTTACCTGTACCCAGTTTGCACAAAGGTGCCGGGCGGGCTGTGGGGGCCTCGGTAGAGCTAGAATGAGAGTCACTTGGGCGGAGATGGAGAGTTTCTAGAGGATTCATATCAACTTTTCTGGACCCAGCTTCGTTGGCAGCTAAGCAGGCCTGGCCTGTGATGCTGCCCCCTTGCTTTCTCTTGAGTGGGGAGTTACCAGGCTAAGAAAGGGCTTTGTGGATGCAAGGCCAGTGATGAATAAGTAAACTCAACCTGGTTTTGGCCAACCCAGTTCCCTGTCCTCAAGGCCTCCCTCCTCCATAGTTGGAGTGCAAGGGGGGAAGGGAACATGTCCATTTCTTCTTTTTTTTTTTTACATTTATTATTGATTTTAGAGAGAGAGAAAGTGAAACATTGATTTGTTGTTCCACTTATTTATGCATTCATTGGTTACTGCTTGTATGTGCCCTGACGGAGGATCAAACCTGCAACCTTGGTATATCAGGACGATGCTCTAACCAACTGAGCTATGCGGCCGGGGCCCATATCCATTTCTAACCCTGGCTGGCAGCTGACCAAGTGGTCCCTTGGGGGTGGAGGAGGTGCAGGAAGGAACTCGGTAAGCCCGGGTTCACTGCGTGTTTGCTATGAGGCTAATTGCTGGGAAACCCCCTTGAGGTTGAAGCCATCTCTTTCTCTGTTAACAGAGAAAAACAAACCAGAATAAAGCCCCATCTGGAAATATCCATGACAGCAGAGACAAACAGTCTGTTGGCTGGTTTAGTCATTAGCAGGCAGCTGCTGCTGGGGAGCAGCAAGGGGAGGGGCAGTGTGATGAACTGCAAGCTCCCCTGCCCACCACTGAGCTGGGCAGCGCCAGGAGGGCAGCTGGAGGAACCACGGGGGCACCAAGAAGTGGCAGCCACTCTGCTGCCCAGGCTGATAGGCTGTTAGGAAGTGAAAGGGAGTGGAGTGTGGCTCTTCCAATTGAGGGTGTTAGTGTCCCCAAGGTAGCCAGAGAGCCACCCCTGATGTGCCTGGGACAGTGGAGTTCTCAAGGGTGTCCAGGCCCCCAGACCGGGCTGCCAAGCCTCCAGCTCCATTCCTTCCTCCATCCCTCCCCCCACTCCCACGTGGGGCTGGGTCAGAGGATGAGCTGGCAGTGACCTGGCGCATCTGGTACACTGTGTCCTACAACATTGTTTGCGCACCCGTCACCCCACAGCCTGGAGCTCCTGAAAGCCGGGACCAGGTCCAACTCACCTTTTCCTCTCCCCTGGCGCCTGGCACACAGTAGCTGTTCAGATCATACTGAGTGAGGGACTTGCCAGGCCTGGCGTTGAGCAGAGTCCCTTGGGAATGTGGTGGGTCCCCCCACAGACACGGGGATCACTGGAGTTTCCCTCTGCACCCCCAAATCTGTGCCACCGAGGGAGAGTCATGTAAGCATCTCTGCTATCCTCTTAGGGAAAGGCAGGCATCCCATCAGGGAGGTGCCTGGTATCTCAGCCACTCCACTGAGCTCCTACTCCTGTTCCGTGCCACAGGGGAGTCACTGTGACACCTTCTGCATGGCCCTGGCAATAACCCCAGTGCCCCAAGTCAGCTGTCGGGGACTCAGCCACCCCCAGCTTTCTTCTGGCAGCCGGGTCCTGCCACAGGAACCGCCGCCATTCAGTGTGTAATGAATGGCCAGGATTTTCACCCTAAAACCAGGAGCCTCAGGGATCGGGCTGATGTGCCAAGGCCTTCCTGGAGGTCACGGGTCTGAGACAGAGGCACCTGCAGGAACGTTGACTGGTGCCTTCACGGTCACATCAAACCTTTTCAGGTGCCTCCAGGTAGCTCTGCAGGGCCTGGGATTGGGAGGTGCACAGGACCCCAGACGCTGTCCTGGAGGAGCTCTGGGGCCATGGGGGAGACAGTCAGGGGGACAAATAATGTCAGTGTGTTGTGGACAAGTGTCCCCAGAGAGCTGTGAGAGCACAGGGGCCTACGTAACTGCCCAGGGCATAGTGAAGGCAAGAGTGGGGGACGGGGGAGTGGGTCCCAGGGCCTGGAGGACAAGGAGGAATGGGGCAAAGGAAAGGGCTGTGCAGGCAGCGGAAGGGGTGTTCAGGGTCAGGGGTGACAGGGGCGGGATGTGCCCCTGGAGCATGGTGAGTTGAGGGTATCTCAGTGGCCGTTAGAGACTGAGGGCATGCCTCTGTCATCTGCCACTGAGGAGGGACATCTACATGGCACTGAGTGTGGCACTAGGAAGTATCTCACCCTATCTGGGGTTCCCTTTCCCAACGTGCAGAGGGAGACTGCTCGGCACAGGCCATCGGTGCCTTTCTGCAGAGACGCTTCCTGGTCCTCCGTGAGGTGAGAGGAGCAGGGCCGTGGCGGGGTTCCATCCTGTTTCTTGAGGGTTTGTGGGTGTGTCTGTATGCGCATACTGTGTGTACATACTATATGTGTGTGTGCAATGCGTGTAGGCACACCAAGCGTGTGTGTACATGTGCGTATATACAACTGGTACATATACGTACAGATGGCTGAATGGGCACTCTGTCTCCCAAACCCTCGCGTCTCCTCTGGGTGGAATCTACACCTGGGATGGACCATCTTGTCTGCTGTTTCAAGAGTCCAGACCAGAGGATCTCAACCCAGTCTGCCTGTTAGAGCCTCGCTGGGGAGCGCTTAAAAACCAACGAAGCCTGGTGTGGCTCAGTAGATTGGGTGCTGGTTGGATCCTCAGTCAGGGCACATGCCTGGGTGGCAGGTTCGGTCCCCAGTCAGGGTGTGTATGGGAGGCAACCGGTCAATGTTTCTCTCTCACATCAATGTTTCTCTTCCTCTTTTTCTCCCTCTCTTCCCCTCTCTCTAAAAATAAATACATATCTTTTAAAAATGCTTTTTAGAAAAATCAAAGCCAGGGTCCACCCCAGACAAACTCAGTCAGCATCTGCAGCGAGGCCCAGGGGTTGGCATGTGAACTCAAGCAGCCCAACTGTCTGGAATCATGAGTGGTTCTCAGTCCCAGCTAATCCCATCACAGATGATGGTCAGGCTGAAACACAGGCCGGCAGAACAGCTGGACACAGGATCACAGTGGCTGGAAAAGAGGGGTGAGGCCACGGAGCTGGAGGCTACGGGCCTGTGTTGGGAGCCTCTCCACCTGCGGCCCCTCAGCTCCAGGGTTCCCACGGTGACCTGTTGACCTCGTACTTCCAGGCCAAGTGATGCCAGTTAGACGAAGATCTCTAAAGCCGGGAAATGGCCCCGCTTGGTGGGGAGAAGTTCTGCAGGCACTCGTGGGGTGGGAGAGCAGGCTGCAGCCTTGCCTGGGGAGCCTCAGATATTTTCCTGCTTCAGCAATGGACCGACCTGGTGCCCAAAGGCGGCTACTGACCTGTGCCCCATCCCTTTCCAGGCCTGGGAAGGAAGGGCACGGAGACAGTGTACACCGAAGTCCGGAAAGCCAACCCTGGTGAGTGACGGGTCCCTGACTCCTCCAGCTCGGTGGGCACTGCCCCCAGGATCATCCATGGGGTCCTGGGTGTGGGCAGGGAAGGGAGGGAGCAGAGGAAGTCAGAAAGGGGTGCCACCTCTCACACAGAGTTGAGTCTCCCCAACTTTAAAAAGTATCCATCAGCTAACACGTGCTGTGTCGTTAGTCGATGTACTGCCTATCAAGTGCCTGCTGCATGCCAGGCAAACAGGCACCCAGCTACTGGGCTGGGGCATGTCCTGGCACCCCGTATGCTCACAGGACACCTGACAGAGTTCTGGGTGCTCCCCTGGGGCCCCAAGAGAAGCAGTACAGCCCTGACTATTCTCGGGGGCCAGTGACGGAGTCTCACTTGCTCCCCACGTGGGTCCTGGTGCCGTGGGGCTCCTGAAGGTCTTAGACAAAGTCAGTGTTCTGCTTTGAAGACGGCAGGTAGCTTCAGCCTCTCTGAGAGTGCAGACTGCAGGGGAGGGAGGATGCATCTGCTCCCATCCCCTTTGATTTTGGCCTAGGCCCACTTCAAGTGCCGACTCACTGCTTCCTCACAAAGAAGAGCCTCCCCCAGACTGAGCACCGTGCCTAGCAGACATGGAACCGGGAGGTTCCCAACAATCTCATCTTTTGTGAGATTATTGTATTTCATCCTGGAGAAATGAAATCTAAAAAGAATTACTTTTAAATTCTGAAACTAAGTAGCAACCTAAAAGACATAACCATCCTGGGGCAAGTTGTCGTTAGCAGGTTATCTTGCTTTATACAGCTGACCTCTATTTACGTGGATTCTTTGAAAGGGAATCATTAAAAAGGGCTGGGAGCCCTGGCCCGTGTGGCTCAGTTAGGGCACATGCCTGGATTGCAGGCCCAGTCCCCTGTTGGACCAACCCACAAGAGAGGCAACCAACCGACCAATATTTCCTTCCCTCTCTTTCTTGCTCCCTTCCCCTCTCTCTACAAATAAATAAATAAAATCTTAAAAAAAAAAAAAAAGACTGGGAGACTTCGGTAAAGCCCAGCTAAATCCAAGTGTGATCCACAGGCTGGCAACCGCCATGGTCTCAGGCCCAACCTGACCCACAGAATCAGAATCTCCAGTATCTGAACTCTAACCAGTTCTCAGATGTTTCTAATGCTGACACCATTTGAATAGACAGGTACGTATCTTACCGTAGAGCCTGCTTTTTATCTAAAATGTGAATCACTCCTGAAGTGATCTTTTTTTTTATAATGGTATTTTCACAGAAACTCAGCCCCGTGTGGGACTTAACACTAACTGAAAACATTATAGCCTCTTCCTGGGGCATTTTTGGCTTAAGTATTTGATTTTCCATTTTCAGGATATTCGGAACTAGTAAAATGTAATTTTGGGACTAAATGGGCTTTCTCTGTTCTTGTCTTTGTTCTCCCAGTGGAACAGAAGGCTAAATGTCAGGTCGGGTTCAAGGTTGATCCTGTTTGGTAATTGTGCAAAAATGCCTCTTCTGCTTTCCTTGTGGTCCCTGAGGTGGGTCACTTTCAGTTGCTTTGCTTATGCAAAAGCTCACACTTATTAAGCGCGCACTGTGTGTGCTAAGTGGTCTATGCTACCTGCTCTCTTTCAAACCTCACAATAAACCCCGTTTTACAGATGAGGATACTGAGGCTTAGCAAGGTTAAAATACTTGCTCGAGGTCACACAGCAAGCAAGCAAGTCCCTGAGAAACATGTCCATGCCAGAGCCAGACCCCACGTTCCTGGTCACTGAGGGGTACTGCCTTTGGTTTCCGGGAAGGGAAGCCGGCCACCAGGGGGCTGCAGGGGTAAGGCCGTGGGGTCTGCAGTCACCCCTGGAGGCCGCCGCTGGAGGCCCTTCCCAGCTGGTGAAGGCCACTCCCCCCCCCCACCCCCCCGTGTGGATTCCACAGGGTTGGCATCAGAGGGCCGGCTAACAAGATACAGATTAACGAGAGAAAAACAAGCAGTGATGAGGGACTCCGCAGAGTGGTTAGGATTTGTGGCTTGTTTAGCATGTTAAGCTAGGATAATCAATGTGTAGAGAAGTGAGAAAACAAAGGGGGCTCCAGGGTGGGAAGCTGTGGGAAGGCAAATACATGGGGGACTACTGGAGAGCAGGTTTGTTCACGTAGGTCCGCCTCGCACCACATTTTCATTGTCTTCACAGCCATGAAACTTCCCTGGGACAGCGGGTTGATGGCGGCTCTCATGTCTCGGAAGCGTCTGCTTTCACCCAGATAGGAGAAGCTCCCAGACAGCTTCTTTCTGCATCCATTGATTATCTGCCCCTTATCTGTCCCCCGCCAAAGTAATCGTTATGCCGGAGTGGCACGTTTGGGGGAGGTGTATCCGGACTTCCTGCATCCGCTTTAAGGGAGCTGTGCAAGTGGGCTCTCTCAGGGTCCCCAGGCTGGTTCTGGATGCCTGAGCCCTCAGGGCCGGGCTGTTGGAGCGTGGCTGCTCCCTCTGGGCCTTGCGCTGGAACGGGCCGTAGGCAGCCTAACCCTGTAGGGAGGGACCGAGGCAGTGAAGGGCCCTGTTTCGTTCAGAATCACTGAACCCCTTGTCCTGGTACTGCCACTCACCATCTGTGTGACTTTGACCACAATGCCCAACCTCTCTGAGACTCAATTTCTTCAACTGTTAAATGGAGATGGGGTTAAAGGAGAAAAGGGATGAGGTAGGATTGGGGAGGTGGCGCTAATTGCCCACCCCGAGCACACAGTCAGTGCATCATCCCTACCGTGTAGTGAGCATTCAGTCTGTGTTAGCTAAAAGACACAAGAGAAACTGGCACCCAAGAGAGTTCAGTATCCAGGGCGAGACTAAAGCCACCTCCTGACTCCCAGACCAGGATGTTCCCGCTGTGCCATCTGGGCCGTCAGGGGTCAGCTGGGGCTGGGGTCCCTCTGTAATCCGGTCTCCAACCTGGCAGCTGGCTCCTGCCCAAGGGTTGAGGGTAGAACCAGCTTTGGGTCTTATAGCCAAAACCTCAGTGCTGCTGCTAAAGCCAGTGAGCACCCCCACCTCTTAGGGGGGTTCCGGTGCTGGAAGCCAAGGGGTTTCCCGGTTCTGAGAGTTCCCACTCAGCTGCTGCTTACGGGCAGGAGGCTGCAGGCCTTGGTTGGTTCCTCTTTGTCTAAAATGAGAATTTATTTATTTGTTTGTTTATTTGTTTACTTATTTTAGAGAGGGGGTGGGAGGGAGAGAGGGAAAGAAGCATAGATATGAGAGAGAAACATCAACCAGTTGCCTCCCATATGTGCCCCGACTGGGGACCCAGGTACGCGCCCTGAGTGGGAATTGGACCGTGGACCTTTGGCTTTGTGGGATGATGTCCAACTAACTGAGCCACACAGTCAGGGCTAATCCTCTTTTCTTTTCTTCTTTTCCTCTTACTGTCAGATGCTCACTTGATCCTCCTACTCAGAAGGCTGAAGGAGGCTCTATCCTTATACCTACTCTTCAGATAGGGAAGTGGGCCCAGGGCTTAAGTGACTCATCCCGGTCCCTAGGCCAGCAGTGGCTGAGCGGGCACTTGAATGCTGGGAGCCTGGCTGCGGAGCCTTCATGTTTCCTCTCTGTGTTGCCAAACCAACTGACCACAGGCTCCTATGTTCTCCAGCTTTTTTTCCTTGCTTAGTTTCCACAGTATCATAAGCTTAGTTAGAGGGTTCAAGTCTATCTACTTCGGAAGTTAAGGGTAACAGCCTGGTAGGGTCTGGGTGACTCTGGGTTCATCATGGAGTCTCTCTGGACCTCGGTCACCTTCTCTGTGAAATGAGGGGCATGGACTCGCATGTAGGTCAGGGGTTCTCCAGGTTTGTTAAAACACAGGTGGCTTGGCACTGCCTCCTGCATTTCCGATTCAGTAGGTCTAGAGTGGGCCTGAGAATCTGCATTTCTAACCAATTCCCACATGCTGCGGCTGCTGGTCTGGGGACCATACTCTCAGATCCATCTTCAAGATGCTCTGACCTCCTTTTTGATTCTATCACTCTAAGTTCTGCTCTGCTTCTTGTTTGAAGGGGTAGGGTCTTTCTTACTCCCCAGCAATCTTGCCAGGTCCTATCCGCTTTAAGGGAGCTGTGCAAGTGGGTTCTCTCGGGGTCCCCAGGCTGGTTCTAGATGCCTGAGCCCTCAGGGCCGGGCTGTCGGAGTGTGGCTGCTCCCTCTGGCCTTGCGCTGGAATAGCCGTAGGCAGCCCCACCCTGTAGGGAGGGACTGAAGCAGCCCTGTCAGGAGGGCTCCGGGTGGACAGCAGAGATACCCCTGTGTGTGTGTGTGTGTTTGTGTGTGTGTGTGTGTGTGTGTGTGTGTGTAGGGGAGTGGGTGACCCACAGAAAAATAAAGGCCTGGGCTGGGGGTGGGGGTGGGGGAGTGTTCTCTGGACAGGTCAGTGAGCAGGCCGAGGGCAGAGCTGAGTCTATTTAACCTTTCCTTCTTAATCTTTTATTCTTCCCCACCTTCATTTCTCAGTTCCCCAGCGTCTTCCAAGTCTTCCAACCAGCAGCACTTCAGGGCTGGCTATTTTGGGAACTGGCTCACAGGGCGTGATTCTGGCTCTGAAACCCCTGCCTTCCCCGGAGTGATACAAAGGCAGACTGCTCTTCTAGATAAGCCAAAGGGCAGGGGTAGGCCTGTCTCGGAGGAGCAGCCCCAGGGTGGAGCTCTGCTGGGACCTGGAGAGCGTAGGGCTGCTGGCTGAGGAGTGGCGGGGAGCGGGGTGGGAGGGGCATCCTGTGGGCCATGATGGGCACTGGGTCTTTGTAATCTTGGCTTTAGTCTCTAAGCTCAACTTTTTTTTTAAAACTGTAGTATAGTATACTTAACACTTACCATTTCAACCACTTTTAAGTGTACATTTCAAGGGCATTAAATCCATTCATAATCTTGTACAACCATCACCATCATCCATCTCCAGAAGTTTTCCATCTTCCCAAAGTGAAACTTCATCCCCACTAAACAGCTCCTTCTCCCCTCCGCCCCCAGCAACAACCATCCTCCTTTGCCTCTCAGTGAACTTGACTCAGCGCAGCCTTTTTATCTGTCAAAGGAGGTGGTTGGAAGAATGATCTGAAGTTGCCTTCCAATTATAACATTCAGAGAGTCTCAATGTCCTGGCGCTTGGAAGTGATGGTCATTTGTCTATGCCTCAATCAGTCTGGAAGCATCCCCTGAACGTGTTGGTGAGGAGGGTGTCGTCAGTCACCTCTGTGAGTCACCTCCTTGGAGGGGACCCTTGGAGCCAGTCCTAATCCTTTATCTACACCCTTCAAACAAGAAGCAGAGCAGAACTTAGAGTGATATAATCAAAAGGGAGCTCAGAGCATCTTGAAGATCGATCTGAAAGTATGGTCCAAGACCACATAGGTGTTTGCTTTTAAGCCCAAGCTTCCCCTTCAATCTCAGTTAAGTTAGGGATCTCAGAGACCAACCAACTGTGTTTCTGCTGCATTCACATTGGCCAGAGTCCTGCTCTGATGGTTCTTGGTGCTGTGGACCTGATGGAAAACATCCTAAGTAGGAGAGAGAGACCTGGGGTTTGGTCTCAACTCTGCCCTTGTCAGGTTACATGACTTGGCCCCCACCCCTCACTTCTTCCTTGGTGTTAGTTTTCTCATTAATTCTCAACAAAATGACCCTGGTCCATATAGAATTGTGGTGGAGTGAATACCTCCAAGTCCCTCGGGGGGTCCCTGTGTGTGGCCCTTGGGTGGATAAGGAAGGGCTGTGGTGGGCAGATGGGTTCTTTAAAATGGGGAGGAGGGGGACATCTCTTCAACTCAGTGTCTCCCGCTGAGTCATGGCCATGGCCATGCAAGTCAGCTGCTGTGCTCAGAGCCCACTACCGTGCTGGTGTGCAGTCAAGCTAACATCCCAGCAATTAACTCTTAGTCTACGGCAAGGAAACGCCTGGTCTTTGGGTGTCTCCCTTTCCAACGGTTCAATGGTTTGTTGCTGCCTGTTAGGGAAGGAACGAGAGGGGTTCTCAGAGCTAGAAAACTTGCATCAGAAAGAAACCAAATTGAGAAATTTTGCATCTCTATAACCTTCAGTTTCTTAGGAGAATGGAGAAAATGCTGATAATTTCCTCATAGTTTAGATCCGCAAGCTTAGCACTTGAGATTTTCTACAGTTCTTATTCGTTTTCAATTACTTGCAAGTCTGAGTCAGTGATAGCAGCTCTAGTTATAGCTTATGATTTGGCTTACCAGAAATGGGGAAATCAGTCTGTTTCATGTCTCTTACTGAGCAGTAACATAGGTGGGTGTTTAAAGAAAGTAGTCCAGGTTCCAGTCTGGTACCTTTCTCTCTTAACACATAATTAGACTCCATTTACTCCCATCCTCGGCAGCCTAGGACCTGATGTGGGACAACCTGTTACTCATCTGCGTTCTGAGATTTAGGTCCCCAGGGCTTGCTCCTAGCTTTGGAGCTCTGGGTTACAAGGTCACCTGGAGTCAACCCCTGCCCCGCCCCCATCTCTCTTCTCTGTCATCGACTTCCTCTTTCTCTGATTGGTCCTGGCTAATCCAAAGAACGATTTAATTTTCTTTATCTCCCCTTCGTTCTCCTAGTGACGAGAACAAAAAGAGAAATGATGGCTGAGAAGGGGCCTCTCTGTACACACACGACGATCCCTGGCTCTCAGCAGCTCCCTCGGCCTGGCTGAGCCACGATCGTGCAAACAACAGTTTCTGACCTGGAAATGTTACCTCTGATTTAGCACTGGACCAGCTTATTCTGAAAGTACTTTATAAAACAGCCAGCGGGCCATCCAAAGCAAAACCTGTTAACCTGTTCATCTGTATTTACAGTGGATTTCAAAACAGTATAAAGTGGCTTATTCTGATTAGCAGCACAGCCAGGTTCTTCCCAGTCTGGGTGAGATTTCCATGGTTTAGAGCAGTGGTTCTCCATGTAGGCGCCGTTTGGTGACATCTGGAGACAATTTTGCTTGTCATAAATTGGGGGGAAGGAGGGGTGCTACTGTATTTAGTGGGCGGAGGCCAGGGATGCTGCTAAACATCTTACAGTGCACAGGACAACTCCCAAAACAAAGAATTACCCACACCAGAGGCCCTCAGTGCCGATGTTAAGAAACCCGGGCTTGAAGGAATTCACCTCCTGCGAGTCTTCCAACAGGACAGCTGGTTTTCCTCTCTCGATGCCCTGTGCCCACCTGGGGAGGTGTCCTGGGCACATGCCCCCTACCCACTCAAGGTCCTAGGAAAAGATGCCAAGTCCTGCTCTGGATACTAACCTAAGTCTTTTGAAGTTTTGTTTGTTTTTGTTTTGCTTACTGATTTTTCAGAGAGAAAGAGACATCAATTTGTTGTTCCATTTATTTATGCATTCATTGGTTGATTCTTGTATGTGCCCCAACCAGGGGATTGAACCTGCAACCTTGGTGTGTCGGGACAATGCTCTAACCAACTGAGCTACCCAGACACTGCCTAAACTATGTCTTTTGGGTCAGACAGAGTCCATCTTCCCATCTGAGTATCTGCTCACTCAGTCTCCACTTTCTGCTTTTTCTTTGCCTGGAATTCAGACTTCCGGATGTTTCTTAAGGGGTGGAAACCCAGTCTACCAATAGTAGCTGTTCATCAAGAAAAAAAGAATGAGGACCTCTGCGCCACGTCCCCTCTGGGAGGGCAAGAAGAGCTCTGGGGGGCCAGTCCCTGCCCATCCTTACAGGCCCAAAGTAACCCAGACTTGGAATTGAAGAGGGTGAAAAAATGCTTCCTGGGAAATAAAAAGAATACTGCCCTCCAGGCTCTGTTTTTGTAGCGGTTGCTCTATTACTAAAGAAGAAAACTATGAGTGTACAAAAACTTGGTGTTTATTGGCAGACCCAAATTTCAGTACTTTCTGTTCAGATTGCTTTAGGAAACACAGACAGAGGCTTTCTCCCTCTTTCTTCTCCTTCCAGAGCCCTTAGGGATTTGGGGGAGCAGGAAGCATGGGGTCCCTTGGGTCCTCCCAGGTCAGGCTGGGGGCGGGAGCGGGGGCGGGGTGCTGCCCAGGCCCCACTCAATGTGTGGAAGTTTACACAATGGCTCAGCTTCGTGGTCGGACTGATTCATCCATTTGGCCATTGACACCTGCCTCTGTCCTCGCCAGGACAGAAGGGAGCCCCTTAGGAATTTCTGGCCCTGTTCCTTCTAGAGGGACACACAATGGAGCTGTGATAAGACAGGGTTCGAGGGGGAAGCGGACTTGTGGAAATAGGATACTTCTAAATTAGAGAAAGAAACAGAAGGGTCGATGGGCCCTGAGACTGCCCAAGACTCAGAAGGGTCCCTTGGGCAACTGGTAGAAACCGAGGCCTCTTGGAGAGCTTCTGCCAGCAAGCCTGAGGACCCGGGGAGGGGTCACAGCCCTCCCTCCCTCACGGCATCACCATCAAGAATGGCAACCACCCCTGGTTCCTACATCTCCTCTCGGGGCCTTGCCCAGGTAACAAGAGGTCCTTGTGGCTTCTCTGTTTTCCTGTCTGCGTCCATAGTCTATAGGAATCAGCCCCAACATGTGGGCCACTGCCCATTCAGAAACTCTGCTATTAGTCGGGCTGGTTCTGTCCAACGGGGCAAATCATACCCCTCTCTCGCCTCTTATAGTGAAAATCATCTCTAACTAATACAGGCAGAGATCACTTACCCTCCTGTTCTCATTGGCCTTTCTCACCCTCCCTCTCATCTTCCTGATATCTAGTTAGGGACATTTTTGTCACTGAAGCCTGGCAGGGCCAGCTAGTCCAGGCAGGCCCTCTGGCAAGAAGACAGCATGGTCTCCGGAGAGTTGAGTTGAGCTGAGGCTCCCCAGGACAGGGAATGCGACCGTCCCACCCTTGCAACCACTCTTGGGCCATACACGCTGAAAGAGTCAGCAATGTTTATACCTTCTGCTCCCGTGATGTCACTCCTGGGAATGGACAGACTAGTAAGAGATATGGAAATAGCTTTATTCCCAAAGACGATCCTGGCAGCATTATTTAAAAACAGCAAAAACTGGAAAGAACCTAAATTATTAAAATACGGAACTGGTTAAGTAAATAATTACACATGCATTGAATGATTATTATGTACCTTCTAACAAGAATGTTTATGAAGGTACCAGAAAATGTTTATAAAATCATGTCTGTGAGACAGGCTATAAAATGGCACATACTGATGAATTATAACTCCAAAGAAAGCCTCCTCAGAGCAGAAAAGAAGGAAAGATATGAAGTGTCTGCAGGGTTTGGAGAGTAGAACCAGAGGTACTTTTTATCTGCTACTTTCTAATTTTTCTGCAGTTTTCAGGTCTTTTCCCCCTAAAATAACAAGTGGTACTAATTTTTTAAAGAACTACTTAAAATGTCAAATGAGCTGGCGGGGACATTATATGCTTGTCACACGGAAGGAGCTCCAGGGCCCAGGGGAAGCTGTCTGGGCAAAGGAGCCACAGACCTGCGCTCCCACTGAGCTGGTGGGCCTGGCATTTCCTCCTGCATCACCCCCTTTCCTTCTGGGCTCAGCCCCTGAGTTGTTGGGGTCGGGGGCACCTAACACATTCTTTCTGCATTGCTCACCTCCCTGTTCCCCTTTGTTTTACAGATTTCATGGAAAACAGATACTCTGTAAGTACACATTTTATATATATGATTTTTTTAAATAGTGTATTGAACAGTGACACAGTTCCAGACTCACCCAGATTCTGCATTCCTACTCATTACACCCCTGTACTGGCCTCGTCTGTTTTCGAACAGGAGCCCCGGGCCCCTGGAGACCTGGCTACTAGGTTAGCCGGCTTTTCTCAGCCAGCTGTGATGTCAAACATTCTCTCCCACTGTTTCCATCGTGACATCTCAGTCCACATGTAAAGGGAGGCCCTGGAAGTCCCCTCCCACAGAATCGGGAATCCAGGGCATTCAGCTCCAAACAAGCCAAGTTCATATTTCCTGCTAGTCCAGGGGTCAGGCTTGGGAAGAAGGCAGGTTTGGGGGTATGCTTGGAGAAATGGGGTATCCAACAGCTCATCCTACACACCAGGCCCTCTGCTGCGGGGGGTGTTTAAGTTCCTTGACTCAATGAGGGATTCAGACAAGTTATCATTGATGAGAAAGCAAGTAGCTGTAGCACTTTGCATTGTCCAGCTATACCCAGGACAATGGAAACATCGAAGAGAGATGCTTCATTCCACCTGGTTAATAGTCTCTTCTCCAAGGATGGGGTCATTTGGATGGGCCGTGAAGGATGAGCTGGATTACAGCAGGGTCCATGTAGAAAGGTCAGCAGGAGCAAAGGCATGAGGGACAGAGCTTTAAGCAGCTGTGCTGGAGAAGAGAGTGATAGTGACCAGTGAATGCTCCATTAGGAGGTTTCATAGGAAATGGGATATAGGAAACTGCTGCTTGGCATGTGGGAATGTTTAAAAGAAATTTAGAAGTCCAAGTTCAAATTTTGCAAAGACCCAGCTCCCCTTGTCTTCCTACTCCCAAGCTTTTGATGAGCTTGGGAGCACAGGAGTTAACTCCCTGTGCAGCTAGCATCTTAAAGAGATGAAGAATTTCCCCCACTGGACAGCTTCTTTAAGGTCTGGGAAGAACTTTCAGCAAGCTTGCTAGTCACCCTTCCAATGGGGCCCCGGCTTCCTTTGTTTTGCTTGAGTCTGAATTCTTATAGA